>JAWWNF010000114.1:600000-915318 GCA_034641395.1 Darevskia armeniaca
TTTGCCATCTGATAAAAATGCACTTAATTTCTATAGCTGGAAGAGTTAGCCAGAAAAAGGTCTAAAGAAGAATTGGGACAATTGGAGTACTTTATTCTAATTACCTTCTAATAATTGAGAATAAAATACTTTTGTTGCAAAGGGTTTTGCTGGTTCAATAAGTTGTTTTATTATCTTTTCCCTGTAAGCTGCCTTGAGAGCGCTATGGGGATGAAAAGCAAAGTGAAAATATTCCAAACAATTAATAAAGAAATACACCTAGCGAATGTGAAAACTGTGCCCTCAGGTAATTCAGGCCACTGCATGCAATTACTATATCAAGAAATCCTTGTGCATCTGGTTCAGTCTGATAAGGAAGCTGAAAGCAGCTAGAAGAGCAAGGATATGGGAACTGCTCATAAAACACACAGGCCTGCTATATTTTATCTATCTTAAAACCACGCATCTCAAAATGTGAGGCAATCCGTCAGGAGATGCTGCGTAATTGCTAGGGGCGGTGGTAGTTCACCCTCCTTGACCTCTTTTCCCTGCACAGTTTGTGTGCACGAGGGTCAGGAGTAGGCTGCATACCCCTTCAAATGTTTAGCTGATGAATGGCACAAGGGACAAATGGGCAATTTGCTTCTCTATTTTAGCCTTTAAAGCATGTCGTTGACACAGGTGGCCCTTTTCTTTTTTACAACTTGCCCATTCCTTGATGTGGAATGAGAATGAGCTTTGGAAGCTAAACTGTGTACTTTTGCTTTGTCTTTACTAACGCCAAGATGGCTCTAACAATTCTTCTTACACCTACAAAGGCTAACAAGAACCGAATGTGAGATTCTCTGTTAAGAGAGGGAGAAAGACAATATACTGACAAGAGACTAGGGAGGTAATGCCATTCTTGGGGGGTGGGGGGAGATATGATAAAACTACTCAGGTTACAAAATTTAGCTTTCCATGGTGTAACATTTTTATTATATTGGTGAAGAATTTGTACTTTTTTATTAAGTTCAAAATATATGCAGCCTTAAGAGATTTTGAGGTTGGATTGCCATAGACATTTGGCTCAAGGATGATAGAGTAAATCCCTATATGCAAAGATGTCCAATAGCTTGGATGTTCTGTAAAAGAATATGGGCCAATTCCAAAAGGGTCTACATTTAATTTTAACTTTTAGCTAGCCTTCTGGTTTGTGATTTCCAAAAAAGCCAGAGTATTCAACAAGTAATCCCTAGCCACCACTAGTCATCCATTCATCTACAGAGTTACAGATTCATATAATGACAAAGTCTCAGTGGACAGGTGGCACACAAATACTGAAGGTAAACAAACACATTAATGTTTGACCAATACGTTCTAGCTTATGAAGGGCAGATAATTACACTTCAGTTGATTTCTCAATAGCTACTTCCTCTTTGATAGGAGCATCTGTTGGCTTCTGTTCTTCCTCCTGCAACATAAACAGTCAAAAGGAGAGAGGTAAACCTAGAGAACAAAATGAATATAAGCCTCACAAAATATGTTAATGAGAACTGCAGATAACCGTCTGATACTATGCAAATCTTATTGGATATAGTTCAATGGGACTTTAAACATGAATAGAATCTCAACCTTGCAAAGTCTTGTGGGCAAATTTACATACAGGAGGCGACCATTTTGCGCATTAGTGGAGCACAATTGTAGAAGTTACAATTACATGTGCAACTTGTACAGTTACAGTGCAACTTATTTGTGTAAATTGGGGGGGGGGGTGTCTTATGCATTTTAGACAGCTAAATCTAGAACTGAATGTTCTCTTTGGGTGAAGTCCAAATTATGTTATGGGCATCATAGTTTATTTACTGGACTGATGTAAACCATCAATGTTTCTGAGCACAAATGTGCTCCAAAGCCCCAATGCTGAAAAATGTCCAGTTATCCAGATGCACAGTATCTTATGTCAGCATGAACAGCAGTCATGTTTATACATAAACCTGATGAGAACTGCAGATAACCATCTGATACTATGCAAATCTTATTGGATATAGGAACCAGAGTTCAATGGGACTTTAAACTTGAATAGAATCTCAACCTTGCAAAGTCTTGTGGGCAAATTTACAAATTTACATTACATCCAAATAATATGAATTTTTGTGAAGCAACTGGGACATGCAAGATTACATTGCACTTTATGGGGTTTTTTTATGATTCACAAATAACTCACCAAGCAGTCTACGTTCTAAAAACAAGACAAAACAAAACAAAAAACTAATCTAGAACTGGAATCAGAAATGTGATTACTCAGTGTTGCTATGAACCTAGAAATACCGGTACTACCTAAAATTCATTCTCTTTCAGACTATTGGCAGGCCTGATTTAGTTTTTTGCAAGCTTAATTAAATACAAGCTTTGTAATCATGAAAGAAACCCTGAGTAATTTCAGTGTGCACTCCCACACTAATACTGGGACACAGTGGCAATAAACAAATATTCAATTCCTTGACTATTTTATAACTTCCAATTAACCTTAAAAAAGTTAATAAAATACAAACCCAGGTTTTAAAGTTCCCATTTTTATGCATCTTGCTAAAAACTAATCTCTTAGCAAAGCAATCTTTTAGTAATCACAAATAGTAACAACAGTTGTCTGAAGAATGATAAATTCAAACTCAACCACTGTTTACTGTGTACATTTGCAGTACAGGAAACTGCAGCAAAGAATACACATTACGTGGAATCACTGAGCATTTCAGCAAACCCCCTCCGCCCTGCAACAGCCTTGCTCGCTCTTCACATATAAACCATCTCAGCAAAATCACTTGAAAACAAGCTCCTCTCTTCCACCTCAAAAAACTGTGTTGGATGCAAAAGACCTTACATGTCACCCTTCTAGTTCTAGATCTACAAGTGACAAAAAGTACATATTTTATTAAAGATTTGTAGCTGGTTACCAGACACTTCATTCAAAAATCTCAAATGAACACAGTTGCACACCTCCAATTCTACAGTCAATATATTCTCTATGGCTTCCTAATCATGAGCATCATTTAACATCAGTGCTAGATATATTCCTAGTTATATATTTTATAAACAAATGCCTACTAAAGACATTTACGCGAAAGTTTTCAATTAAACTAGTTCAAATGCTGAGCAGTTCAAATACACTTGTCACATGGATCCTTATCACTATGCATCCTATTACCAAAAACAGAAAGATAAAGAGCAGCCAAGATCAGGATGGAACATAATACAAGTTACATGAACTACATAATTAAATAACTGTCTTACACTGAACTATTTACCTCTGTTTCTTCTCCTAAGACATCCTCTTCATTTGCCTCCTCCTCAGCTACAAGAAATCAAGGGGAAATGAAAAATTACTAAAGTATATTTTACATGTTGTGTGTACAAAGATCTTAGTAGTCTCCATCAAGACAAAAGCTTGTATTTTAGTTTCATATTATTAAATTAAAATAACCAAAACAACCTCAAAGTTAGCATAATACGGCAAACTGTAGTTATGCACATATTGTTGTTGGCATCCGGCTGTCTCCACAGACAATGGAGTGTGCCTCTGGGGGTGAAGTCAAACCGCTGCATTATCAGCACTAAAGTTACCTCTCCGGGGCAGTGTGTATGGAGGTCCTAGGCTGCCCAGATGAAAAGAACCCCCTCTCAGCCTCACTGATGTGGCCCAAAAGAAAGCAGAGCAGTACGTTTGGAACCAGCTTGGCTGCCAAAAGGAGGCATACAAGATGCCATCCAACGGTCTTAGGGACTCCACTCCGGATTTCTGTAAGGTTTACAACTTAGCCCTTTCTTCTACCAAAGATGTCCTGCAAGGCAGTGAAGGTTTGGGACCAAAGTTTTCCTTCTCCTAGATGTTGATGAACCCCATCTTCCCCTCAAGTTAATGGACCCCATCTGTCCCTCACTTCTCTCTACAGCACATGTAGATACAGCCTTCTTGACTGTTGGACCCACTACTGGTATTGTCTGCTCAATCCACAAGAGCCTGTCTTCACATGCATGGGAAGTCCCTAACTCATCAAGGATTTGAGATCCATTGGCTACCCTCACCTGGTTTAGCTGGTCAGTTGAAGGTGTTCCTGAGGTGTGGCCACTGTTGCATGCTGACAGCTTCTAGGAGCCACAGGTGAGAGCTGAGTGCAGTGTGGGAACCAAAGGCAAACAAACTACCCCAGGAGTACAATGTGTCCCCCACCAGAGGTACTACCCCTCCTCTAATACCCCATACACACATTACTAACACAATTAAAAGTGCAATATGCCAAATACATCTCATTAATGTCAAACCCACAGCTCAATGTACAGTACATGACACTGCTTAGCTCAAATTATAGTTTCTCATTACACACCCAATGCTGAGCACATCAGAGGGTTAGCCCTGCCCCAGGACTGGTGCAGCACTGCTTTCACCGACTGGTGATCAAAGCTTGGTATGTAATGCTGGAATTTGGTATACTAATCAGGTGCAGTTAGGCATTAGCACACATCTGGAACTCTTGCCCCTACCAGTGAGGTAACTTTGCCTCCAATTAATGAGGACAGGGAGTATATGTCAGGTAAGCTTCATCTGTCATGTTGGCAAGAGCTAAATCTTTGTGCAGTCACCTGTAAAGTGAAGTCAAAGCAGCCAAACTGGGCACTAAGGTAAGAGCACACCTCTTACACATTACCAACTTCTGTAGCTATCAATCACACTTCATGCTGCAATCCAAGGATGTGGATCCTTTTTGGCTCTGGAGAACCGCAAGCCAACTTTGGCACACAGGTGGGGTGATCCACCTGTCAAGCAAACTTCCCTATTTCACAAGGATGACAGGTGGGTTGTCCTGCTCACCTGGCAAAATCTCTTGTGCTTGCTTTAAGATAGGCTTCATAATCCCATCGGAGCATAGGGGAGTAGGGACTGAGTAGTCTTGGCACACATTTTCACCCCTGCCCTTAAAGATCACTCCCCTCATTTAAGTGAGGGGAGGCCACTTCAAATAGCACCTGCTTTAAGGAAGACCCCTTGATCTTATCTGAGCACAGGCGAGCACGGATTGGGCAGTCTTTATAGCAGTCTCTCCTCCCTACCTCTGAAGATTGCGGCACCGGCCTTTAAAATGGTGCCTGTTTCTTTATTGCTGTGTGACAGAGAAGTACCTATTACAGCTGATGCCTGCATTGC
Source organism: Darevskia armeniaca (assembly GCA_034641395.1). Taxonomy (NCBI): domain Eukaryota; kingdom Metazoa; phylum Chordata; class Lepidosauria; order Squamata; family Lacertidae; genus Darevskia; species Darevskia armeniaca. The sequence continues at coordinate 605,159 of JAWWNF010000114.1, forward strand.
ACAGCGATGAAGAATAAACTCAGGTCTGCTTGCTTTCACTGAACACGCAAGTAGCCCTGCCCTACCTGACATCATCACTGGGCAGAGTTTGGGGGAAATGGCCTTATGGGCCAAACTTCACCCCCAGGCAGGGCATAGGTTGGAGGTTCTCCACTCCATTGCAATCCTAAAAAAGTAAATTTAGAAGTGCTTCTCATTGAAGGAACACACTGTAAACCAATCTTTAATTTAGGCTGCAAGGCAGAAGAGAAGAAGGGTGTGAGGCTGCACTCATCTGTACTCAATTTTCTTTCCTAGACTAGTAGTGTCTCACCACCTCCACAAGGAGAGACGAAGTGACTCTATGGAAACCACTCATGCTGCTGAGGAAAGGCATCAGAAAATGAATGGCAAACACAAGCGACTATTACACCATACATAATTTTATATCCCTGTCTTGTCTCCCCTTACTCATTATTCTAAACAAAACAGCCCTGAACATTATAGCCTTTCCAAATAGGGGAGTTACACCAGCTCCCTGATAATTTTCATTGTCCTTTTCTACTACTCTTCTAGTTCTACAATATCTTTTTTGAGAAGTGGAGACCATACCTGTGTGGCTCCACCACAGATTTGCATGAATACGTTGGGTTTTTTTAGCCCTTTCATAACTATTCCTAGAATGGAAAAGCTAGTTCTCATAATGGAGGAATATAAGTGGGATCCCCCAAGGATCTGTGTTGGGATTGCTACTTTTTAATTTGTTCATAAATAACCTGGAATTACCCTGTTTCCCCTTTTTTAATACGTAGTCATAAAGTAAGCCATGGCAGGGTTTTTATACCTTTGTGAGAAGTAAGACGTACCCCAAAAGTAAGCCATGGTGCCCGTCGCCTCCTCAGCCCCTCCTGCGTGCGCAGGAAGCCAGCAAACCAGTGAGAGGCACGGGGGGGAAACGCGCCTCTTGCGGAATTCTGCCCCGCCTGCTTAGCACGCAGGGAGAGGCGCGCACTGGGGGGGGGAGACGCCTCTTCCTGCCCCACCTGTTCCCCGTGCGCAGGGAGCCAGCGAACCAGCGAGAGGCACGGGGGGAAACGTGCCTCTTGTGGAGTTCTGCCCCGCCTGCTCAGCGCGCAGGGGGAGGCTGTACCGTACCATACTGACGTAATAAAAATAAGACATCCCCCGAAAATAAGCCACCCTGTATTTTTTTGAGGGGGAAAAATTATAAGACAGTGTCTTAAAAAGGGGGAAAGACGGTAGGGGTGAGCAGTGAAGTGACATCATCATCATCATCATAAACAAACAAACAAACAAACAAACAAACAAACAAACAAACAAACAAACTTTTATTTATATCCCGCCCTCCCCAGCCAAAGTCAGTCTCAGGGCGGCTAACATCAGATATATAACATTAGTATAAAATCAAACAATAATTAAATTACCTCCTAAAAACAGGTCAAATCAAATTAAAGTATAATTAGATGGCTTTCCACAGGGTTAGGGTTGGGAACAGTAAGTGCTCATCGGGTCAACTGTTTATGCTGATCTTATATGGATGGGCCTGTGAGAATGCTGGGAGGCCTCTTTCATATTAGTTCTTATACAAAAAGAAAAGGAGAGTCAGGCTGAGCCCTGACCAAAATGCCTGGTGGAACAACTCCGTCTTGCAGGCCCTGTGGAAAGATGTCAAATCCTGCAGGGCCCTGATCTCTTGTGGCAGAGTGCTCCATCAGGCCCTGGCCCTGGTCAAGGCCAGCCTCTCTCTCTGAGGCCTGGGATCTCCAAGGTGTTATTATTTGCAGACCGTAAGGTCCTCCGTGGGGCATACCAGAAGAGGCGGTCCCGTAGTTATGAGGGTCCTAGGCCGAATAGGGCTTTAAAGGTTAAAACCAGCACCTTAAACCTGATCCTGTACTCCACTTGGAGCCAGTGCAGCTGGTATAGCACTGGATGAATGTGATCCCGCGGCAAAGACCCTGTAAGGAGTCTCGCCATGGCATTCTGCACCCGCTGCAGTTTCTGGGTCAGTTTCAAGGGCAGACCCATGTAGAGTGAGTTACAATAATCAAGCCTGGAGGTGACCGTCGCATGGATCACAGTGGCGAGATTAGGGCGAGAGAGGTAAGGGACCAACTGCTTAGCACAGCGGAGATGGAAAAATGCTGCCTTTGTTGTAGCTGCAACCTGCACCTCCATAGAAAGGGAGGCATCGAGGATTACTCCCAGTCTTGACAGAAGGCGCTGGCACTAACTGCGCCCCTGCAAGAGATGGGAGTTGGTCCCTCAACCCCATATTGTCCCAACCCAGCCAGGGGACCTCTGTCTTCAAACACTTCCTGCCAATTTATCAGAACAAACATTTAAGTTAACCACTCTGAAATGGCTTTTAAAAAATATGGTGGTTACTTTCAATGTTTTACAGTTCTCTGATATAAAGGGTGATTTTAAAAGACTTCAAACATCTTGACAGTGAGTCCTAGAAGACCTGCTCCCTGCCTTGTTAGTCTTTTCCACCTGGCTTGGGAGGGCAGGGTCCTGACCAACTATAGCTACAAAAGCTGAGGCTTCTGAACGGATTTCTGGGGGGTATTGTTTGGCGGGGTGGAGTGAGTTGCTGGGGTTTTGTTGTTGCTGTTAATATTATTATTTTGTATTATAATTTTTATATCTTATAATGATTTATGTGGAAATTGTGCGATTATGGTTGTGAACTTTTTGATGTGTTTTATTTGACTACTTTTGTTATGTTTGTAATTATGTAAGTTTTCATGCTGTAAGCTGTCTTGAGCATGGTTTTACCTATGGAATACAAATTCAATGGGTCATGTTAGGCTTGGGCCTCTGTTCTACATCTTCATCAGCTACATAATTTGTCAGTTTTTCAGCAGCCACCTTATCCTTTAATAAAACTTTAATTCCTTGGTCCTCTAGTGATCCAACTGCCTTCCTAACTAGTCTCCTGTTTTTAATTGCTGGCCTTAATATTTTCAGTAATATGTTCCTCAAATTATTTTTTTTGGTTCTGTTATAATATACTTGCATTTTTGTGTTTGTAATATGTGCAAATTTAAATTCCTTTTTGTTTTCATTTTGCTGACTTCCATTTTCTAAAAACTTGTTGCCTCTGAAAACTTCCATGTCTCTGGTTGCTAAGAAAAAGTGACACCAGGGTTCTAATTTTCTGCTGCCAGGCTAGCTTTTTCCATTGCCTTTCTACTTTTTGAAATGATTTTTGGGTATCAAATGTAATGTTAGTGACTTACTATGATACAGGTCTTTTCTAGCAGCAGGGTTACATAGTCACTGTTCTAGGTTTGTGTTCCTCTGCCAGCCCAGGCAGGAAACGTATGATTTGTTTCAGTGCTCTTCCTAGCTCCTCAGTTTTCCCTTCAGGTCAAGCTCTAAAAACTGTAGGATCTGCAACACAACAGAGAAATCTAACAATGTCACAGGAAAGAACCTCAATTTTAATGGCTTGTTAACTGTGTGTTCTAAACTACTGATTCTTGTTGTATTGTTTATAATTGTTGTTCTAGACTGTACAACTTCAGGGTAGAATTTCTTAATTTAATTGTGCACAGTGTATTGAACATAGTTGGCATTATGTATAATAATATTAATATTAATAATAGTAATAGTAACAAGCATACACTGAATTAAACTGCTCTGATAACTATTTATATGACCACCTCTTGAGAGAGCAGCTGCATATAGGGTGAACCCTGTTGCCACAAAAGGCCCATATCACAGTACTGTAAGTGGCCAAAGTTACATTTTCCTGGCAGCCTGGACTACAATGCCACTATGCTGGGACCTACCAGAGCCTATGTTCCTTTGAGCAGATACTGAATTCACTCCCTATGGTCTAGCTATTATCTGAAGGACACACCTTCCAAAGGGCTGCTTCTGCAGAAGTGCATGCATCCCCTTTATAATGTCTGGTAACAGCAGAGGGGACTGCCCACATTGTGGTCCTATAAATGTCAGAAATGTTGACATTAGTTGCCAGACCACTGTGGTGGCTGTAGCTCTAGTTGAGTGGGCCATCACTTGCCTAGGAGCAGGAAGATGCTGAATCTAAGAAGACCTTAAGCCAGGCATTCCCAAACTCGGCCCTCCAGGTGTTTTGGAACTACAATTCCTATCATCCCTGACCACTGGTCCTGTTAGCTAGGGATGATGAGAGTTGTAGTCCCAAAACAGCTGGAGGGCCGAGTTTCAGGATGCCTGCCTTAAGCTATTTAGCTATTGGGCCTCATCACTCATCGATGTTGGATGAAAAGACACCAATAGGGTAATTAGTCTGTCTGAATGCTGCCCCCTCCCCCAAAAGCCAAGAAAAATCTTAAGGTCTAAGAGGACAGAGAAGGCGGAGGACAGAGGACATCTGCTGAGCTTGGCAGGAAACAAAAGATTCAGGAGCCAGGAGGGTGAGCACTGAAATGAATCATAGAAGTTTCCTACCTGGACTAGTAGACGGTCACAAGCCCAGCATTGTGGCCGTGCTGCCCAGGCCACCAGGAAATTAGTGGGCAGACCTGTGTGGCATACAACAGCTCTAGTGTACTTTGGGCTAGAGTGGATTCCAGTATCTGCCTGGAGCAGAATTCAAATCCCCCTTTTCTGCTTTCAATGCAATGTTATTGACCACCACGATAAAGCGTCTTATATCAGCAGTTGCTTCCTTTGCAGACATGCACTTCATCCTTACATTCCAAAAGGTTTCTGTTCTAAAACAGTGTCTTCAACAGTGTGAGTATTTATCCATGTCAGTTGTGCCTTGTGCTGAAAACAGAACCTGTGAACATGTAGTTGGGGTGGGGGGTTTGAACCTGTCTCTTTTAGTTCTAGAAGCAATTATCCTGACCACTGCTGGTACTAGAGAGTCTGGAAAGGGCCAGCTCATGTTTCTTTTCCTTGTATCTGTCACTGACAAAGATTCTGAAGGAAATGGTAAGGGTCCTGCCAAAAACGCATCCATGAGATTGAACAAAATGCAAAAACGCAATTAATGAAAAATGTAAGCAAAAGCTTCAACTCCTTCTCTTGGCCATGCCAGAAACAGAGAGGTGAGCACTTGAGCCAGAGGCTTGTTCATATAACATTAAACCATGGTTTAGCATGACATTAGAAAGTGGCCTACGTCTTGCTTAATCATTTCAGAACTTTATATGAAGAGCAATTAATAAACTGAAGTCAAACAGGGAACCTTTGACTCTTGTACAGAAAGACTGTAAACAGTTTCACAATGAAAATCCGAAAAGCTACACATTTGTTTAAATATTTAAGGTAACCTCTGCTGGACTCTGCTTTATCTTGTTAAGAGTGTAGAAAGAATGCAGTGTAGGAACCTACCATGCTGCTCAAGATAGGTCTGGAGTCTATTGATGAGATCCTGTTTGTTTCCTTTTGCCTCCAGGCCTCGGGCTAAACATTCCTGCTTCAGCTCAGCTAGCTGTAAAGTAGAAGAGACTTTGCCTTAATAAAGAAAGTGTGGCTTTTTACAGATTAGGAAGGGAACATGTTCAAAAATGCAATAAAACATAATGGATAGATATTAAGTGTTGGAAGGTTTTGAACAAGCTAAGGCTGTGTATTTTAATGAGGACATGGGGTTTATTTAGATTTTTTTCAACATTCATTCATTTTATAACATTTGTAAAGAAAGTCTGTAGGAATCTGCAGTAAAAACAAGACCAAAAATAGAAGATTCTCAGTCTCACAATAGTTAATAAAGTTGACTTACCGTATTTTTCGCCCCATAAGACACACTTTTTTCCTCCTAAAAAGTAAGGGGAAATGTCTGTGGCAAGGGATCGGGGAGAGAGATAAGGCTCCCTTTCCAGCCTGCCCACTTGCCCAAGCCTCTGTTGTTGAACGCAGAGGGAGGCTGTTTGTTTCCCCAGCGACATGTGAATGGCTGATTAGATTATCTGTCTGGAAACTGTAGAAATGGCTCCCTTACCTGTAGGACTAGAAGCTGCAAACTGTGAGTTGAACCCCATAAAAACGGAGCTTTTCCTCTTTGAAAAAGAAGCTGCACCACTTTGAGCTGATCCTCAAAAAAGCAGGGCTTTTCCCTTTGCAAAAAAAGCTGCACCACTTTGAGCTATTCCTCAAAAAACCCAGGGCTTTTCCCTTTGCAAAAAAAGCTGCACCACTTTGAGCTGATCCTCAAAAACCCAGGGCTTTTCCCTTTGCAAAAAAAGCTGCACCACTTTGAGCTGATCCTCAAAAAAGCAGGGCTTTCCCCCTTTCCTCCTCTAAAAACTAGGTGCGTCTTATGGTGCGAAAAATACGTATGAAGTTAACTTTTCACTGGCCTAGACACCTTAGAACTTTATTCATGAGACTAGTTTTCCTCAAAGAAGACTTCTCTCTAAATGCACATCGTAATATTTTGTTCCTGGGAAAATGAGATCTCACTAAGTTATCCACTGCACCTCCAAATGCTCCAACTTTGTGCAAGAGTAACATTACTGGTGACAACCATCACAATTCTATGCTGCTCCACCACATCTTCTATAAATTTGTAGTTTTACTCTGATTACATTCTCTTTGGCTGTGTGCCTACCTTCCACACGACAGCTGCCATCACCAGGAGTCATGGTGCTCATAAGGGCCTACCAAGGGCCCCACAAGGTTTTCAGATTGCTTCAATAATTTATTAAGTATATAAACATGGGAAGTATATAAGCATGATCTTATATAAGCTGCCCTGGGAACTTTTCTGGCTGAGGTGGGGGTGCTTTGAATGAATAATAACAAACATACAAGGAGAAACATTTATTTCATACTGTGAAGTTCCTGGTTCCCCACATTTATCTCTGCAACTTTACACAAGCGTTTTGTGGCAGGAAGAATCCACCTGGAAAATGGGAGGGCAATACTGGTTGCCCAGAACCAGGGGTAGCAATGATAGAAAGTTCAGCATGCAAACTGAGAGGGAATTAGGACTGAATTGCATAAAGTGGATTTATCAAAGCAAGTTCCACTATATTCAGGTTGTACTTATTCCTATATACCGGTAAGTGGGCAAAGGTTTGCAGCCTTAATCCTAGAGAGGTTCATGCTTCATTGAGTAACCAAAGGACAAGAGAAGAAATAGGCTTTTAAAAGATCATTTGTAAAATGAAGTGTTCTACTGGTCCAGGTTGAGACTTCCATTCAAACACATTCAACTTTTGTTACCCAATTTCACAGGAACACACAACTTCCATCAACCCCAGCAAGCATGGCTAATGGTCAGGGATGACAGAAGAGCTGTCATCCAATAACCTATGGGAAGGCAGGTAAGATAAAGGACCCCTGGATGGTTAAGTCTACTCAATGGTGACTATGGGGTTGCGGCGCTCATCTCACTTTCAGGCTGAGGGAACCAGCATTTGTCTACAGACAGCTTTCCGGGTCATGTGGCCAGCATGCCTAAGCCGATTCTGGTGCGATGGAACACTGACAGAAGCCAGAGTGCATGAAAATGCAGTTTACCTTCCCGCCGCAGTGGTATCTATTTATCTACTTGCACTCGTGTGCTTTTGAACTGCTAGGCTGGCAGGAGCTGGGACAGAGCAACAGTAACTCACTCCGTCGCGGAGATTTGAACCGCCAACCTTCCAATTGGCAACCCCAAGAGGCTCAATGGTTTACTAGGTTAACGTAACATCCTCCACCACTAAAAGGAGAGAGCACTGCTTTGTACTGAATTGTTAAGAATTAGCTATCAGACACTTTGAGAACCATTCATTCCGAATGACTTACTAACTGAAGTAAATTAACAATGATATGCTTCCAACTTTTATTGAAAGATTACACAAATCCGGGGAGGAGACGGCTATCAATGGCTACTAGCCATAATAGATATGCTCTACCTCCACAGCAGAGGTGCCAACTTGAATAAAATATTTGGGGGCGGGGCAAGTAAGCCCCACATAATCAATCATAATGGGGCTCACCCGCCATGTGAATGGCAATGCCCATCAGGAGTGGCAGTTTGGCCCTGTGACTGTGGGTGCCATGCAGCGTGCATGGCCCTAGCACCAAAATTTGAGGGTGCCCAGCCCCCTTCATGGGGAATTATGTGGGTGCTCAGGTGCCCAGCCGTTGGGAGTTCTGAAATGTTCGAAAACCGAAACCTCAATAGCCGACAGCTAGGCCTCAGGATCTTGCACTCAGCGGAAGCCGCGTGGCATGTTCGACTTCCGAGGCGTGTTCGAAAACTGAAGCATTTACTTCTGGGTTTATGGCATTCGAAAACCGAATGTTCGTCAACAGAGACATTCGAAAACCGAGGTACCACTGTGTGTGTGTGTGTGTGTGTGTGTGTGTGTGTGTATATGTGTGTGTGTGTGTGTATGTGTGCATTTATCTATATACATGTTTGTGTAAATATAAATATGTCTATATATTTATGTATCTCTGTGTGTGTATCTATATATGTATGTATGTATGTGTGTGTGTGTCTATATATATGTGTCCACGTCTGTCTCTCTCTCTCTCTCTCTCTCTCTCTGTGTGTGTGTGTGTGTGTGTGTGTGTGTGTCCCTCCAGGCCCTCCCAAAAAAATTGAGGGGCCCGAAGAGTTTGCTCCTTTGCTCCACAGTTTGAGGCAGCAATGCTTCCGACTACCATTGCTGGAAACCACGGGAGGGGAGAGTTTTCTCTTGCACTCATATATCCCACAGGCATCTTGGCTGGTAGTTGTGTGAGAACAGGATGCTGAGCTAGACGGACCTCCTCGCCCGATCCACCAGGGCGTTCAGCTCCGGCTACGCAGCTACAGCCAACCAACGTGGGCAAGGAGTGCGCTGCCCCTTCCTGCACGTAGGGGCGATGCCCGCAGGTCCAGCCGGGCTCAGAGGAGAGCGCGGCGCGACGGAAACCGCCGCGACTCTTTTCCCGCCCTCGCAAGAACTCGGCGGCCCGGTTGGTCTGACGGCGTAAAACCCCACACGGAGCCGGGGGGGGCAGTTCCCTCCCTCAGGATAAAGAGGCGACGTGTTGCCGCCGCCGCCGCCAGCCGGGAGTGAGGCGAAGGAGGAGGAGGCCAAGCGCTGTTCCCTCAGAGTATGAGGAGTCCGCCCCACCCGCTCAGACCCGGCCTCAGTACCTTCAACTTGTGCAGCTCCACTGTTTCCGCCGCCATCTTCCCTTCGCTCTTCCCCTCCCTCAGCGGCCTCCTCCCCGCGCGCCCCGGCGGCAAACCGTGCGCGCCCGCTCAGGCCCTGCCGCCCAATCCGGGCCTCGCTTTCCCTTGAACTTTGACGCTTCCCTAACATCCGCCTCGCTCATTGGCTCGTGTTTTTTTTCCTTCTTCTTCAAACCGGGAAACGGGGGAGAGAGGCGAAGAGCGGCGGCAGGGAATAGCCAATGGGGAGGCGGCCAGGAGGGGTCGGAGCGCCTGCCCTATTGGCTGATTGGCGATGGTGGGCGGAGACGAGGAATCGTTTCCTGGAGACCGCCTGCCTGCGGAAGCAGAAGCCGCAAGAAGCGCCGCTTTCGGGTGCCTCGCCTTGTCCCTCCCTCGCTGAGAAGAGACGCCGCCGCCGCGGAACCAGCCGCGTAGGTCTCCTATAGGTCTCCGTTGTGGGCCGCGGGGAGGATGAGAGCGGGTCGCCGTGGGGAGGAGCTCGCCAACCTGCCCACTTCCCTCGGGCAGGCGGTGTCTCGAGTTCCTGGGTGTTGTTCCTGGTGATAAACGAGGGCTTCGCAGGGAACCGCCTTGTCCTGACTCGGAGCTCCGGCCCAAGTGAGCTTAGTGTCGGCTCTGCACTAATTATTATTTATTAACTCGCCCCAGCCACTCTGGGCGGCCTCCAGCATACAGTATACAGAAACATAATAAAACATCAAACAATTCAATAGGAGTATAGCATCTAGATCAAGGGAAGTAATAGTACCACTGTATTCCGCTCTGGTCAGACCTCACCTGGAATACTGTGTCCAGTTCTGGACACCACAGTTCAAGAAGGATACTGACAAGCTGGAACGTGTCCAGAGGAGGGCAACCAAAATGGTCAAAGGCCTGGAAACGATGCCTTATGAGGAACGGCTTAGGGAGCTGGGTATGTTTAGCCTGGAGAAGAGAAGGTTAAGGGGTGATATGATAGCCATGTTCAAATATATAAAAGGATGTCATATAGAGGAGGGAGAAAAGTTGTTTTCTGCTGCTCCTAAGAGGACACGGAGCAATGGATTCAAACTACAAGAAAGAAGATTCCACCTAAACATTAGAAAGAACTTCCTGACAGTAAGAGCTGTTCGACAGTGGAATTTGCTGCCAAGGAGTGCGGTGGAGTCTGCTTCTTTGGAAGTCTTTAAGCAGAGGCTTGACAGCCACCTGTCAGGAATGCTTTGATGGTGTTTCCTGCTTGGCAGGGGGTTGGACTGGATGGACCTTGTGGTCTCTTCCAACTCTATGATTCTATGATTAAGAACTTCCCCCATACAGATGTATTCTAAAGGTTGCATAGTTATTTATAGGGCCTTCCGTAGGAAGGTAAAAAAGTAAAGGACCCCTGGACGGTTAAATCCAGTCAAAGGCGACTATGGGGTTGCGGCGCTCATCTCGCTTTTCAGGCCCAGGGAGCCGGCGTTTGTCCACACAACCTTTCCAGGTCATGTGGCCAGCATGACTAAACTGTTCCTGACGCAACGGGACGCCGTGACAAAAGCCAGAGCGTATGGAAACGCCGTTTCCCTTCCCACCGCAGTGGAACCTATTTATCTACTTGCAATGGCGTGTTTTTGAACTGCTAGGTTGGCAGGAGCTGGGGCGCCACTCCCTAGAAGGCCCTCTTGTTGGTTCTCTGTAACCTCGCTTCTCACAGTGAGGGAACTGCCAGGAGCTCCTCGGAGGTGGACCTCCCTGTCTGGGCTGAATGATGGGGGTGTGTGAAGATGCTCCTTCAGGTATACAGGGCCGAGGCCGGGGTAGTCAAGGATCCAGACGGGGTGGGGCCCTTCTTGGAGGTGTCTGGGGCAGGACCAGGGACCTTCTGGCAGTTTCCTCGGCTGCTAAAAAATGGAAGAAGCAGGAAAGAAAGCAGGAAAAATGGAAAGAAGCAGGAAATAGGAATAAGCATAAAATGCCCTACTGTTTTACACCGTGGCTGTCAGTGTGGCACCTGTGGGCTCGCATGCGCCCACAGAGGCTTTCCTTAGCTTCTTTTCTCTCCCCCGGCTCCCCAAAATTAGGCTTGAAAGCACTTTTTTGTAGCTGATGGCAATGTGGTACGTGAAACAACTCTCTGTGTGTGTATTTCTGCATTTTCTATTTCACATATACAAACAAAATAATATATAATGTATCTCTGCATCCAGCATATTGTTTTTCCTCTTCAGCATGAATGTTGGTGTGGCCCACAGTGAGGTGAATCCCAACACCCGAGTGATGAACAGCAAAGGCATTTGGCTGGCTTATAGCATCTCAGTGGTTCTCCTCCACATCATTCTTCTCAGCATCCCCTTCTTTAGCGTCCCTGTGGTTTGGACCCTGACCAATGTCATCCATAACTTGGTAGGTTATAACTTTTTATCAGCTCGTGAACTTAAGTTCCTTAAGGCTATTTTTTTGCACCTGAGCCTTTAATGCATTCTCTGGGTTGGTGGTGGTGGACCTCGGACTCTCATTGGCTTGCTCTGGGGACTCTTTGGGTTATACCCCCTTCCCAGACACACCCTTCAGTGACTGCTTCACACCCTCCTTGACCGTTATTGCCTGGGTGGAATGTGTCTTTGTATTCTGATACGGACCCTTGCTTGCTGGGAGGGGGGCGAGAAATGAATGTGTGTGTTAGAAACTAGCCTGTTGTACAAAGGTAAAAATTACAACCATGGCTTCCCCACCCGCTTTGTGTGTTGTCATCTCCACATCCCTGCAACACAGTCCCTGACAGCCTTCAGGCTGAAAAAACATCCCCTACCCCTGCTGCAGATCCTAAGGATTGTATGTGCCTTTTCTCTTTTCCACAAGCAAAGAAGTCTTGTCATCACAGATCATGGGATTTCTACGCAGTAAAACTTGTCGTCATTGTATGTTGAACCTTCTTCCTGAATATAGGCCTCACTCCCCCCCCTAAAGTTGACCTGTATAAAACTTGGAGTGTGACCTGTTATTGTGCTCTTGCATCATTGAAGTGATCTCATTTTAAGGATGCAGCTTATGTTTGGACCAATACGATACAGTGGTACCTTGGTTTACGAACTTAATCCGTTCCAGAAGTCTGTTCTTAAACCAAAGCATTCTTAAACCAAGGCGTGCTTTCCTGTAGCAGCGGGGGACTCAATTTATAAATGGGACACACTCAACAGGAAGCGAAACATGTTCTTATTCCAAGGCAAAGTTCACAAACCAAAACACCTACTTCTCGGTTTGTAGCGTTCTTAATCCAAGTTCTTCATGAACTAAACTGTTCTTAAACCAAGGTACCACTGTATGGAAATTCCTCAACTATTCCTTTTAATCTGAGCTGCACAAGATTCTAAGCTGATGCTGTCCTAAGGAGAAGAAAGGCCACAATCTTAATTCACTTCTTTTCCACACCCCTCCCCAACCAGGCAATGTATTGGCTCCTACACACAGTGAAAGGGACCCCCTTTGAAACACCAGACCAGGGCAAGGATCGCCTCCTCACACACTGGGAGCAGATTGACTATGGCATACAGTGGACCTCCTCTCGCAAATTCCTAAGCATCTCACCAATTGTCCTGTAAGTACCAGGAATGGCTTCATTTGCACTGCTTTGACTTTTACTTAAGCAGCAAAGCTTTAACTCTTTTCATGCAGCTAAAAACAGCATGTTTATTTCCCATTAGCTACATCTTGACCAGCTTTTATACCAAATATGACCCTGTGCACTTCATAATCAACACTACGTCCTTGCTGAGCGTCCTCTTGCCCAAACTACCCCAGTTCCATGGCGTGCGCATCTTTGGTATCAACAAGTACTGAAAGCAGTCAGAATATTGACTCTTCCCGAAAAAAACAGCTCTTAACTGCAAAATCCTGATGACAATGCTGCGATCGCATCATCCGAAGCTCTAGATGACGCATTAACTTGTGGGGTGGGCTAGCAGGGAGAGCGTCAGCTGGCCACAGAGCTAAGCAGTATTGAGGTTTGTTTCTTGCCAAGGAATTGAACCCATTCTCCATGCGGCTAGTCTACAATTAGACTGGCACCTCTTTCGGTAGAAAAGACTGAATCCTCAAGAGGGCATGAAATCTCCAGGACGTCCCCTGCAAGACTTCTACTTGAGCTGTTTATAATGGGTGCCTGAGATGAGCTTCTGGGAGATACAGCAGTTCTGTGTAAACCTTTTTGTTTTTATAGAATTCTGTCACACACAAGTGTTTATGGGGTTGTTTTTTTAGGGTGGGAGGGCCTGGGAACTGTCATGCTGGGATGACTAGTTCATGATTCTGCTCCATGGTTCCCTTTTTTTGGTTCATTACCACTCAGGTGCCAATCCTCGAGTCTACCACATAACCTGAATTCTGTTTTTAAAAGAGGTTTCTAATCCTTCTGGTTATAAAGGAGAAATGCGACCATGCTAATGGTGCAGCAGTCAATTAAAAATACAGCTTTTGTCAATGTTCCACGCTGCTTCTGTCCACCTAATCTCTTATCAGAGAGGCTAGATGCCTGCATAGCACGGTGCCGGCCTCCAGTGCCATCTTTATTTTCCCAGAGTGCCTCCAGGGCTGGGAGAGACAGACCTTTCTGTTTTAATGCAAAAAATATTGTGGGTGATCGGAACCACCAAGTTAAAAGCTCCCCGTTCTCAAAACGAGGATGGTCCAGATAGGCAACAAGCCAGGCAATGTGGATTTCAAATACAGGAAGCCTGTCTTTTAGCCTTGCCAAATTTTTTGTGACCGACCCCCACCCCCCCAACTCAGGGAGCTGTTGAGTCACTGGCACAGTACAGTGGTACCTCAGGTTAAGAACTTAATTCGTTCCCGAGGTCCGTTCTTAACCTGAAACTGTTCTTAACCTGAGGTACCACTTTAGCTAATGGGGCCTCCCGCTGCTGCGCTGCCACTGTGCGATTTCTGTTCTCATCCTGAAGCAAAATTCTTAACCCGAGGTACTGTTTCTGGGTTAGCGGAGTCTGTAACCTGAACATAGCTGTCAACCCTCCCTTTTTTTGGCGGGAAACTCCCTTATTCCAATGCCGTTTCCCGCTGCTATCCCGGATTATTGATAGCCCTTAAATTTCCCGGATTTCAAAGGAAGCAGCTCCTCTCCCTCCCTGCCGGCCAGGGAGGCTCCTCAGCTGCGTTGCTCGGCTGCCAATAAGGAGTCTGAGACCGACTGGGGGCGGAGCTTGCATGCCTTGTGCAGCCAGACCCTCACGCCCAACCAGACAGCCTGCCTGCCGTCTACTCGCTCGCCCTTTCGCTCACCTGTTCGTGCGCAGCCTCTGGAGCGCAGGGTGGCGAGGCTACTTGGTGCCATTGCACCACCCTCGTGACATCCCTTATTTTCAAATCCGAAAAAATCCCTTATTTTCAAATCCGAAAGTTGACAGCTATGAACCTGAAGCATATGTAACCCGAGGTACCACTGTATTGATGGCACAACTTGGTGTGCACGGTACATGGTAGTGAATGTTAACATCTGAAAAGGGGGCCTGTTAACAACTTGCATTTAATTTCTAAAAAAAAAAAAATTTCCCCCAGTGGTGGACAGATGCTAGCGTTGGGATGGACTATAGATCCCACCTCCTTCCAAATGATGACAAAATCATTGCATTAATGGCTCTGCCTTGCTAGATTTTTTCGTGTGAAGAATGGGGAGTATTGTGTGACTGGTGAAACTGCACCAAGCTGCCTATTTTCTGCTACCCAGAAGGCTGCAGCTGGAGCATGCATACCATATAGCTGCAAAAATGCTAATTCATTCTACACATACACACACACCTTCCTCATAGTCAAATCAGCCCTAGTTTAGTTTTGAGTAACTCCAAAAGTTTACATGTTTTCATATATCCTTCAGCCAAGATTCAAACAATGCTGTGGGCGTACAGTAGCCCAGATATTGGTTTTAGTTCCAGGAGGCCAACATAGGCAGTATCAATAATACATTAACAAAACTTGCTTTTAAGATGGTTCCCATTCCCCAAAATACTTTTAGCCATGCCTGTGATCACAAGATTAATGGCATAACAAAAAAGCATGGGGAGAGGGGATACAGGCACACACAGAAGCTGCAAATCTTAGATATCACATGTGTAGAAGGACTGTTATGGTTGGATTCACTGAGATGAGATCTCTTACCCATCCACTGAGAATGTGGACTTAGTACATCCTGGCAACTGACTGACATGAGAATGTCACTCCTATCACATACCGTACAAGCACAGTCAAATTTAAACCAAGACCCAATTACTTTATTTTAGTGTTTTATTTCTTCCTTTAAAAAAACTTTAGAGAGAAGCAAAACTGGGAACCAGTTCTTTCGCAACTTTGAATGTAAATTAGAAACATTTCAAAGCTACCACCTGGTAGAAAACATACCACGTACAAGGGTGCTTTCGTGTTTGCTTTTATTTTATTTTTTTAAAGGAGTATTTTTGTTTTGTTTTCAACCCTTTGTTCTCATCACGGACAACTTTGCTACACAGAAATCACGCACACAAAGTAATGAAACCCCAAAACACAAAATATAATTCCTCACAAAGTCCACACTTTATTTTTTAAAAAAGTGATTATTTTGGGTTCATAAAAGGGTTAAAACTTAATATATATAATATGTGCAACTGTAAACAGAAGTATGGGACAAGGCGTCAAATGCAATTATACAGGCAGAGAACTTTAAAAAAGTTTTAGCTTCAAGACTGGGTTATAGTTTATATAAAAATTAAAAACTGTATAGTCTTTCTTCATCAGCTAAAATCTACAGGATTATCTTAAACTCTTAACCGTCATCCAAAAAAATCTTGACAATCTATTATATTCAGTCACTTTATCATTTTTTTAAAATCTCTCTCAAGCTTTTAAACCTTTGTAGCAATTTTTAAAATTTGTTTTTTTTTACATCTTTACAGCCTTCCAAATTAATGGAAATGACACACAAAACAAATCCGAAGAGACAAAAAAAAATGTATACTGGCTTTAACTCAAACCTTTATTTTCAAACAATGTCCAGTGGTTTTGTTACTGATAAAAACTCCCCCCCCTTCTCTACACAAATGCCATCTTATATACAATTTTAATTACTACTTTTAATATTTGAAATTTCCCTACCCCACCCCCACTGTTTTTAACCGTCATAGCTTTGAACGGTTAGCAGAAGCAGCTTTTTCACTCAAGAACATGGTTCTCACCTTGCCAACAAGTTCAAAAAAAAGGATAATTCTTACACACAAACCCTGATTTTACGTGCCCCACCTTGCCCCCGCTATGAAAGTTTAAGTCTTATTGCCACGTTCTCTCTCTGCCTTGTCTGTTGGATCAGGCGAGAGAATATGAGATGTGGCCTTGGTTAATCACGCAATGCCACTCTTACAGGCATTTGGAGAGAGAGAGGTGTGTTATAGTGTGTGTGTTTTTTGGGGGGGGGAAATGGTGCAATTGTGCGTTAAAAGGCCTCAACTGTACAAAGTTAAGTCGAGAGAGCCTTATCAGTAAAGACCCTGCAACCCCTTCCCCACAATACCAACTAAGGTTCAAGGGTACAGCTGTCTTGCAAAGTCATTTCAACAGCAGGGAGACCCTGTGTGTGGGTTTCTCTCTTTTTTCCAGGTTGTGTGTGTGTGTGTGTGTGTCTCCCCTGTATAATGCCCACATTTTGCCTTCTCTTCTCTTAATACAGAATCTCCCTACGTTGGGGGGGGGGGGGAGATGGCGCTAGGCAGATGGCTCTCATTTACTGGTTATAAATTGATTTTTTTTTCTTCTTTTTAAAAAAAAGGAAAAGGAAAAATAGTCATCTATATACACACAGAGAAAGCATAAAAAACGGGCTCTTTACATGTTCCCCTTCCCACCCTAAGTTTTGTCCATAAACACCTTCTCCCCTCTAGTTCCTTCCTGCCCAGTGGAGGGGAAAGGCGGGTGGGGGGGGGGTGGCCTGTGGAAACCCACCCGGCAGTCGAGGAAAACCCTGCAGCCAGAGCATTCTTCCCCATGCTAGTTCAAATATATACATAATATATATAAATAGATAAATAATCCCAAACTCTGCAATGTGCCAACATCTCTCTCTCTCTCTCACAAGCACACACACACACAAGAGAGTCTTCAGAGCAGCAAGTTGATCATGGGAAACAAGTGGGAACTGGGGTTCTCTAGGGCAACGGGTTTGGCCAGGAGCCAACTCTTCCCCCCCCCAACCCCAAATATCAGAGCTGGGCCCCCTTAGCCATCGGCTCTCTTGTCAAGCACTCTTCTCTCCCCCCCCCCTCCACCCTGCTCATCAGCAAAATGGGTTGGGCTCTACGGGAGAGATGTGCTGAGATTGGCATCTGCCGGACCAGGAGACCTTGCCTTCTCCATCACGTTGGCACATTCAAAGCCTTGTGGTGTTACCTGCCCCCCTTCTTGGTTGTTGGGGCGGGAATGCTGACAGCGCTCGGTTTAGCAATTCAGTCCGGAAGGTTTGTTAGGCGACTGGGTACTGTTTTTGGTTTGAGGGTTATTTTTTTATTATTATTTTGGTGGGGGGAAGAAGAGGGGAAAAGAGGAACGACCCCAGATTAAAAAAAAAAAAATGCTTCCCACCTCCTCCTGGAAACGTATTCCCATATCTGCTAGGGGAGCTGTGGCTCTCCGTACTTAGGGAAGAGGGCTAAAAAAGCAGAAGGGTGGCACAGCGAGGGGCTCACATTAGAAAACAAAAAATAGCAAAGTCTAACACTTCAAATGAGGTAGGTTCAAGTGCGAATGCTCCTCGCGCATGGAGGGTGGGGCGGGGGGGGGGCAGAGGAAGGGCCTGTTTCCAGCTTCTGCAAGCCAATACCTGCTTTCCGCTGGAAAAAAAAAGTTTTTTCTCTCCAAAAAAGCACGTTATTTACACACACACACACTCTTTCTCCCCCCCCCTTTTCAAATCCAACATCTAAATGTATACAAAATCCAGAGCTGGGGGTGGGGGGGCAGTAGGCTCTGGAAGGTGGATTGTCAAGCTAATGAGTCTCTTTGAAGCCTCTTGTTTACCTTGGTAGATTAGCAAGCAATAGATAGTAGACTTTAAAAAAAAGAAGAAACCTCTCTCGCACACAAAAATTCCTTAAAGAAACACACACGCAAGGGGGTGGGGGAGGGAATTACAAATTCTTCCCCAGGGATCCAATTGCCATGCCGCAGCCCTGCTTCCCCCAGCTCTGCTAGAAAGAATGCCCCAGTCTCCTCCCAGTATAGTATTTCCGAAGCCCGTTATTTACAGGTGCACAGGGGCGGAAGGGCTCCCCATTTCGGCCTCAAAAGAATTTTTAAAAAAGCAAAAGAAAAACTTAAAAGAAAACCCTGAGTTGCCAGTTTGTCAGTTCACCGCCCCAGGTGGGGCTGCTTAGTGGCTGTTCCTTTCTGCTGGGGAGAAGCAGGTCACCTTGTCTGGAAGAGGAGGAAGCCGAGCCCGACAGCCGAAACCAGCCAGCTTGATGATAATACCATAGCCAAGACTGGCAAGCAGTGGCAGATATGCTGACATCACCCCTCTCTCGCCTTGGTGCCCCAGCATGTTGGGGCGGTGGCTTCCAAACATGCCTCTTTTTGCCCCCCGCCCCGGGTGATTTCCCTGCGCGGCAGGAGGGTTGGGAGAGCTGGTACAGCAGCAGCAGCTCCTCTCTGTGCAGAGCCTCTTGTGCCGAGCAGTCGGGGTGCCCCCCTTTGCCTTGTCCGAAGAGCCTCCTTGGGGTTTTAGTTCATCCACTTCCTGCAGTTCCAGGCTCCGCAATGGCACGGGATTTTGTGCTGATCGTCTTCAAAATCAAACTGGTAGTCGTAGGTCAGCTGAGGGAGGAGGACATCGGAAGAGAACCGAGGATTAATCCTTGAGGCATTTTAACGTAAAATACGTCACCGCCATCCATTTGGGCTCATTCCCGCGATGGGCACGTTGGTTTTGCAACAAGGTAAAGGGAACCCTGACCATTAGGTCCAGTCGTGACTGACTCTGGGGTTGCGCGGTCATCTCACATTATTGGCCGAGGGAGCAGGCGTACAGCTTCCGGGTCATGTGGCCAGCATGACTAAGCCGCTTCTGGCAAACCAGAGCAGCGCACGGAAACGCCATTTACCTTCCCGCTGCAGCGGTACCTATTTATCTACTTGCACTTTGACGTGCTTTCGAACTGCTAGGTGGGCAGAAGCTGGGACCGAGCAACGGCTTGTGCCCCCTCTTTTCAAGCTTAAGGTGTGCTAGTGTGCAAGGGCAGTGCTTTCTATGCATTAACCCAGAAGGCGTTTAGGCAAGTTCCCCAGGTCTCCAAGGCTTGGTCTGAGGGCGCATGGTGACATTAAGCAGTTTTGGGTCACTGCTTAGCTGGGAGACCCCTGGGCACACCACAGCAAGTCCCATGATGGAAGCATCTAATAGCGAATTGACTCGGAAGAACGCTCCAAGGACAAAAGCATGGGCGCAGCATCGGGTTTCCCCACAGGTATTTTCTTTGCCTACACTGGGCCTTGCTCCACCACCAAACCCACCACAATTCAATTCTCACCTCCTCTCCCTTAGGTATCCGGCGACTCGAGATGATTATTATCTTGTCCTCCTTGTCAAAAGTCACAACCTCAGCCACACAGTTGGGTGCGCAGGAGTGATTGATGTACCTGAGTGGGGGCAGCAGAAGAGGGGGAGATAGGCATCATGCACCTGGACCCTTCCCCCACAGCACCCTGTGCTATCACCACAGGCTTAGGCCCTTTAGGAACCCAACTTTTCATCTGGAATTTGGGGGGGGGGGGCTGAGCTGGCCAGGACGACGACAGCACAATTCTGTTCTTGATCGTCGAGAGAACTAAGTATTCATTAGGCGAAAGGAGGGCTGGAAAGCTGTAGCCCTGGCTGAAAAATACCCTACAGCAGAGGTTCTCACTTACTTACTTATCAAACCTTTATTAGGCATTTTACAGATAAAACCACAAGAGATAGAATCACATACAGGAGCCTTAAAGTATATACAAAGAAACAACAGTTGAGTACGTAGGCTGGTTGTATGTATATATATATATAAAATCTAGA
Source organism: Darevskia armeniaca (assembly GCA_034641395.1). NCBI lineage: Eukaryota > Metazoa > Chordata > Lepidosauria > Squamata > Lacertidae > Darevskia > Darevskia armeniaca. The sequence goes on from JAWWNF010000114.1 coordinate 625,327, forward strand.
ATTTCTTTCTGTTAAACTACTCCTTGGGGCACTGCTGCCAAAAACTCGGCTACCCCCGCAGTCACCCTTTGGTCAATGTCGGACAAACAGAATCCAACACTTCCACCGTGCAGCGGTTGCAAACCACCCAGGAGGGGGGACAGCACACGTTCACACAGCATACTGTGCAGTGGACAGTGAAAGAGAATATGCTCTACAGAATCCGGGACATTCAGGGAACATCTGCAGTATCTCGTTTCTGGGAATGTTCTGATATCTACCCCTAACAAATGCTGAGGGAAAGACATTCAGTCGGGGGGAGGAGAAAGATGGTGCCGAGGTAAGACGCTCTTATCGGAGCGCGAAGAAAATCTTTAGCTATAAGCAGAGGTTCTCAACCTTTTTGAGTCCACAGCTTCCTTGATCAGCTACATTCTTTCTGCAGCACCTCTATGGGGCTCAGGAGCCCAGTTGTGTGAAGCCCTGCTTGCAGAACTGGCAGCCTCTTAACCCTTTTTCAAACACCCTCCCTCATGGAGTGTTCCCTCAGCCTCCTCTCCGAGGGATTCCTCTGGTCAGCTGCTGCTGCCCCCCCCTGGTCTCTGAGCTGCTTCCCTGCCCCCCCCCCCGTCCCAAAGAGAGGTGCCTCCTTACACTGCCCCCACAACGGCCAGTGACTTGTCTGTCCATTCCCAACAGCAAGGGCTGGTGGACTGGCTAGCTGGGCTCCCATGCCTGCTTGCTTACCCTCTGAGGCTGCCTCAGTTCCTGGCAACCAGCACCCCCTGGCCAGCCCCAGAGGCACCATTCGCCTGCGGAGCTTGTAGACAAGGCTGCTGCAACAAACAGCTGTGCAAGCCTTTGGGAGGCAGAGATATGAGAGGACATCAGGGGAGGGAGGGGAGGAAAGAGGGACAGAGGCCAGTGTTGTCCGCAGAACCCCTGACCATCTTTCAAGGCTCCTCTCCTATACTGTGGCGGTTGGCATCCCCTCTTAGCCTGCCTGCTGTCTCCCATGTTCCCTAGCCAAGTTCCACCATTTCCCAGCTTTGGGCAAGACACTTTTCTAGCTTATCCATCATCAGGTCCTGACAGATTTGAGAACTCGGTGATAACAAGTTGGTGTGCTGTTTCCTGAAGTTCTGCTGAGGGAACCATGCTCTGCTCGGCCCCGAGGGACTAAAGGATGCTATGGAGAAGGAAGTTGGCCCCAGAGGCCTCCCCAGGACGGCAGAAAACTGTCCCACCAGCAGCGGAGTTGGGAAAGAGGCGTTTTGGAGGCTGCAGATCTCCAGGATCATAAACCCCTTCCGTTTTCCTGAAATGCCCCTCAAATTGTGCCTGGAGCTATCCCACAGATTCATAGAATTGTAGAAGGGACCACAAGTGTCATCCAAGTCCAACCCCCTGTAATGCAGGAATCCTTCTGCCCAACGTGGGGCTCAAACCCACAACCCTGAGGTTAAGTGTCTCATGCTCTTATCGACTGAGCTATCCCAGTCAAGAGGGCCTGGAGCTATTCCAGTGGAACTAGTGTAGTAAATCCTATGCCATTGAAGTCTATGGGAAAGGGTGGGAGGGGGAAAACGAAAGGCTAAAAGAAGCTACGACTCAGCTCCCCTCCTGCCTTTCCCTAATCCAGTAGAGCACGGGTGTCAAACTCCGGCCCTCCAGATGTTTTGGAACTATAATTCCCATCAGCCCTAGCTAACAGGACCAGTGGTCAGGGATGATGGGAATTGTAGTCTCAAAACATCTGGAGGGCCGGAGTTTGACACCCCTGCAGTAGAGTATTAGACTGCACTGCCCACCACTCCCTTTGAAATGATCTTGTTTTAAACCAGGGTGGATAAAAATCCATATTTTTTAAAAAAAAAATCAAAAAAATCAATTTTTATTTAAATCGGATTTTTTTGATTTAAATTGGATTTTTAAAATAAAATGCTTTTGGAGGAAAAATCTTTCTAAATATAGTCTTCTATTTAAGTTACATTGTAGTCCAAAGGCTATTCATCAGGAAATAAGGATTTGTTTTAAGTTTATCAAGTGTGCTAAAACTCAGTCTAAGTTTTTTTTTTAAAATGTTTAACCACATCAGTTAACAAACATGGATACATATGCTATCATGTTTTTGTTTTAGTTAAATAAATTGTTTAAATGGTTATTAAGGAAATGATTATTTTTCTCCTTCCAATAAAGTACAGCAGAAAAGTTGTCCAAATATAAAGTTAACTTATTAAACCTCACCATAATTTCATAATTATCTGTCGTATGTATTTCTAGTAGTATAACCAAATCAGTAATTTTTGATATAACTGTAAAAACTACTCTGAAAATTTATTATTCCAAAAATGAAACCTTCATATGGTTGTAAATATTAAGATTATACCAGCAAGAATGAGTCTTTCTGTAAAAAAAAAATATTTAAATCAAGTCTTACTGACTAGTGATTTAAATCAAGCCTTACTGACTAGTGATTTAAATCGTGATTTAAATCAATTTGATTTAAATCAAATCCACCCTGTTTTAAACAAAATCCAATTGATGTCTGTAACTATTTGGCCCCTCTAAATGTTGCTGAACCACACCTGCCAGCACCCTCTGACTATTAGATGAAGTCGATGAGAATTCGAGAGCCCAGGTTTCCCACATGGTAAAAAGCCTCTGCTTAGTTGCCAATGAGTGTATTTTGCTTCGACAGCTAATAACTATGCGTGTTTATTCAGGAAACGCTATGAATTGCAGTACGACTTAAATCACTGGTGTTTAAAAAAAGCAACAACAAAACCAAGCTTTCCTTCTGCCAATTAAAAACCAACCCACCCTGAACATCAAAGTCTGTGATGGCCTAACAAGAGCTTTGGCTTTGGATGCAATGAACTGCCATGGCATAGCTTCACTCACCTGGCAGGGCCACCTGTCAGTGTGGCATCGATGACGTGCTCATTGTTGATACGGAACATGTAGATCCCTCGGTTCTGGACAACAGAGGAAATGGAGAGAGAGAGAGAGATTGATTATATTGTGTGTTCAGAAACCAGTGCTTCATGCTTTTGCTCTCAGCTGGGTACAAGCTAATGGTTTATTTTAGCTTGTTTTAGCTTGCTGTTGTACTCTGTACAGTGGTACCCCGTGTTACGTACGCGATCCGTTCCGGGTCGCGCCATGTAACCCGGGCGTACGTAACGCAAACGAACAAAAGAAAAAACCGGAAGTTTGCGGTTTTTTGCGCCTCTGCGCATGCACAAAGTGCGCAGAACGCTTCTGCGCACCCGTGCTCCGTGGAGGATTTCCAGGTCACGGAGGTGCGTAACTCAAACGTACGCAACACGGAGCGTACACAACACAAGGTATGACTGTATTTCAGTATGTCAAGCATGTGTGTGTGTGTGTGTCTCACATCCTAGGCCATGATAGTGCTCCTGTACATTTCAGAGTTGCACTGAAGAGACAAATTTGCCATGTGTTGTTTCACCTCTAACTGTAGCACTGTGATGTGGAAATCTTAAAAAACAAACAAACAAACAACCAATGGAAGAGGAAGAAGGAGTTTGGATTTGATATCCTGCTTTATCACTCCCCTAACGCTTCTGGCGCAACAGGACACCGTGACGGAAACCAGAGCGCACGGAAACGCTGTTTACCTTCCCGCCACAGCGGTACCAATTTATCTACTTGCACCGGTGTGCTTTTGAACTGCTAGGTTGGCAGGAGCTGGGACAGAGCAACAGGAGCTCACCCTGTCGTGGGGATTCGAACCACCAACCTTCCGATCGGCAAGCCCAAGAGGCTCAGTGGTTTAGACCACAGCGCCACCCATGGCTGCTATTCCCTGGATACACACAATCCACCCACATAAAGCCCTTCCCTAGATGACTAGACGACACTTTGGCATCATTTCCAACTCTAAACAGTGGTACCTCGGGTTACGAACCCAATCCATTCCATTCCATTCCGGGGTGCCGTTCACACCCCGAAAAGTCCGTAACCCGAGCGGCGCTTTTGCGCATGCGCAACAGCGTGATATCGCACTTATGCGCATGCGCAGACCTCGCAGAACGCTTCTGCGCATGCGGTGAAACCTAGAAGTAAACACTTCTGGGGGTTGCCACGTTCGCAACCTGAAAAAACGTAACATGAAGCATTCGTAACCCGAGGTATGACTGCACAGTTCTATGATTCCCAGTTCCTTGCTACAGTCAAAGAGCACAGCTCCGGAACAAACCAGAAGGGCATTTCAGCCTCAGTCTCCCTTCTAGTCCTCCCCCCCAAGGCAAGAACCCCAGCCACTAGCTAGCAGTCGGGACGTTTCCACCCGCATCTCTCTCCACCCAAGGTCTCGCTTCTTCCCCCACCTGCTCCTCGTAGATCTTCTCTCGCCGGTTGGCCACCTCGTTGCGGATGATGGTGCCAATGTACTCAATGACCATCGTGTGCTTCTCTAGATCCTTGGCAGCGTAGAGTCCGAGCCCTTGGATGCGGGAGCGGGCCAGATACACGTTGTTCTTCCATTCCGTCTTGAGGCGGCGGTACTGGGAAGACTTGGAGTGCACAAACTGTTTGCTGTACGGTGTGTTGGTTTCGCCCGTGAACGTGCTCTGGTAGGCCTTGGACATGCTGGTGCTGTTCAGAGTGTGGGGCCTTCGAAAGGCATGGGGCAGTGAAGGAGAATAATCAATCAATCACTTTATTTCAGCTTTATGCTCATAAGTATAACAGAACTAGAACAAATACACAGTACAATTTGATTAAAAAAATTAGAGCCAGTAAAACTTAAAAGAGTACAAATTAGAAATAGATACTCGAAGGAATTTTCAGCTTCCAAACAGCAGTCCATTACGACATTTATATGTCAAAACAGAAGTTAAAAATTTTGCCATTTGTAAAGTTACATGCTGATCTGTATCTTGCAATAAAAAGGCCGGGCGAAAATCTGCCTGGTGCCCAGGCAACGTGTGGATTAATGGTAACAGTAAGTTCTTCCGGACAACACAATATAAAGGACATATAAATACTATATGGTGAAGTGTTTTGATTGATCTATTATCACAGGAACATAAAACCGAGACTTGGCCCCTAGAAAATCTATGAAAAAGGGAATTCGAAGGGAAAACATTAAAACGTGCTTTGATAAAGGCAAAACGATGACTGGCAATAGAAAGGGATGATAGGTAAGATGGCACATGATTTGGAGAAATAACTCCCAACTGACACGGGGAACATAGCCCCCAGAGAATAATCATAATAATAAATTTTTATTTATACCCCGCCCTTCCCGATTTAAAAACAGGGCTCAGGGCGGCTAACAACAAATATAAAACACTGATTAAAAACGACTTAAAAACAGCATAAAGTACAACATAAATGTAGCATCGCCAGGGCTAACTTGCCAAGTTAGTCCTGCTAGGGCCAGCAAGGAGACCAGGGAAGAGTTTAAATGTGGGGTCTCAGAAGGGTTTCTTCATAGAAGAAGGGAAGGGAAAAAGGAATGGCGGATCAGGCTAAATTGAAGGCCAGGTGGAATAGCTCTGTCTTACAGAGATCTGCGGAAGGAGATCAAGTCCTGCAGGGCCCTAGTCTCGTGGAACAGAGCATTCCACCAGGTTGGAGCCATCACTGAAAAGGCCCTGGGCCCTGGTGGAGGATAATCTGGCTTCTTTAGGGCCTGGGACCCTTAAGCTATTATTATTCATAGACATTAGGGTCCTCTGCGGGACATACCAGGAGAGGTGGTCCCGTAAGTACGAGGGTCCTAGGCCGCATAGGGCTTTAAAGGTCAAAACCAGCACCTTGAACGTGACCCGGTACTCCACCGGGAGCCAGTGCAGTTGGTAAAGCACTGGGTGAATATGCTCCCATGGCAAGGACCCCGTGAGGAGCCTCGCTGCAGCATTCTGCACCCGCTGGAGTTTCTGGGACAGTTTCAAGGGCAGCCCCGCTGGAAAGGAAGCAAGCAGCTGTCCAAAGTCTCAAATCTGAGGCCTCTCACATCACCCCATCCGTTTTTAACTGGCTGTCGGGAATCCTTTGCTGTTGCTCGAGGCTCAGGTGGCCTCAGTGGCCCGGAGTTCCTTCCATCAGCTTCGGCTGGTGGCCCAGCTACGCCCCTATCTGGACAGGGATAGCCTAACTGCTGCTGTCTATGCTCTGGTAACCTCAAGGTTAGATTACTGCAATGAGTTATACGTAGGGCTGCCTCTGAAGACGGTTTGGAAACTTCAGCCGGTGCATAATTTACCAGAGCAAGACGGTTTGAGCATATTGCACCAATCCTGGTCCGACTGCACTGGCTACCAGTGTGTTTCCGGGCCCAATTCAAAGTGCTGGTTTTGACCTATAAAGCCTTAATTGGCTCAGGACCGCAATACCTCAAGGACTGCCTCTTTCCATATGAACCTATCTGGACCCTGAGATCATCTTCTGAGGCCCTTCTTCATGTGCCTCCTCGAGATATCCGGAGGGTGGCAACACAAGAACAGGCCTTCTCTGCAGTGGCCCCCCGTCTGTGGAATGCTCTCCCCAGGAAAGTTCGCCTGGTGCCTGCATTACACACCTTTAGGTGCCCGGCGAAAACGTTCCTTTTTAACCAGGCCTTTGGTTGTTGATCCAATTGACATCCTATGCCCTTTTAAAATGTGGTTTTATTGTGGGAGGGGGTGTTACTGGGTTGTTGCTTTTATTTTGATTCTGTATTTTGTGGTTTTATATTTTGATTTTATTCTGTGAACCGCCCTAAGACCCCTGGGTATAGGTCGGTATATAAATCCAATAAGTAAATAATAAATTTATTTAGCTTTGTGCTGCTGTCTCAAGGGAGGCCTGTGTCGTCCACCCAGCAAGTGATGTCTGGGGTCCGTTATGCTCACCGTTTGTAGTGTGTGAGGATTTTGGGCTCCGACCGGGCGCAGCCAGTGGGGTTGATCATGAGTGGAAGCTCCATGAGTGGGTGGCGCCCATAGCGGAACATGTAGTTCTGGCAGCTCTCGACACCAGGCAGCTGGGAAGAAAAGGGACCCGTTTCTCACACCCTCATGTTACAGGCACACCTCCGCCACCTGAAACACGGCGCCGACACAGCCCAGTCCGCCCCGCCCCGAAAGAAAACCCTATAGCAGCGTTTCCCAAACTTGGGTCTCCGGCTGTTTTCGGACTACAATTCCCATCACCCCCAACGACTGGTCTTGCTAGCTAGGGATGATGGGAGTTGTAGTCCAAAAGCAGCTGGAGACCCAAGTTTGGGAAATGCTGCTGTACAGCAAGGTCAGCACATCTAATACAAGAGCTGGTAGCAGCTTTAGGCTCAAGAGGTGCTGGCTTCAATTTCCCCCACCCCCCTGGAACCCAACTCGTGGGAAGACCCTTCCCCACCCATTACTACCGCCACCAAAACACCAGGGTTCCGGTTCCTCGTGTTTGATACATACGGACTCCGCGATTCGCAGCACAGCGTGCACAGTCAAGCCAAAGAGCTCTTCTCCCTTGAGATACTCGGGGAAGAGCCGCAGCATGTCCGCTTCCTTGCGCATCAAAGCCACCGGTTCGATGATTCGGTTCCAAACCGCTGTAACCAGGGAAGAGCAAAGGAGGGTAATTTTAAAAACCTGCCAGAGAAGATGGGCAACCTATCTGGCTTGCGGGCAACCCGGGCTGCAAACTTATCAAAGCGTCTTGCCTTACTGCAGTCATCTAACCCTGCGACTTCCAAGTGGCTCCAAGAAACTATGCAAACTGCAGAATACATGGCAACATCTGGAAACTGTTCCGTGTTTGCCGGCAGCCTGAGTTCCTGGGCACTTGGCTGATAGTGGACCTGCCGCAAGGTTTCCTCCACTGGCTCTACACCACTTTATGCTGCCCTGGTCCGTCCTCTTAATACTGAAAATGTAAGATCTTCTGTTGTAACGTAAGATAGGTCAGACAAAAAGCCAATCTGGTCCAACATCCTGCTCTCGCAGCAGCCAACCCAATGGCTGTTGAGAAAGCCTACTAGCAGGAACAGAGTACAACAGCACTCTCTTCACCTTTCATTCCTAGAAACTCATACGCCCATGGGAAGCTTCCTTATACTGCATCAGATCATTGCTCCATCTAGCTCAGCACTGTCTACCCTGAACTGCAGTGGCTCTCAAAGGTTTCAGGCAGGATCCGTTCCCCAGTCCTTCCTGGAGGTGCCAGTGAAGGAAGCCTGGACCTTTAAGCTTGTGCTCTGATACATGGCTCCATTGAATATTAAAAACGAATCATCTTTTAATATGCCATTTTTTAAAAAGTGGGCACGCTCGTTTATGTAGCGTATTCCAATAATAATAATAATAATAATAATAATAATAATAATTTATTTTATGAAAGCATAGGCAGGTGTCAGGGACTGGCTGGGCACTGCATCAGGAGAAGGGTGGTTGGAGACTGATGGAAGAAGGAATCGGCTCCCAGGACCAGAAGAGGACTGAAGAGGGAGGAGCAGAAACAGGTTACACACAGGCATAGTCTCTGCCTGCTTGTGCACAGCTCAGGTGGGGAAGATACATAAGCTGAGGTCCAGGGCGGAGCCTCTCTGTTGCGGCAGCTGCCTCATTGGGTGCACACTTAGGATACCTGAGAAACACAGAGCTGATGGACATGCCTTTTCCTAACTTGGTGCTTTTGACAATAAAGCTCTAATGCCTGACAGCGCCGTGACAATAAGTTACAGTGCTGCAGGACAGTGGCATTTGGGGTGAGGAGGGGCAATTACCACCTCACTAAATTTCAGGCTGCGCGAGTCTATAGCTGCACAACACCTCCCTCTCTGGTCAAGGTGAAGGTTCTACCTGTAAAATGTTGGCATTATAAAAGTCTGTTGTGTTTTAGGTTTGACTGCCTGATTTTGGAGTTTGGGCGACAAATATTTACGGCACAGCCAGTGTGTCACGTGCTATGGATTTATGAGATACAGAATGCAGATTGGGGGGGGGGGGAGAGAGAAAAAGCTTATTTCTAAACCTACTTTTTCACCTTGACTGTAACAAGAGTGTAGGCATTTGGACCTCGCTGGATCCTGCGTGCCCTCAAAAATTAAAATTTGGAGATGGCAGCTTTTGCAGATGGGGTATGCTGCTCTGCTTCCTTTTGCCCACTATCCTACCTGTAGTTATTTACACAATAAACGGCTCTCTAGTTTCTAAACCCTGAAGCTCGACAAAAGCAGGCCAGATGCATTGCGAGGAGGCCGATGGACGCAAAGCCAGCACCGTTTGCGCAACGCATTTCTGGGCAGAGGAACCGCATCCCCGGCGCACCAGAAGCTCAGTTCGCCCGGCATCCAGAATTCTAGCTATCTTTCCGGAGAAACGGACCTGGCGGTTGCTCTCGACAGCGAGAGGACTGAGCGGACCCCTACCCTGCGGCGAGGAGTCTGTGAAGACCAAGTCCTCCAAGCCCTGCTCCATGACTTGCACCACAAACTCCGGCCGGCCGTTGTTCTCGCAGATGGTGCAGCGGTAGCAGCAGCGCCGGTTGTTGGTGCGCAGGCTCCAGTAGATGCGGGTGGCCTCGTAGCCCACCGGGTAGAGCGCCGTGACGCTGTGGAAGTCGGCCATCTGGTGGGGCAGCAGCTGCCCGATGGCGTGGAAGACGAGGCCCCCCACCCGGAACATGTGGAGGCGCTCGCCCCGCTGGATGATGCTGGCGATCTGCTTGACCTCGTCGCGCTCGATGTAGACGCGCCGGAAGACGGTGAAGGTGCTCAGCTCCTGGTCGCAGGGGCCCTTGAGCTTGTGCATGGGGCACAGCATGGTCTTGTCCTTGAAGAACATGCACTTGGCCCGGATGGCGCAGGCGAAGTGGTAGACGTTGGGGCAGCGGATGCGGTTGCAGCTGTTGGTGGCGCCCGTCTTCTGGCAGAGGGTGCACTTGGTGAGCAGGCCCCGGTGCAGCGCCACCTCCACGTTGATGAGCGCCCCGCCCTGGGTCTCGTACACCTCCGTGGACCACAGGGCGCAGTTGAGGTGCACCCAAAGGTCCAGGTCCAGGTTGAGCAGGCGCGCCGGCCCGTCGGTGGCGCCGTCGCCCTCCTCGTGGCAGAAGCAGCACTTCCGCAAGTCCCGCGGCACTTTGTCGGGGCGCAGGGTGGCGGCCAGGCGCTCGACGAAATCCGCGATCTCCCGCTCCCCGTCCCGCTTGGCGCCGCCCTTCTGGATGGTGATGAGGAAGCGCAGCCGTTTCCAGCGCACCCCCTTCCACTTCTTCAGGCGTGGCTTGTTCTCCTCGCCGTCTTCCAGGGGCCGCGAGCGGGGCTTGGCTTTGGGCGGGGACTGGGGGGCTTCCTCCTTGGGGGAGGAGGGCGGGGGCGGCGGAGGGGACGGAGCGGGCGGGGGCGGCGCTTCGGGCTCGGGGACCGGCTCGGGGACCCTGGGGGGGCTGGGCGGGGAGGGCGCAAACGGGGAGAGGGGCGGAGAGGGCTCCTCGGGAAGGGTCAGCAGCTGCCGCACATCCAGGTTGGCAACGTTGTTGATGTAGCAGTGCTGGGCGGCCTTTTCCGGGGTGGGACTCTCCTGGAAGAGAGAAAGGGAAAAGCATTTTCAGATGCGGTGGTCCCAGGCTTGCAAACCAGTAGGCCTCCTGTGTCATGCCCAATGCAAGGTGGCTCTTTTAAAATGAGATTCAGAAGTACAGTCGTACCTTGGAAGTCGAGCTGACTTCCAAAATGTTCGAAAACCAAAGCGCGGCTTCCGATTGGCTGCAGGGAGCTCCTGTAGCCAATCGGAAGCTGCAGAAGCCCCGTCGGACGTTCGGCTTCCGAAAGATCGTTCGAAAACCAGAACACTCACTTCCGGGTTTCGATCAACCGGGAGCCAAAACATTCGAGAACTAGGCTGTTCGAAAACCAAGGTACGACTGTAATACAAAACACAAGCGAGTGAGATTAAAGATTTTATTCTAAGCAGCAAGCAATATATATATACCAAGCAAGCACTTCGATCTGCCACTTGGAAGCCCGCAAGAAGCGGCGAAGTGACTCCCCCAGGTAGCCTCAGTGTGCCTGGCCCCGCAACCGTCAGTCCGTGCACGAGCCTGTCCTAAGAACTCTGCCCAAAACCATCCGATTTATAGGTAACTAGCCTTTGTGGCTTGCCTGACTGGCTACGTGCAGATTATTCATTAGCCACCCCCCTCCCAAGACCTCACTTTATCAAAACCATGCCCAACATCAAAGAACTTCCTCCCAACTGATTAGGACATTAAAGGCTGTTCTTCATGCCACCAAAGAACTTAACAAGAGGCAGGGAGGGGGGAGGGGGAAGGAGCAGAGGCAGGAAGAGCAAACATGTCAGATCACAAACTCCTCGAAATACAATTTATCTTCCGGATAGATTGCCCATACAGCTTGGCACTAGAGACATGGCCACAGCTACAAGCTTTGTGGGTGCCATACAGGTGCTGCTGCTCCATTATTACGCCTGTGCCAGTTTGCCAACAGCTCATCACAGGGCATCCATTGCTTCCTTCTTTTCTACAGAGCTGGGGGAGTGGATCAGCCACAGGCGGTTGATTAGGAAAAAGTAAATGCAGCTTGGGGAGGGAGGGGTGTACACTCACACGGAGGAATAGTGTTAGAACTTTAAATCAGGCGCATCCCTGCAATTATGGATTGGTGGTAGTAGTAGTAGTAGAAGAAGAGTTTGGATTTGATATCCCGCTTTATCACTACCCGAAGGAGTCTCAAAGCGACTAACATTCTCCTTTCCCTTCCTCCCCCACAACAAACACTCTGTGAGGTGAGTGGGGCTGAGAGACTTCAAAGAAGTGTGACTAGCCCAAGGTCACCCAGCAGCTGCATGTGGAGGAGCGGGGAATCGAACCCGGTTCACCAGATTACGAGTCCACCACTCTTAACCACTACACCACACTGGCTAGAAGAAACTGGGTGTTTTGAACAGCAAGTTGAGGTGGATCAGCTTTGTCCTCATTCCACAAGGCATCCTTACAGCCCTTAAGTCCTGGTGTTTGAGGTGTGTGGAGGAGGGAATGTGTGCATATTCTGAATCAGTCCTCTTTTCCGGCCCTCCCCACCCCCCAAATTTCTTTCTCTTCTACTTTCCAAGACATCTATGGTATACTGGGGCAGGTAGGAATCTAGGGCTCAGTTGCTACACCTTCCCAAAGCAAAGGAAGATTAAAAAAAAGACAGGTGGTATTGGCAAAATGCAGAATGAGACAGAATTTAAAAGGAGGGGAAGATGAAGAGAAATGGCACTCGAAGGTGTGTTGTGCCAAGACCTCCAGCTAAACCCCCTGAGCAAGAACGGGGTTATTGGGTTGTTTCTGTTTTGGTAAAGTATTTTGTGTTTTCATATTGTGGTTTTATGCTATGAACCGCCCTTAGACCGGCAGGAATAGGGCGGTATAAAAATTTAATTAATCATCATCATCCAGTGGTCAAGCCTGCTAAGTGGATAAGGAGAAAAGCATTCTGGGAAAGCTCCCACCCCAACCCTTTCCCACCTGTTTGAGCAGCGTCAAGATGTCCAGCTCGTTCTTGAGACTGTAGCCAGGCAGCATTGCATCAAACTGCTTCAGCCATTCCGGCCCTCCTTCGGGGCCCTTGGGAGCCGCTGGCTTCTCTTTGCCTAAGGGAAAAGAGGGGGGAGAGAGAGGGGGGGAACATTTTCAACAGGAACTCACAGGCAGGGGCAGAGAAACCGAGTGCACGTATGCGTCCAAGACCTCCCCAAGTTTGGCTACTTACCCTGCGCGTCAGCATCGACTTTTCTGGGCTCGCTGGCAGCAGCTCGCATGGGGCTGTCCGGAAACAGCACTTCGTAAGAACTGGGGATCTTCATGCTCAACAGCTCTGCCACTGCCACCATGACACCGTTCAGGTTCTGGGGGAACATGGGAAGAGTCAGGAAGGAGCGGCAAGCAGCTGAGCTGCCCGAAACCTTTGGGGCAGGGGTCGGCAACCTGCGGCCGATGGGCCGCATGTGGCCCACAAAGACCGTTTTAAAGGCCCACGAGCCCCCACTGAACCAAGCCGGCTGTTCGGCGAGTCCCCTGCGCGCTGCGCTAAACAGGCGCAGTGCGGGGACTCGCTGAGCAGCACCGGAAATTGCATCTGCACACGCGCAGATACTAGAAATTGCGTCTGCGCATGCCTAGATGCCGAAAATCGCTTCTGCGCAGGTGCGATTTTTGGCGTCTGGGCATGTGCAGAAGCAATTTCTGGCGCCGCACTGCTCCAGTCCAGCCCACGGACGATCCTCGTGGGAGTGATCCGGCCCATGGCCGGTAAACCTTGCCGACCGCTGCTTTGGGGCGTAAGATCACCTACCCACAAGCCGCATTTTGCACAACCACCACTGCACACCATTTCTTCAGCATCCCAAGCAGTGGATTCAGTAGAGCCTTCCCTTAAGCTTCAATCCCAAACTCAATCCCCGGCATCTCCGGTTAGGACTGTGAGCATCTGCATTCTGAGAGCCACTGCCAGCCCTCCAGCTGTTTTTGGACTACAACTCCCATCATCCCTAGCTACCGGGACCAGTGGTCAGGGATGATGGGAGTTGTAGTCCAAAAACAGCTGGAGGGCCAAGTTTTGTCTGGTGTAGACAATGCTGAGCTAGACAGACCAACAGTTTATCCCAATGCAGTTTATCACATTCCTATGCTTTGCTTCTGACTGTAAGTCTCACGCTGCTTGTGTATCACTCGATCTCTCCTCAGCGACTCAGAGCTGAATACCTGAATTGTGCATCAGCGTAGGGGATACACAAGAAGGGGATGCAAGAAGGAAAGCTGCAGATCTCTTGCATGCGATCTGGTGGGGACTGTTGGCGCACGCACACATGTGCTGTAGTCGCCAGGTAACGTGTGCGAATTCACCGCCAGTATTGAAAACTGGGGAGAAATTTACTGCTTGGTTCTGACTGCTGGGAAACCAAGCGACAGAAACCAGCTCTGCCTTTGCGTCCAAACAACTTATCCAGTGGCCCTCCAGAAATTTATTTTTATTTAGCAAGATTGGCCGTTTAATTAAAAGAATCTCCAAGCTATTCACATTAAATATTCATTTTTAAATTCATTTTTAAAGACAGGTTTTATATTTACTGAATAATATTACTAGAAATACAGCCTTCCTGGTGGCTAAATTTCTTTTTTTAGCTTCTAAGCGTCGCAAGATTTTAATTGATTGTATCGATATGGGGCTATTTGTTTAGTTCCATTCTATTGTGGATTATGTTTCCTTTTTTCCTTTCCCCCCCAAAGTTCTTTCAGATGCTTTTAATTCTGTATAAATGTATTCTTCTGACTGACGGTCGAATAAAAGAATGGTGATGATGATGAAATGTCCGGCTAGGTTTGCCTGCGCACGGAAATTTCAAGACTCCGCCTCCCGTCCAGACATTAGCCCTGCCCTACGCAAAACAGACGTGCTAAAAGGCACCCCCAACGTCGGAATATTTATCGCCCTGGAAACAACTATGCAGCCCGGCCCTTGGGACGGGGGATTTTCTGTGCTGGCTCCCTACCTTGGCGGCAGCTGCAGAGACAGTGAGCATGACAGAGACCTCGCTACCCTTGGCTTTCTCCCAGGACGTGCCTGGAGTCCCCTTTCCCGCTTGCTCCAAGGTCCCGTAAGGCTTGGTATCTGGGAAAGCTGAGAAGCGGGAGGCAAGGGGGAGACAATGGCAAGTCAAACACACACACACACATGCATAATCAGCACTTTGTATCACCTTAGAAGGGGACGCGGGTGGCGCTGTGGTCTAAACCACTGAGCCTCTTGGGCTTGCCGATCGGAAGGTTGGCGGTTTGAATCCCTGAAACGGGGTGAGCTCCCGTTGCTCTGTCCCTGCTCCTGCCAACCTAGCAGTTCGAAAGCACGTCAAAGTGCAAGTAGATAAATAGGTACCGCTCCAGCGGGAAGGTAAACAGCGTTTCCGTGTGCTGCTCTGGCTTCGACAGAAGCGGCTTAGTCATGCTGGCCACATGACCCGGAAAAACTGTCTGTGGACAAACGTCGGCTCCCTCGGCCAGTAAAGCGAGATGAGCGCCGCAACACCAGAGTCGTTCACGACTGGACTCAACTGTCAGGAGTCCTTTACCTTTTTTAAAAAAATCACATTAGAAAGGACAGGGCTACCCAGCACTCAAACCGGACCCCGCTTGCCTCTTAGAATCAAGATGCCTGTAGCCAACAGTACCTGAGAAGAGCTACTAGAATCATAGAATTGTAGAGTTAGAATGGACCTCAGGGGTCATGTAGTCCAACCCCTAAAAAGCAGGGGTGGGGAATCTCGGGCCCGAGGGCAGAACACATTTTTCTGGGACCCTTCTCCATCCTCTTTTGCCTGGCTGCAGGGTGTCCTTGCAGTGTGGGGGGGTGTTCCTTATTTCCCTGCCTGGACTCGGGT
This sequence comes from Darevskia armeniaca, assembly GCA_034641395.1. NCBI lineage: Eukaryota > Metazoa > Chordata > Lepidosauria > Squamata > Lacertidae > Darevskia > Darevskia armeniaca. The sequence continues at coordinate 640,698 of JAWWNF010000114.1, forward strand.
CTGTTGTACAAAGTTACACCCGTTGCTCTGCCCAACTTCTGCATCCGGCCCCTGGAAGGCTACCCAAAAAGGAATGTGGCTCTCAGGTTCCTTCTCCCTGATCTAAAGTTATGGGCACCTTCTCCTTTGGACAACAGCAGCAGTTTATTTTTATTTTATTTTTTAAAAAACACATTTTATTCAAAAGTTACAATACAGCTTTGCCCACTGCCGCAATATCACAGAATCATCACTCCAATCCTCAATCCCACATCACTGTCATGTTGGCTCGCCAAATATCCTCAATAGGAGCCCAACTACCGATCGGGTTTACTAGACATTTTCAGTCAATATCTCCTCTCCGCAGACACCTCTGTGATTATGATGGCATTGAAATATCCTGTCCTTCTTCAATAAAAGAGAAAAAAAGGAGACCAAATCATGTCAAAGGTATCTTTTTTGGATATGCCTTTGATTAGTCGCCAATGGTATGTGATAAAGCAAAGCTCCAGATATTATTAACCCAAGCCTCTATTGGCATATGAGAGGTTTCCTTCCATCTAACTAGTCGATCTGCTGTGAATAGGAAGGAAATTAATTCTTAAGATTTAAGGGCAGAATTTGGGGTCAAATCTGGGAGGTGGGGGGATAGTTTAGTGGTTTTGCAGTGTGGTCCGTGCCCTTTGGGATAAGGTTCTTCATCTGACCTCCAAAGACAGCGGCAGAGCGGAGATGCTGCTGCAGCCCCTCCCCTTGAGCATCTTCTCTGTCCCCAACAAACCTGGGATGCTGGCCTTTGGGATGATGGGGATGACTGGAGAGAGGGGTCTCTCTTCCACCTCCGGCTTGGCTCCGGACAGCAGGGGAAAGCGTGGCACCTCTTCGCTCAGGACGCTCTCGGGGGATGAGGCTGGGACGATGCTGTCGGGGGAGTCGCTCTCCTCGTCGCTCTCCATCCTGAAAGGAAATCAGGCGGGACCTCAGAATGGTGCCACCGCCGCTGCCCTGGCTCCTTACAGAGGTGAGGCCGCGGTAACCCAGCCTGAACCACACCCTAGGTCAGGGGTGGAGTGGGGGACCTGTGGCCCTCCAAATGCCACCAGACTACAACTCCCATCATCGCTGACCGCTGGTCAAGCATCTCCAGGGCCACAGGTTCCCCAGCTATCCTCACGATTCCAGAAAGATGAGATGCAAGGGTATAGATCAGGCATCCCCAAACTTCGGCCCTCCAGATGTTTTGGGACTACAATTCCCATCATCCCTGACCACTGATCCTGTTAGCTAGGGATCATAGGAGTTGTAGGCCAAAACATCTGGAGGGCCGGAGTTTGGGGATACCTGGTATAGATCATGGGTCTTCAGCTGTTTTGGGACTACAATTCCCATCATCCATGACCACTGGTCCTGCTAGCTAGGGATGATGTGAGATTATAGATTAAGAATGATGGTGATCATCCTCCTCCTCCTCCTGCTTCTCCCAGAAGAGTTTGGATTTGATATCCCGCTTTATCACTACCTGAAGGAGTCTCAAAGCGGCTGACATTCTCCTTTCCCTTCCTCCCCCATAACATGAGTGGGGCTAAGAGACTTCAAAGAAGCGTGACTAGCCCAAGGTCACCCAGCAGCTGCCTGTGGAGGAGCGGAGACACGAACCCGGTTCCCCAGATTACAAGTCTACCGCTCTTAACCACTACACCACACTGGCTCTCCCAGAGCAAACAAGGACCACTGACCAACTATACTTCTTTGGACCACTGTTTCTAAGCCTACCATTTTCGTCTGATTCTTGTTTATTTCAACCCTTTGTATACTGCTTAACCACAGCTGTCTCTTAAGTGGTGTACAAAAGACCCAATGCAATAAAAACTAAAAGTGAGTTAAAACTATTAGGTCGGAGAGTTATTAAAAAGTCTGCTGGAATTTTTTAAAAAAGTCTTCAGTAAGTGCTGGAAATTCAACAATGGTGGACAACAATTCCCGACATCCATGTTGCGGTTGATGGGAGTTTGTGCCCTCCAGGCAGGGGATGGAGTTCAAGCTGGCTACTCCTGAAGTCTTCCATACTTCCCGACAAAATTTCACCCAAGCTAGATCCCAGAGAGGAAAAGCTTCCCCTCCCCCAAATGCGATAGTTAATGCTATAGCTTCCATTTGGGTGGGGGGACCCACGAAGCAGATGTTCAGGATGCCCTGTGGTCGAGTTGGTTCCATCTTCTAGCTCCATCCTTACCTGACATCCTCGGTCTGGTTGTGTGGCGGCGTGGGCAGAGCTGCGAGGAGATCTAAGCTTTTCACTTCCACAGGGGGAGCATCTGCAAAGGTGAGGCAGAAAAGTCGAGGTTTAACATGTCAGGATGCTATAGGAAGGGCGGTGGGAATTCTAATCATGGCTTCCCTGAATCAATTCCACCTTGTCGCAGCCTCTTGCTGTGGGCAAGAGGCTCAGAGGGATGCAGCCTATCATAGGCCAAGCTTAACACTTGCCTTTCTTAGGCTGCTTAACATCAGACTGGCCAAGCAGAGATATAGAAGAAGATGAAGAAGAAGAAGACGACGACTTTGGATTTGATATCCTGCTTTATCACTACCCAAAGGAGTCTCAGAGTGGCTAACATTCTCCATTCCCTTCCTCCCCCACAACAAACACTCTGTGAGGTGAGTGTGGCTGAGAGACTTCAGAGAAGTGTGACTAGCCCAAGGTCACCCAGCAGCTGCATGTGGAGGAGCGGGGACGCAAACCCAGTACCCCGGATTACGAGTCTACCGCTCTTAACCACTACACCACACTGGCTGGTTCTGGGAGATAATCTGTATCTTGCTCCGAGGAGGAGCGATCCCAGTTCCCTTAACGGAGGCAGCAACATGTCCATCCATGCCTGAAAAGACAAACATGGACCCACATGGATGCAAATAAGCATGGGCTGGCTGCAAATTTCCCCATTTTGGACAAGGTCCTCAAGCGGGCAGATGTGCAATTCTAGATACGACTGAAGTGGACAAATTTTATCTCGAGCCAAATTCAAATCCATTTCAAGCCAAAGTTTGGCACTGGAACGGCTTTGGTGGCTGCCTGACACATGTTCTTTCTACTGACCCTTTAGAGTTCATTCATTCAGACTTGTTTCTTTATTTTTAAAAAAAATATTTTTATTTTATTTTAACAAAGTAATAAGAATAAATAAATAAGAATAAAAATGTGCACCCCCACTCCTCGAGACCATCCCATTGTAACTATCCAACCTCCCAAAATTTCAACGCCTCTTGCGATGGTTTGACCCCTTTCTGTTTTAACAGTAGATTCTACAAACACCTTCCATATCTCCTCAAAATCATTTCTCCTGAATATTCCCCGCCTTCCCTTAATAACACATGTTAATTTATCATTAAAAGCTATATCCTGTATTCATTCAGCCTCTATTGGCATAAATTAGCCAACAAAATCATAAAAGAGAAAGAAATACATAAAACATGGGTAATTCAGACATATTAAACACCTAAAATGTATAAAAGACTCAGCAGCCACCATTAAGTAAAACTATACAGTCGTACCTTGGTTTTCGAACAACTTAGTTCTCGAACGTTTTGGAAGTGAGTGTTCTGGTTTGCGAACGTTCTTTGGGAGCCGGACATCCGACGGGGCTTCCGGTTGGCTGCAGGAGCTTCCTGCAGCCAATCAGAAGCCGCGCTTTGGTTTCCGGACGTTTCCAGAAGTCGAACGGACTTCCAGAACGGATTCCGTTCCGACTTCCGAGGTACGAATGTATCATGAATTCAATCCAAACCATTTCGGCCTTGCCGGTTTCTTTTAACTTCCCCTAGGAAGCTCGGAGCAGCCCACCATTTTTTAATTTCCCCCCCCCCCAATGTTTTTTATTGATTTTAACAATTTTAAGCACTTTACAATACTGTTACATTTTCATCCTTCCCCCCCTCTCACTGGGGGAAGCAAATTTCCATTCCCCTCTCTCACCGGGAAAGACAATAAACATTACACATTTAACGTAATTAACATATTAAATATAATTGCTTAGGCCTGGCCCATTTCTGTGGGCCAGATATTCTTCCTTTCCTCAAGTTCATATTTTGGTTGACTTCCTCAAGTCCCCCTCTGTTGAATTCATTCTCTATCCTCTTTATCAGTTTTCCAAGTTCATAAACATATCTATTTTTACCCCAATATCTTCCATTTCCTTATCCTTTTTCACAAAAACATAAAATACCAAAATCATTTTACTTAAACTAACTCCTTTTTTCTATACCTCGGCACCCCATTACTTCTGATACTTTCCTAAACCCTTATCCATTTCCTTTACTCCAACCTAATTTAAAACTCCTAAATTTATTCTTTTTACACCCTTTCCTCCCTCCGGTCTCAAAATTCTTGGCTATTTTTCCCGCCTCTATCCTAATTTTTTAACGCCAGTATCCAGATCCAACCACCTTAACCGCTTATAAAGGAAAAAAACAAATCAGACTATATCCTCTTTATCCCAGGAGCAGCCCACCATTCATCCAAAATCAGAACAGGGGCCTACATGCATATTCGCTTAAGAGCGCCAGAGGTTGTCCCGGAACATTCCGGAACCTGGGAGCACCTCCTCTTTCCAGTCGTGAGGCTAACTTACCCTTTTGCCCTTCGTGCTCGTGGGGCAGCACTGGCTCCTTGGGCTGCTCCGTCAGCTCCTCGGAAGACAGGACCCCATTCACCAGCTTTTGCTGCACCGAGGGGGGCGGTGTGGGGGGCAGTGAAGAAGGTGGGGTTGGCGGGTTGCTCAGGTTGTTCTGGAAAGAGATCGGAGGAGTCTGTATCCAGCAGAGCCCCCACCCCACCCCCTAACCTGAGGCGCTTTAGGTCACCTCGCCAAAACCCACATTTCCATAAACAGCTTCTTTTTTGGGGGGGGAAGCTACCCAGATTATTCTTATTCTTATTAATTGAATTTATATACTGCCCTATACCCGGGGGTCTCAGGGCGGTTCACAGAATAAAATCAAGATATAAAACCTGAAATAAAACGTAAAAACAACAACCCAATAGCGCCCCCCCACAAAAAAAACACATTTTAAAAGGGCATAGGATTTAAATCAGGTCAACCAAAGGTCTGGTTAAAAGGGAGCGTTTTTGCCTGGCGCCCAATAACTTTTTGTCACGGGGCGGCCTACAAACAACGCAAATTGTACAAAACATTAAATACATCTAAAAGGTTTATAGGCTGCCTGCCAGCATGGCTTCCAGAGTTGTTCAACAACTTGGCTTATATGGACAAAGAGTGCTCTCCCTGGGAAATCCTGCCTGGCCCCTACTTTGACGCAGAGACATTTTTAATTCCCCAGACCTTTTAAACTGCAGCCAACCTAGTTTTACGTAGTGCGGTTTTATTAGCTTGCCTTCCTCGGCTCTGTAATCATTGCTGTTAAGTTGTTTTATTATTTCTGGTTGTTCTTGTCTCTTCTGTCAGTCACCCTGGAAATTCTCATGCAATGGGGTACAACCAGCTAGACTGGTGACTGGGAGCGGCCACCGTGACCACATAACACCGGTCCTGAAAGACCTACTTCGGCTCCCAGTATGTTTCCAAACACAATTCAAAGTGTTGGTGCTGACCTTTAAAGCCCTAAATGGCCTTGGCCCAGCCCTACCTGAAGGAGCGTCTCCACCCCCATCGTTCAGCCCGGACACCTTCTGGTGTCCAGCTCCGAGGGCCTTCTGGCGGTTCCCTCACTGAAAGATGTGAGGTTACAAGGAACCAGACAGAGGGCCTTCTCGGTAGTGGCGCCTGCCCTGTGGAACGCCCTCCCATCAGATGTCAAGGAAATAAACAACTATCTGACTTTTATAAGACATCTGAGGGCAGCCCTGTTTAGGGAAGTTTTTAATGCTTGTTTTTTAAAAAAATATTATTAATATTCTGTTGGGAGCCGCCCAGAGTGTCCAGGGAAACCCATCCAGATGGGCGGGGTATAAATTATTATTATTATTATTATCATCATCATCATTCTTTTATTTGACCGTCAGTCAGAAGAATACATTTGTACAGAATTAAAAGCATCTGAGAGAACTTTGAAAAAAGGAAACATAATCCACAATAGAATGGAACTAAACAAATAGCCCCATATCGATACAATCAATTAAAATCTTGCGACGCTTAGAAGCTAAAAAAAGAAATTTAGCCACCAGGTAGGCTGTATTTCTAGTAATATTATTCAGTAAATATAAAACCTGTCTTTCTCTGGGTAGAAAGCTAGATTGACGTAAAAGTGGAGTTATAAGATTTTGCCTAAGTTCTACATAGAGAGGACAAGACAGAAGGGTATGTTTTGTAGACTCAACCACGCCCATAGTACAGTGACAGGTTCTCTGGGCGTATGGAACTCCCTTGTACCTTCCTATTATTATTATTATTATTATTATTATTATTATTATTATTATTATTATTACCACCAGTGCTTTTCTTCTGGAAGAAGTGCCAGTATTCACCATGACGTTGTTACAGTAAGCGCCACACTTTTAGCTGGTGATTTTCTTCAGGGGAGGGAAGCCCTGGCACAAGGCGGCACCAAAGGAGGGTTCCCACCCAGGGCGAGGCAGCCCCACCTCCTGCCAAGCATGCGGAGACGAGCTCAAGGGCTGGCGGTCCTTACCTTGGTGAGCAGCTGGGAGTAATAGTCCGGAATGCTGTCCAAGGCAGCGTTACCAAAGGAGCCCTTCAGCTGGCTCTTGCCGTTGACCGGGCTGCTCCCAAAGGGGGGGAAGAGGTTGAAGTTGGCTGTGATGACGGGCTCCATCAGAGGCAGCAAGGAGAGCTCCTGAGAAGCGGCAGGAGAGACAGAACTGGGTCAAGGCAGTCGGCAGTTTCACGCACCGGCACATCCCTGTGCAATGAGAAGTCTTCTCCTACGGATCCCGGCCCAAGGGGATCCAGAGAGGCCTGGTTTCACCGGACATGCATGCCCAGTAGACACGCACAACCCCCTTCCCTCGCAGAGAGGGGAGGAAGAGTTCTCCCCCCCCTTTTTATTTTATTTTGACAAAGCAATAATCATAAATAAGAATAAAAATGTGCCCCCCACCACCGAGATCATTCCTTTGTAACTATCCAACCTCCCAAAATTGCAATGGATTGACCCCTTTGCGTTTTAACAGTACAAATTCTACAAACACCTTCCAGATCTCCTCCAAATCATTTCTCCTGCATATTCCCCATCTTACCTTAATGGCACGTGTTAATTTATCATTAACAGCTATACCGCACACCTCTTTATACCATTCTTCCATTTTATATTCTGCTTGCCCCTTCCACTTCCTAGCTATAATAGTTTGTGCAGCTGTCAATAAATTTGTGAGCAAGTTTGAGAACCAAGGTACCACTGTATCTATGAATAAAGGTAAAGGTAAAGGAACCCCTGACCATTAGGTCCAGTCGTGGACGACTCTGGGGTTGCGGCGCTCATCTCGCTTTATTGGCCGAGAGCCGGCGTACAGCTTCCAGGTCATGTGGCCAGTATGACTAAGCCGCTTCTGGCGAACCAGAGCAGTGCACGGAAACGCCGTTTACCTTCCCGCCAGAGCGGTTCCTGTTTATCTACTTGCACTTTGACGTGCTTTCGAACTGCTAGGTGGGCAGGAGCTGGGACCGAGCAACGGGAGCTCGCCCCGTCGCAGGGATTCAAACCGCCGACCTTCTGATCAGCAAGCCCTAGGCTCTGTGGTTTAACCCACAGCACCACCTGGGTCCCTATTTGTATCTATGAATAAATACCAATAAATCAGTTGTTTTGTTTTGCTTTTTTAAAGGCTACCCAGCCCTCCCGCAGCAGCTGCAGAGCACAGAGTACCTGCTTGAGTTGTTTCATCAGGGCCTCATTGGACTTCACTCCATCCTCTTTGCGCAGCTTCTTGCGAGAGTTGGCGACTCGCTCCCCGGCTTTCTGGGACCGCTTGGGCTTTGGTGGCGGGGGCTTCTTGGCTGCCAGCGCGTCCTGAAGGGAACCCCCAAAAAAGGAAGAGGAGGAAAGAAAAAGAGACAAGAGGAAAAGTCAATTTCTGCATTGCTGCCTGGGACCTTAAGCCTACCATGCCTGGAGTTATCCAAGATCCCCTTCCTAATCCTCCCAGTAGAGATCCACCTCCAGATCTGAGCTGATCCACTCTATACACAGTGAGGTGGAGAAATTATGGACCGTACCAGACTGCTGGCAATGTAAACCCTGAAAGACCTACATTGGCTCCCAGTACGTTTCAGCGCACAATTCAAAGTGTTGGTGCTGACCTTTAAAGCCCTAAATGGCCTCAGTCCAGTATACCTGAAGGAGCGTCTCCACCCCCATCGTTCAGCCCGGACACTGAGGTCCAGCGAGGAGGGCCTTCTGGCGGTTCCCTCACTGCGAGAAGTGAGGTTACAGGGAACCAGGCAGAGGGCCTTCTCAGTAGTGGCGCCCGCCCTGTGGAACGCCCTCCCATCAGATGTCAAGGAAATAAACAACTATCTGACTTTTAGAATACATCCGCACGCAGCCCTGTTTAGGGAAATTTTTTAATGTTTGATCATTTTTTTAAAATTAATATTAATATTCTGTTGGGAGCCGCCCAGAGTGGCTGGGAAAACCCAGCCAGATGGGCGGGGTATAAATAATAAGGAATAATTTATTGGCCAAGTACCAATCATACTTGAAATTTTGCTCCGACTACATTGCAATGTAAAGAAAAATGCACCTCATACAAACACTATTCCCCTCACAATACAATAAAATAACAACAATAATAATAATAATTATTATTATTATTATTATTATTGGATTTATTTCTGAATGCTCCCCCTAAGTGAAATCCAACCCAACGCCCCCTCTGACATCCCTGTCCGTCGTTCCTCCTCCTTCCCTACACTCTTACCTCTCGCCCATCTGGTACCGGCTGCAACCGGCCCTCTGCCCCGGCCATCTTGCCATCCACGTGCCCGTTGACGTCGCCCGAGCGCTGCGTCGCCAGAGTGACGTTCTTGGCCCGCAGCAGCTTCTGCAGCAAGAGGTGCCCGGCTTCAGTGCGGGTGAGGCTGTTGGTGGTCGCAGGAACGGTGGCGGCCGAGACAGGGTCCCCATTTGCCTCCCGCTTGACGGGCTGGGTTCCGCTCATCAGGGCGCACTGGGAGGCTTCCTCCTTGGGCTCCTGTTTGATGCAAACAAGGGGAAAGTCCCCTGGCGGTGGGGGCACCCTGCCCGCCAAGGGAGAAGCAGCTTCCACCGCCTGCCCGTTGGCCGTGCCGGTCTCTGCGGCCTCTTTGGTGGTGGGGCACTCGGAGTCTCGGAGGCTGCAGGTCCCGGGAGCCCCTTCCCCCGCGCCTGGGGGTGTCGGGGTGGGGAGCAGCAGGGAGCTGGAAGTAGCAGGCTGGTGCTTCTGGGTGAGAGTCTGCTGCTGCTGCTGCTGCTCAGGGCTTTTAGCCAAGAGCAAAGGAGACGGTCTCTTTGGCTCTGGAGGGCTCGGGTGCTGCTGTGGCTGCAGTGGCGGCGGCTGCCCAGATGCCATGCCGGCAATGTTCAAGGGGACAGAGGGAGCCTGAGGGGAGGGGAGCCTCACCATCCCCTGCTGCTGGGGACAGACAGCAGCCGGCTGGCTCACCGGGACCCTCTGCTGCTCCACCGAAGCACCGAAACCCTGGTCTGGACGAATCTGGAAGACCGCCAGGGGGGGCTGCCTCTGCGGCTGCTGCCCCGCAGCGCCCGGCAGGGAGAGGTGCTGAGCAGCTTGCTGGCCTTGCTCGTGGGGCGCCTGCCCCGGGTAGGGGCCGGCTTGCCGCAGCGCCTGGTTCTGCTGCTGCTGCTGCTGCTGCAACAGGTTCTGCTGGTGCCTCTGCATCAGGAGCGCCTGCAGCTGCTGCTGCTGCTGCGGAGTCAGGTTCCGCAGCTGAGGGTTTTTGGAGATGACACCCTGCAGCTGGGCACGGATCTGGCCCATCACAGGGCTGGACAGGAAGCTTTGGCCTTGCGGGGAGGACTGCTGCACCATCATGCTTTGTTGCTGCTGCTGCTGCTGCTGCTGCTGCTGCATCATCAGCCCCGGTGTTTTCGAGGGTCCGGCTGGGCTCTGAAGGCGTTGCTGCTGCTGCTGCTGCTGCTGCTGCTGCTGCTGCTGCTGCTGCTGCTGGAGGTGGTGCTGGCCCGGCAAGCCTTTGGAAGGCTGCTCCAGGTTCTGTCCCATCATCCTTTGCACTTGGCCTTGCTGCTCCATCTGCTGGTTGAGCAAGTGGGGGCCCTGAGTTGCATCTCGATGGTGCTGCTGCTGCTGCTGCTGCTGTGACAGCTCTTGCTGCAGAATGCCGTCTAGAGGCAGGTGAGAACGCAATGGCTGCTGGAGGAGGTTGTTCTGTTGCTGTTGCTGCTGCTGCAGGTGGCTGTTTTGCTGCTGCTGCTGCTGCTGCTGCTGCATCCGTAGCTGCAGGGAGCCCAGCACGTTCTGCTGCTGGGGGCCCAAGAGCAGGTGCTGGGCTTGGCCCAGCTCGGCTGGCTGCTTCTGCTGCTCCCCGTGCTGCTGGAGCATCAGCTGAGACGGCTGCTCCGGAAGAGGAGTCCCGTGGCCGGTCAGCCCCTGCTGCTGCTGCTGCTGCTGCTGCTGCTGCTCTTGGGTGCTCATCTGCAGCTGCCCTCCCATCTCTGGGCCCACCATGTGGGGTCTTAGCTGCTGTTGCAATGCACCGTCCGCCCCTTCGGGAGGCAGCATGGCCGTGCCGCCTTCTGGCCCTCCTTGCTGCTCCTTGACAGCCAACCCCTGCTGCTGCTGCTGCTGGGCTGGCTGCATTCCCTGAGTCGAGGAGTGCAGCTGCTGGTTCAGAGACCCGTGCTGCGCAAAGTGCTGGAGAGGTTCGGCGCCCACGCCCGGCCCCTGGCTCAGGGCACCCTGCTGGGAGGCCGGCCCCTGGCCCAGGAGGGGCTGGTGCTGCTGCTGGCTCAGCAACGTCCTCTGCTGCTGCCCGAGGAGCCCTGGCTGCTGCTGCTGCTGTTGTTGCGGCGGCGGCGACAGAAGCAGCCGATGCCCCATCATGCCCTGCGCCTGCTGCACCAGCTGCTGAGGCACTCGGTGCTGCTGCTGCTGTCCCTGCTGCTGTGGGGCCAACAGCATTTGCCTCTGGGAAGCCGGGTGCCCCATCACGCCCTGATGTTGCAGCATTGAGTGTCCCAGCATGGCTTGCTGCTGCTGCTGCTGCTGCGGAGAGAGCTGCTGGACCAGGACTCCCGCCTGGTTTCCCAGCAGCCCTTGCTGCTTGGGGAGCAGATTCTGGCTCGGCTGGGGCGTGGGTGGCGGCGGCGGGGGCTGGCTCATCAAGCCCACCTGACCCATCGTGCTTTGCTGCTGCTGCTGCACTGAGACCTGCCCCATGAGGCTCTGCTGTGGGTGCTGCTGCTGCTGCACCGAGATCTGCCCCATAAGGCTTTGCTGCTGCTGCTGCTGCTGCATCGCCATTTGTCCCATGTGGCTTTGCTGCTGCTGCTGCTGCTGCATGGACACTTGCCCTATGAGGTTCTGCTGCTGCTGCAGCTTCTGCGCCAGCTGCAGCCGCTGCTGCTGCATCTGCCGCTCCTGCAACAGGCGGTTGCTGGAGAAGAAGCTGTTGGGGGCCGAAGCGCCCGATGGCTGCTGCTGCTGCTGCTGCTGCTGCTGCCCTCCCATAAAGGGCAAGCCCTGCTGCACAGCCATGGCGGCAGCCTGAGGGAGGCGCAAGCCGGCCTGGCCTGCTAGGCCCTGCGGCCCTGGTTGGAGGCCGTGCGCGGAGAGGAGCTGGCCAGGGAGCTTGGCCATCAGGCGGGGGCTTTGCGAGGGGCTGAGGGCCAAGACGGCGGAGCTTTGCTGCTGGTGCTGCTGCTGCTTGTTGCGGTACTCAGCCATGAGGTTGGTGTGTTCCTTCTGCTGCTTCCGAACCTGTCGGAGAGGAAGAGGTAGCAGAGGCAACGTAAGCGCAGCAAACAAGGAGTAAACCCACTTAAGGACTCTATACGGGCTCTGGAATACCCCATAAGGGAAAGGGAGCCGTTTTTCCCCCTTATAACAATACCGCCCAAAACCGGTTTGAAGTCCAGATCATGGTATCGGTTTCATAATTTCTGACCTGGCAATATATCCCGAATCATGGTGTGTGTGTGTGTGTGTGTATGTGTGCGCACGCCATGCAAAATCATGATGCAGGAGAAAACATGAAGCCCGTCAATATCTTCATCCTTTTATCAGACACTGTGATATACAGTGGACCCTCCGGATACGAACTTAATTTGTTCCGGGGGTCCGTACGTCAGCATTTAGAGGCGCCTCTTCTGTGCACAGTGCGATAGCTTCTGTACATGCATGCACGGCAAAACCCGGAAGTATACACTTCCGGGTTTGCCGCGTTTGCAACCTGAAAGTTATGTTACCCGAAGGTAACATAACCTGAGGGTCCCCCGTATCACTATATTGAGATCTTTAGCTGGTGATATATTGTGATGCTGAAAACCAGCCCAGCCCTATAGTTCAGGCAGCAAAAGCATGTTTTTATAAGAACTGGAAACTCACAGGAACATAGGAATCTGCTTTCCCCCGCCTGAATTAGACCACTGGGTCCATCTGGCCAAATACTCTCTACACTGACTGGCAGGCAGGGGCTTCCCATTCAGGCAGGGGTCTCTCACAGCCCTATGTTGGAACCTTCCTGCAGGGGAGGCAGATGCTCTTCTATGGACCTATATTTATATATATACATCCAGACAGCTCAGGATACTTGAAGGCTTCTTAAGACCTGACATTTCTGCAGAAGCATAAAATGCACAGAAGCTTGCACAGAGCAGCTAGACTCCTCCAATCTCTCCCACCAACCCCTTGCCCAGGCCAATATTCCATCCCTACCAGGTGTCATGAACTGCCGGTAAAAGGTAAAGGACCCCGGGACGGTTAAGGAGACTATGGGGTGTGGCGCTCATCTCGCTTTCAGGCCAAGGGAGCCGGCGTTTGTCCACAGACAGCTTTCATGTGGGCAGCAGGACTAAACCGCTTCTGGCGCAACGGGACACCGTGACGGAAGCCAGAGCACACGGAAACGCCGTTTACCTTCCCGCTGCAGCGGTACCTATTTATCTACTTGCGCTGGTGTGCTTTCGAACTGCTAGGTTGGCAGGAGCTGGGACCGAGCAACGGGAACTCACCCCATCGCGGGGATTCGAACCGCCGACCTTCTGATCAGCAAGCCCATGAGGCTCAGTGGTTTAGACCACAGCGCCACCCGGGTCCTGAATTGCTGACGCTGCCCTTGGCCACCCACATGATTTCTTCCTTCGCACCTCCCCGACTCCAGCACCCTGTGCTCATGCAAGACCTGACTCTCTCCCTCCTAGCATTTCATCAGGAAGAGGCAGGAAGCCACTGCGGGGTGGGGTTTATTTTGGGGTTCATCCTCCGACCCTCCACAGACCCCTTTGGAGTTTCCTCGGTCGTGCCGAGAGCAGCGGCCTTCGGACTTAAAATGGACGCAAGCTAGTCTGGGCGCCTTGCCTGATCCAGCTGCTTCTGAATCTTGCTTTGCTGCTCCGTCACCAGCTTGAGCTTCTCGGCATCAGCCTCGGGGAACTCCCGGCCGGCCTTTTTCGCCGTCCGCTGCTTGGCGCACAGGGCCTTGCGGGACTTGCGGTGAACCCCTATCTGCTCCTCCAGCACCTTCAGCTGCATCTGGAGGAGTTGCTGCGTATGGAGGAGCCAGTCTTCGTACTGACGCTGATCAGCTTCATCTGGGGGGAGTGGGGGGGGATGAGAAACACTGGTTTTAGACATGCAAGACAGGTCAGGCCATATACTTTGGCAGACATAGTAGGAATGTTGAAAGGCCTTGCATCTGTGGCACTTAATAAATTCTGTACTAGCCCACGAAGGCTATGCAAGGCCCTCCAGTCCTCAGACTTTGAGATTCTGCAGAACTTGCATCCCACGGATAATAATAATAATAATAATAATAATAATAATAATAATAATAATTATTATTATTATTATTATTATTATTATTATTATTACAGGTAGGTAGCCGTGTTTGTCTGTCATAGTCAATACAAAATACAAAATAAAAAAATTCCTTCCAGTAGCATCTTAGAGACCAACTAAGTTTGTTCTTGGTATGAGCTTTCGTGTGCATGCACACTTCTTCAGATACACTGAAACAGAAGTCACCAGACCCTTATAATATAGTGGGAGGGTGGTCTGGTGACTTCTGTTTCAGTGTATCTGAAGAAGTGTGCATGCACACGAAAGCTCATACCAGGAACAAACTTAGTTGGTCTCTAAGGTGCTACTGGAAGGAATTTTTTTTGTTTTGTTTTTGTTTTTAATTACTACTACTACTACTACTACTAAATTTGTATGCCGCCCTATACCCTCAGGTCTCAGGGTTGTTTTCAAGATAAAATCACAATATACAGTAAAAACACAAAATGCATAATCAAAACAAAAACAACCCAATAACCTCCACTGACATCCCCAATTTTTTTTTATGTTGGAGCCACAAAAGCCACATCTTCATGCCTGCAACCATTCACCCAATCACAGAACCAGCCTCGCCAACCATTCTTGACCGTGCATGACTACAGCAACCAATGCGCCCCTGGAATGCAACCTATCCTGCTGCAACATGGGAGCTAGCATCTGCTGCAGCTCAGAGCCTCTCCGTTGCAACCTCAGTTCTCGAACGTCTCCGTTGACAAACGTTTCGGAACCCGAACGCCGAAAACCCGTAAGTAACTGCTTCGTTTTTGGAACGGTTTTCGGAGGTTTTGGAAGTCGAAGGGTCGCCTGAAACGGATTACGTTCGAAAACCGAGCTTCCACTGTACTTTCTTGCACACTCAACAACACACAAAACTTATCTGTTATTTATTATTATTCAAAGTTGCCATGTGGTTAAAAAGCACTAACAAAGAGAACAGAGTTCACCCTCTGCTGTCAGCAAAACGTTACCAGCTTAGGAACTCTGATTAGAAGCAGAAGGAAGTCATTCATCCAGATCTAAGCAATCTGGAATAGATGGTTTATGAGGCTATGTATGCAAAAAGCCCAGGTGGGCAGGAAGTATTGCAGGAGCATTACCCAAGGAAAAGCAACACCGCAGCCCTTTCAGGACTGGTTACTGCCAACTACTCACTGATGACACCTTGTGCAAAAGTGGGTGGGTTTGGTCGAGCTTGTGCTGAGTCATTGCTCCGATCCTGCAAGGGATTTGAAAGAATCAGAATATCTGCAATGGTACTTTCCACACTTCCCCCCCTGATCCCACAACCAAAAGAGCCAGCACTCCCCAAACCCATCCATTAAAAAAAAGTGTGGGGAAACTGAAGAGGGCCAGCCAGATTCCTGCTCACCTGTCCTCCAGAGCCAGGCAGGATGTGGTTCTGCATTTCAGATGAAGACGACGCTCCGGACAACCTCTGAGCCAGCAAGGAGACTTGTTGCCTGAAAGTAGGAAGGGGAGCAGAATGAGGGGAGCCAGTGTTTGCCTGAGAGGCAGACTCCAGAAAACCTTAAATCCAGTGTCTTCCTGGAGCAAGGCCCTCTGAACTAAACAAAAGAAAATGCTAACTACACATTATCCAAGATCCTCAGCCTCCTGCCCTGGTACTTACCGATTCATGCTCGGGGCCACTCCAATGGTGCCCTGCGCCATGACCTTTTTGATACCCTTCAGAGCCACCATCTTGGCCTTGGCGATGGGGTCCATGATGTCCTCGGTAGCAAATTTATCCAGATCTGTGGGAGGGGAGGAGATCAAGAAGCAATCAGGCCAGACATGGCAGCTTCACAACCGACCCACATTCCTTTGCTGCGTGAGATCTGCCAGAACACAGCTGGCCACTTGAAACCACCATCTCCTAGATTATGTGGGGCCCAGGCACAACCCAGAGGAAGGCTACCAGTGAGCCAACATGTTCATGGCTGCGCATTTCCTTGACGTCAGTGTTTCCCAAACTTGGGCCTCCAGGGGTGGTTTTGGTTTTTTGCTTGTTTTTTTGGACTACAACTCCCATCATCCCTAGCTAGAAACACCAGTGGTCAGGGATGATGGGAACTGTAGTCTGAATACAGCAGGAGACCCAAGCCTGGGAAACACTGCTTTAAGTCAACAGCTGGTGCATCTGTGGGAGATGCAAGCTGCTCAGCCTCCATCTCTCAGAGTCCTTCTTTCCATTTTACGTATTTTTATTTTGTACTTTTCAAGTTTACACATTTCATTAATTTTACCACCATTTTGACATTTCAAAACTTGACTTCCTTCCCCCTCTTTCTGTGGTCCCTTAAATTTGTTTTTAATATCTTCTGCATATCCAAATTCATTTAATTTGCTCATTTATTCATCTTCTTTAAATATATATACACTTATGAAACTGCAGCTTATTACAATAATCCTGCCAATGTTTTTATTTGTTTATAATTTATCTGTAAATATTCAATAAACCATTTCCGTTCTTTTATTCAAAAAAATGTTATCTTGATTTCTTATTCTTCCGGTAAGTTTTGCCATTTCTGCATATTCCACAAGTTTTTGTACCCATTCTTCCTTTGCTGGGACTTCTGCTTCTTTTTGGGGCAAGTAACATTCTTGCCGCTGTAGCAGCATACATTAATAAGTTTCTATAAATTTTAGGTAGTTCTGTCCCTATAATTCCCAAAAGAAAAGCTTCTGGGGTTTTTTGTTTTGTTTTCACAAAGGTTATTTTAAACATCCTTTTCATTTCATTATATATCTAGAGCAGGCATAGGCAAACTTGACCCTCCAGATGTTTTGGGACTACAACTCCCATCACCCCTGACCACTGGTCCTGTTAGCTAGGGATGATGGGAGTTGTAGTCCCCAAAACATCTGGAGGGCCAAGTTTGCCTATGCCTGATCTAGAGTCCTTCTTTCCAGGCAGAACGCGGCCAATCAATGAAGTGCCAAATCCTAAAACCTTTGTTTTAAGCTCTATTCAGTCCCATCTGTGAAAACCCACACCGCCCTGGTAAAAACAAGCTAGAAGAGGCTGACGAAGAAAAGCAGTCTCGTAACTCCTACCTGTATCTGGGAAGAAGCTGTTAGCCAATTGCTGCTGCTGCTGCTGCTGCTGCTGTTGTTGCATCACGACTTGCTGCGGCTTAATCCCCATCATCTGTTGTTGCTGCTGCTGCTGGACCCCTGGCATGGGCTTCTGGGCCAAGACCTGCTGTTGGTTCTGCTGGCCATGCGCTGCCTGGATGCCATGTTGGGCAGCAAGCATATGAGCCTGGTTCTGAGCCACACCCATATGTGGGGCCAGCACTTGACTATGCTGGGGGCCAGCCAGTCGCTGCTGCTGCTGCATCAGCTGCTGGCTGGCCACCATCCCTTGCTGCCTGGCCACCATGCCCAACTGCAGCTGCTGCTGGGAGCTCACCAGTTGCCCGTCGTGAGACTGGGGAGGGGGAGCCGAGTGAGCCAGCATGGTGTGAGCTTGGAGGTGCTGCTGGGAGCCCCCGGGCATCTGGGCCGACATCTGCTGCTTCTTCTGCAGCTCCTTCTTCTCGTGCTCCAGCAGGTCTTCGATCAGCAGAGGCAGCTCGCTGGCCACCAGCGAGCTCTCCATCTTGTCGAGGTCGTCGGCCGGAGAGTGCTGCTGGGCGTTGGCCAGGCTGAGGGGCCCTCCGTCCAGCTCAAACTTCTCCAGGATGGAGCTGCCGGCGTTGGCCATCTGCACGGGGACCAGCGGCGGCCGGCCCGGGGCACCGTAGAGGACCTTGTCAGAGATGGAAGCGTGGCTGTTGCCGTGAAACGACGTCATGCCCAGCCGGACTCCGCCGGGGCTCATGAGGCCCTGGCCGGGCTTGATGTTGACCGCCAAGGCGGCCGCCATTTTCTCGGCCCCTTCGGACTTGATGGGAAGCTTCTCCGGGGCGCCGGTGTTGAACTGGCAAGGCGACGGCTTCAGGCAGCCTTCCTCGATCTTGGGTTTGATATCGGCCGGCAGGCTGACCAGCTTGCTATCGAGCACGTCGCTGTGGGCCTTGAGCGTTGAAAGGATAGGGGAGGGCGGTGGCACCCCTGAGGCAGAGGACGGGCAGGGAACGTGGAGGAGGCCCAGGCCTTCTTTCGCCTTGGGGCTGTCGTCTCTGGGCAACGATGGCGTCCTCGGCTCACCTGGCTTCCCGACTCCGGCAGAGGGCGTTTCCTTGATGTAGGGTCCGGCCGAGGGCTCCTTCTTGAGCAGATCCTCCCGCTCGGCCTTCTCGTTGGCCGACTCCACCAGCCGCAGGTGCTCGTTGAAGATGTCCTTCTTGTCCCCCGTGTCCAGTTCCGGGTCGGTGTAGGCCAGCAAGTCAAACTCGTCTCCGTTCAGCAGGTCGTCGAGGTGCGGGTCGTTGGTTTCCAAGTTATCCAGGTTCCCGAGGTCGTCGTCGCCCTTGGCGACATCCGGGTCGAGGCTCAAGTTGGCCAAGTCGTCGTCGTCCTCCAGGTCTTTGTGGGAATCAAAGTCGTCGTCTAAGTCCGGCTCCACCGGCACCTCGCAGGGGAGCTGCCTGCCGGCCAGGCCTAGCTGGTTCCTGCCAGCAGCTGGGGCAACGTCGGTGGCAGCTGAGGTGATGGGCACATCTTTAGGGCCGGACGAGGAGAGGGGTCGGGGCGGGATATGCTGCATCTCCATGTTTCCAGGGGGCAGGATCAACTGGGAGACGGCCTTGGCATGGGGGTGGTGGTTGTTGCTCATCTCTGCGCCCTGCTGAGGAGAGGCTGATATAGGGACAGACATCTTCTGGGCTTGCAGGCCTTGGCTTCCCAGGACAGGAGCCTGCATGGGCATCACGGGAGATTTCAAAGCCTGGTTGGCACCGTCATTCCCAGGGATGAAGAATCTGGCTCGAGCCTGTGGGTTCTGCTGGACAAAGGTGGGCCCCGCGCCGCTCCCAAGCACTCCCTTCTGGATGTTGTGCCGCAGCTCAATGAACTGGGCTCCCAGAGCGCCGGTCGAGGCTTGAATCTGTTCTCCGGGGCCTGGCAGGCGTGGGGCAAGGCCTGCTAGGGCTTGCCGGCTCAAATCTTGGGTGGGGGGCTGGGGGAAGCGCGAAGGGACAGAGAGGCGCATGGACACAGCTTGCTGCTGCTGTTGCTGCTGCTGCTGCTGCCACATCTGCTGCTGTGGAGACGGGGCTTGGAAGACTCCGCGGGGATAAAATGGCTGCGCGGCAGCCACTGAAGACCTGGAAGAGGAAGGAACAAATGGAGAGAGAGGAATGTCAGCTTCAGGTGGGGACTCTCAGGTAGAGGTGCCTCATAATCACTTCTGACAGAAGGCCACTTTCCACGCTGCTTGGAAACCACGAAGGGGGCATCCTCCCCAAACACACCACATGGAATTTGCCTACTGAAGTAAGGCCACACGGCCTGCAATTGCACCTCCAAGACAACAGCCTGTCAGGCACATCAAATAACTGAAAAGTTGGGAAGGATGGCGGTCATCTAGTCCAGCCCCTTGTGATGAGGAATCTTCTTGCCCAATGTGGAACTCGAACCCATAACCCTGAGATTAAGACGCTCTACTGACCGAGCTATCGCTTGTTACCTTTAGTGAAGTTCCCCGAGCTGCTGTCAAACCACCTGACCTACTCTGCTCTAGGGGAAACTCTGATCTTTTAGGGTAGCCCTTTGTCATCTTCTGTCACGACCAACACTGTAAGCTCTTTGGGGCAGGGGCCTGTCACTTTTTGTTCATCAATGGTACACACGCTCCAGAGGAATTCCTCCTGTGTGCAGCCATTGTTTCCGAGCAAAGCATGGGAATCTAATCTACCCCAGGCGAATGCAGTAAAACGGGTCAGAGCAAGGTCTCAATGGGGGGATCGCACACCGACAGAGAACCTGCCCTCGATTATCCAGCCCAGGGGTAGGCAACCTAAGGCCAGTGGGCCAGATGCGGCCCAATCGCCTTCTCACTCCGGCCTGCAGACGGTCCGGGAATCAGTGTATTTTTACATGAGTAGAATGTGTCCTTTTATTTAAAATGCGCTAGGGTCAAACGTTTTTCCCTCTGCAGTGCTGGAGGGCAGGATGAGAGGAGTTCCCTACCAGGAAAGACTGTGCTCATGTGCCCAAGACACAGACTCTATCAAACATATTTTGCTGCACTGTGTGAAATTCGAGCAAGCCAGGGCTGAACTGATTTCACCCCTGCTAGTTCCGATCCCAGGGAAATCAGAGGATTACAATGTCAGGTTCCTACTGGAAGGCCGGACAAATGCCAGAACATTAGCAGTAACCAATAAACTATAAGCAACACATATGGCATATAGAAAATATTCCAAAACAGTTTCGCATTCTAAAGTCTTATATTAATAGTCCAAAGTTGAGAGAAATACATGCACAATATTATACAGAAGCCAGAAATATATAAAGCTCCTTGAGGTTTTTCCTATGCGAAGACTTCCCAGTTTTTGAGGTTGGGGTTTTTTTTTTGGTTTTTTTTTTGTGTTGGCCCGGCTCCTGTTGGTATCGTCGCACAAACAGACAGGGTGCTGGTGTTTGTCACCTGTTTCGCCCCCAATAAGTTCTGGGCTTCTTCAGTGAACTCTCTCTCACAAAATCGGTGTGTTTAATACATTCACTGGTGGTGTAAACCAAACCTTATTAGTATTTAAAGCATTCATAGTGTAAGGTAACAAGGTTGCAAAGAAATTTCTAAGAGGACAATTATAATAATCAGTACTCACAATGCATATGCTATAATCTTTTCTTGGTTAGGCTACAATATAAACTTTCCTCCTTCAATACATTCTTTCTTACAGTCTTGATGTGTTTATATACATTCTGTAGTGATATAAATCAAATACTTACAGTCATTTGATCGTACGTTCTGACAGTACTTACAGTGTTCATTTGATCGAGATACTAGGAATTCAACATATAGCAGTAACATAGTTACGGTAAGTACTGTCAGAACTCCCCTCCTGCCTCAAATGATTTACACCTGTTAAATCACCCTTTGTGGAATGATTATATATATTTGAGCCAAACACAGTATTTTTGCTAGGCTTACAAACATAATTTCAACCAAGAAAGAATTGAATATATGAATTGTAAGTATTTACTCTTGTGCTTCATTGTATGAAAACTTACCTAGAAACATTGTTGTTATATTGTTAATGTTGAAATACTTATGGAATTTGATTTATATCACTACAGAATGTATATAAACACATCAAGACTGTAAGAAAGAATGTATTGAAGAAGGAAAGTTTATATTGTAGCCTAACCAAGAAAAGATTATAGCATATGCATTGTGAGTACTGATTATTATAATTGTCCTCTTAGAAATTTCTTTGCAACCTTGTTACCTTACACTATGAATGCTTTAAATACTAATAAGGTTTGGTTTACACCACCAGTGAATGTATTAAACACACCGATTTTGTGAGAGAGAGTTCACTGAAGAAGCCCAGAACTTATTGGGGGCGAAACAGGTGACAAACACCGGCACCCTGTCTGTTTGTGCGACGATACCAACAGGAGCCGGGCCAACACACACACACACACACACACACAAAAACCAACCTCAAAAACTGGGAAGTCTTCACATAGGAAAAACCTCAAGGAGCTTTATATATCTCTGGCTTCTGTATAATATTGTGCATGTATTTCTCTCAACTTTGGACTATTAATATAAGACTTTAGAATGCGAAACTGTTTTGGAATATTTTCTATACGCCATATGTGTTGCTTATAGTTTATTGGTTACCACGAGCAATAGCAGCATAGGTTCATTTTTTCAGAACATTAGCAGTGGCAAAGTTTTTATCGGTGGTTGCTAGAACCAATGATCCCTATTTTAAGTTTGAACAAAATGCTTGTGCAACCTGAAGGCTGGTTGTTCATATTGGGCATTCCTTTGTAACGAACTGATGGGTCTATGGGCCGTAATAAAGATTGTTGTTGTTGTTATTTAAAATGCATCTCTGGGTTATTTGTGGGTGTCAGATTCTCTTATCGGTTGTTCAATAGTAAGACCAAGCCATCTTGTCTTTAAGTCTATTTCGTGCAAAGCTATTTACAGTGCAGAGTTCAGTTTATCATGTCTGCTCAGTCACTAACAGAATCCGGAAGTGCCTCCCTTCTGTTTTGGCGCCAACACCAAAGCCTCGGCATCCTGAATTGCCGCCTTCTCCTCCTACGTGAGATATGCGCCAAAACTTATGCCTCCCCCTCCGAGCCAGTCTGCTGGGTGGTGCCAGTTCTCTCAGCAACTCCCTGGACACCTGGCACTCCCTGGCTCCCAGCCACTAACTGCTCCTCCCCTGAAGAGGGGCTGCCAGATTCACTCAAAGACGAATCTGTCGTTAACACAGGCTGTGGGTCCCTGTATGCACTCAGAGCCGGACTGGCTGGGGTGGGCAGATCCCTGGCAGTGGGGCATAGGAATTTGTTCATCCCCCCCCAAAAAAAATAGTCCGGCCCACCACATGTTCCGAGGGACGGTAGACCGGCCCACGGCTGAAAAAGGTTGCTGAGCCCTGATCCAGCCCCTGTGGTCTGGCCTACTAAATGGCATTACATGACTCACCTGCCATTGATATCCATGGTAGAAGGAGTCGCTGATGGAGGGGGGCGGGCAAGTCGCTCGTCCTGGACGTAGGGCCCTTGCCCCATCACTCCACTGGGAAGTTTGCCCCCCGCTGGGGCGCCACCCAGGCTGCCAAGCATTCCTTTGTCCTGGGAAAAGGGAGAGGGTAAGACAGACCCATGGGGATGTCAGTTGCTTTTTGATAGCATAGGGTTTTGGGGGGGGGCGGGTAGAGGGAGGCGGCCTCTCTTGGAAACCCATAATATGCCAGTCTTACTGCGAGAAGAAACACAAGGCGGTCAGTGCAGATTTTGCAGAGTTTAGGGAAGTGGAGAGGGATAGCGATGTTATGATTTTTACAACACACCCACCCACCCACCCACCCCGGCCTCACACGTTACCTGCACTGTTGGATAAGGAGTCATGCTCCGGTTCATCTGCTCAAAGGCCTGTCCGCCACCCTCAGGGTTCCAGGACGCCTGGGCATTGTTGGCTGCGGCAGCTGCACTTTCCTTCTCTTGCCTCAAGTTGTTCCTCTGGATCTGCTGGCGGATGAGGAACTCGCGGAGTCTCTGCCGCTGATGGGAGGTAACCAGAGAGACAGGGAAGCAGGCTGTTAGTAACTATCCAGCCTCCCAAAATTTCAGCACCTCTTGCGATGGTTTGACCCCTTTCCGTTTTAACAGTACAAATTCTACAAATACCTTCCGCATCTCAAAATCATTTCTCCCGCATATCCTCCGTCTTGCCTTAACAGCACGTTAATTTATCATTAATAGCTTTATCCCGCACCTCTTTATACGATTCTTCCATTTTATATTTCCCTTGCCCCTTCCACTTCCACGATATAATAACTTGTGCAACAGTCGATAAATTTGTGAACCTTCCACCCCATCGTAAATTGATAATAATGCTACCTCTGGACTTTCAGCCAGCTTTTTTTCTGATTTCTGTTATCTCCTTAAACACCCTTTGCAAAAAAAAAAATTGTGCTTATTTACAAACCCCCCCCCCACATGTATAAGTCACCCTCGTGTATAAGACACCCCCCGGGGGACTCCTAATTAAGAAAATGGGGGGAGATTGCCCAGAGTTGTTGAGAAACCAATCACACGTCCCCCCCCAATGCACAATCCGTGTGTAAGACGCCCACCAATTTTAAACATAATTTTAAAATAAAAAATCCTCGTCTTATACACGGAAAAGTACAGTAGGTCCGGTTTCCTGGCATCCCCTCCAACATAACACCAAATATTCCTGATTTCTTTGATTTAATCTTACTGGTATTAAATACCATCTCCAAATTAACTTAATACTGTAGCAATTTTCTTCTAAATTTATCCTTTGTTTGTTTGTTCGTTTCTCTTACTACATTTGCTATTATAAAATATTTTTTAATTTTTTTTTTTAAAAAAACACGTTTTGTCTCCTCTATCATGCTAAGCGCCCGATTCCCCCATTTACCTGAAGCCAAGTAGCAGCCCTGCTTACCTGCCGAACTTTCTCCATCTCTGTCTGGGTGGCGTTGCTGCCCATCGTCCCCTCCTGGCTGGCTGGCAGTTCTTGCAGCTCCCGGTTGGCGGCTCCGACGGCTCCCTCTTCCCTCTTGTCGCCCGGCGGCACCAGGCCTGTCCGTGGCAGGTAGGCCAAGGCGCCATCTTGTTGAGGTGGTGGCGGTGGCTGGGGCAGAGCCGAGGGCGGGCGCAGCGGAGAGACGTTGTAGGAGTCCGCGGTGCCCTTGCCGGGGCCGAGGGGGCTCCCGGCTTGGTGGAACCCCGGCGAGGAGATGTAGCTTGTGCTCTGGGGCTTGCCGGGGGCAAAATGGCTGTTGAGGCCGTGGGAAGGGGAGCTCTTGAGCGGTTCGCTGGGAGGGAAGGTGAAGCGCATCTGCTGGGCCTGAGAGTTCGGGAAGACGCTTGCCCCAGGGGAGCGAGCGAATTGGGGCTGCGGGCCAGGCTTAGGGGGGGCCTCGGAGGAGGGCGGCCCTGCCGGGAAGCCCCCGGGGGCAAGGGTATTATGGGAGCCAGGCATGGGCTTGAAGCCGGCCTCCGGCATCTGGGGGCGAGGGGGCTTGTGCAGGGGCGCGAAGGGGTCCCGCGACTGGGGCCGCGAAGGGGGGCGGGAGTAGGGGTCCGGGGACTGGAAGCGGGGGGTTACTGGGGACTGGCAGAAGGCTTCGTTGGAGTGCGGCCGAGGCGTGAGAGGAGACTGGGAGCTGGACTGGGACTGGGGGCTGGCGGGGATGCGCGAGAAAGGGTCGGAGGGCAAGGAGCGGGGCGGCAGGGCACAGCAGCTTTCCTGGGGCGGGGGCTGAGGCCTCGGCGTCAGGGGAGGCTGAGCGTAGGGGTCCGGGTACGGCGACTGGCGGTAGAGGTCGGCTTGGCTGGGGGGAGACGCAGCCAGAGGGTGGGCGTCGGGAGGCCGGTGCCCCAAGCCGGGGCTCTGCGGCTCGACCTGAGACTGGCGGGGCGTGAGAGGGGCCTTGAAAACATCCGGAGCCTTCATTTCGGCCAGGTGGTGGGCGCCAGACGGTGAGTCGCCGTAGCTGCAGCCGTAGCTGGGGGAGCAGATCCCCGGCCCGGCCTCTTCCTTCTTGATGTCCATCCCTTTCTTCAGCTCCCCAAAAGGCGGAGGCGAGAGCAGGAGAGCAGCCCGCTGGGGGCTGCCGGGCACCGACAAGTTCTCCAAGGACCCGCTGGGGCAGCGGGGCTTGAGGAAGTGGTCTGGCGTGGAGGGCTGGTGCCTCGGGGTCCCTGGAGGGGTGGGCTGGAAGTCCCCGGGCTGCGGGGCCGGGCGAGGGTTCGGCAGGAGCGGAGACTGTCCGGAGGAAGAGGAGGACGAGGATGAGGACGACGAAGCAAAGCCAGCAGGCACTGTCGGGCTCTGGCCCACCGAGGAGGGAGAGGGAAAACCTGAATCCGGCGGGGGGCAGGCCACGGCGTAGGGCTCGTGCAAAGGCACTGGAGCGGGGGGCTGGGCACTGGCGGCAGAGGAGGGGAGCTTGAGGAAGAGCTCGCTGGGCGACTCGACGCCGCCGGACCCGCCGGGCAGAGCTGCGGCGTTGTTGACGTAGAGCGGCTGCCCTGGCACAGAGGCGGCGGGAGGAGGAGGGGGCAGCGGAGGCGGAGGAGGCGGCTGGGGGGCTGCGGTGGGCAGCGCCCCCTGCTGGGGCGGGATGCGCAAGTGTAGGGCCGGCCGGTCTGGCCTGCGCAGCACCTCGACTTTGGTCTGCTTGTTGATCTGGCTCTCGGCTTGCTGCGGAAGACAGCGGAGGAGGCAGAGAGTCAAAAGGGCGCCGTCAACACACGAACACACAAGGCACCCAGTTGCTAACACCTTCACACACACACACACACACACACACACGCACGCACGCACACACACACGGTGAAAAGGGGAGGCACGGGGGGGGGGAATCCAGGTCATGGGACATATTCTGTTCTCAGGGACAGGAGGAAAAGCATCTGAGATGCACCCAAAGGAACCTCAGAGAGGACCAAGAGTTTCTGCCCTCTTTACAGGGGTTCCAGAACAGTACCTGCGCTAGTCTGTTGCTAGAATCTTGGGGGCCCCCTTAAAGACAAAAATCTCATGTATGTATCTCTAACTTTGGACATTTATATCCTGTCCCTGTGCTATCAAGGCTTCTGAACTGATTAACAAGAGAACCTATCACATAGCAATCCTACACACGAAGGCAGCGTAAGTGACTTAGATTTTTCTTGGCGCAGGAACTAGTTCCACAGACAATTACACGGTGGTTCCGGCACAGCTTCCCTACTGGGTTTTCCCGCTCAGCCTGTGCTACCCTACCTACTTATTACGCCACTGCCTTTGGCTTACCTTCTGCACCTTGTTGATGCGGTGGGCTGCCCGGTTATCTTTGGCCTTTTGCTGCAGAGAAAAACCCAAAATGAGAAAGGATGGCAGGGAAAACGCGCCCCCACCCCAAGGATGGGCAAATGCTCCTTTCTTATATCACATAACTGACCACTTCTTCTTTGTTTTAAGTGTCATCAT
This sequence comes from Darevskia armeniaca, assembly GCA_034641395.1. Taxonomy (NCBI): domain Eukaryota; kingdom Metazoa; phylum Chordata; class Lepidosauria; order Squamata; family Lacertidae; genus Darevskia; species Darevskia armeniaca. The sequence continues at coordinate 667,253 of JAWWNF010000114.1, forward strand.
TTCGCTTTGATTTTACATATAAGATAAAAATACCGTATTTTTCGCTCCATAAGACGCACTTTTTTCCTCCTAAAAAGTAAGGGGAAATGTCTGTGTGTCTTATGGAGTGAATGTGTGGTCCCTGGAGCTGAACTGCCCAGGGGCAAAAGCAGATCGTGCTTTTTTTTAAAAAAGAGAGAGAAGGGGGTGTTGAAAGGAAGCCTGCTGAGCAGCTGCTCAGCAAACGATTGGGGAGAGAGATAAGGGAGAGAGATTCCAGCCCTGCCCCCTTGCAGAGGGAGGCTGTTTCCCCAGCGACATGTGACTGGCTGATTAGATTATCTGTCTGGAAACTGTAGAAATAGCTCCCTTTACTGAAGCTGCAGAACTGTGAGTTAAACCCCATAAAACAGGATTTTTTTCCCTTTGCAAAGTAAGCTCAACAACTTTGAGCTGATCCTCAAAAAATGGGGCTTTTCTCCTTTGCAAAAGAAGCTACAGAAATTTGAGCTGATCCTCAAAAAAATGGGGCTTTCCCCCTCTAAAAACTAGGTGCATCCTATGCTCAGATGTGCCTTATAGAGCGAAAAATACGGTAACTATAAAAAAAGGTAAAGGTAAAGGTTAAGTCCAGTCCAAGGTGACTCTGGGGTTGCGGCGCTCATCTCGCTTTTCAGGCCGAGGGAGCCGGAGTTTGTCCACACACAGCTTTCCGGGCCATGCGGCCAACATGACTAAACCGCTTCTGGCGCAACCGAACACCGTGACTTGCAGAGTAATTTGCAGAGTGCAAATTGATTTAATTCTTCTCACGCACAGGAGGCCATCCCCTTGAAATTAAACTGAATCCTGTATTCACGGGCCACTTACCAAGTATGGGGCTTTGTCTGGGGCCGGCACCTTTCTCCAGAGCTTCATGATCTGCTTGCAACGGCTGGACCAATCTATGGAGGGATGGGGGGAAAGGAGGAGAGAGAACGAGGCTTACACACAGGCCCGAGACCTTCCAAGTCCAGAGATTTTGAACACCGGTTTGATATAAAGCTGAGAGAAAGAAGGCAAGGCGACAGACAGAAGCTTCTAGAAAGGCCAGTGTGGTTTCAATACCATTCGAAACCCACATGCAAATCTGTGCAAATCCATCATCAAGTCTGGATACTGAGGTCCAGCTCTGGCTGCCGATACCATATAACACCGGTCCTGATAGACCTACATGGGCTCCCAGTACATTTCCGAGCACAATTCAAAGTGTTGGTGCTGACCTTTAAAGCCCTAAATGGCCTTGAACATGGGTAGGCAAACTAAGGCCCGGGGGCTGGATGCAGCCCAATCACCTTCTAAATCTGGCCCGTGGACGGTCCGGAAATCAGCGTGTTTTTACATGAGTAGAATGTGTCCTTTTATTTAAAATGCATCTCTGGGTTATTTGTGCAGCATAGGAATTCGTTCATTCCCCCCCCCCCAAAAAAATAGTCCGGCCCCCCACAAGGTCTAAGGGACAGTGGACCAGCCCCCTGCTGAAAAAGTTTGCTGACCCATGGCCTTGAAGGAGCATCTCCACCCCCATCGTTCAGCCCAGACACTGGTGTCCAGCTCCGAGGGCCTTCTGGCATTTCCCTCACTGTGAGAAATGAAGCTACAAGGAACCAGGCAGAGGGCCTTCTCGGCAGTGGCACCTGCCCTGTGGAACGCCCTCCCACCAGATGTCAAGGAAATAAACAACGGTGTGACTTTTAGAAGACATCTGAAGGCAGCACAGTTTAGGGAACAAAAAAAAAATTTAAAAAAAAATAAAAAAATAAGAAAAATCCTTCCAGTAGCACCTTAGAGACCAACTAAGTTTTTTCTTGGTATGAGCTTTCGTGTGCATGCACACTTCTTCAGATAACTGATATATATTATTTTGTTTTATCAATTTTATATTATTAATTATTATTATTAATATTCTGTTGGGAGCTACCCAGAGTGGCTGGGGAAACCCAGTCAGATGGGCAGGGTATAAATAAGATATTATTATTACAGTGGTACCTCCGGTTACAAACTTAATCCATTCTGGAGTTCCGTTCGTAACCCGAAACCACTCGTAACATGAGGCGCACTTTCACTAATGGTGCCTCCCGCTGCTGCTGCGCTGCCGGCGCGTGACTTCCGCTCGCATCCCGGGGCAAAGTTCGCAAGAAGGAGCATCTACTTCCAGGTTTGCGGGGCTCATAACCCGCAGCATTCGCAAGGAGGATGGTACATAATACATGGTTCCACTGTATTATTATTAGGCCACGGGAGGAAGTAGGAGGGAGGAGAGAGAGAGAGAGAGAGAGAGGGAGGGAGGGAGGGAGGGAGGGAGGGAGGGAGGGAGGGAGGGAGGGGGAGCCACCCACCTGGGTAGTCTTGCTTGAGGTTGGGGAAGTTCATGTTGGCATAGAGGACGGGCGAGATGGTGGAGAGCTCTCCCAGCTCTTCATCTTTCTCCCAACGCTGCAAGCTCCGCTGGTTGTACGACAGCCCATCACTCTCCCCCTCCGTGGTGGGCGTGGTGGGGGTGGAAGCCGCAGAGCTGCTGGCCCAAGGGCTCTCTGGCTCACACTGCTCGGGGCTAAAGAAGCCGCTCCTCTCCCTACGTGGGCGAGAGGGGAGAAGAAGAAGAGTTTGGATTTGATATCCCGCTTTATGACTACCCGAAGGAGTCTCAAAGCGGCTAACATTCTCCTTTCCCTTCCTCCCCCACAACAAACACTCTGTGAGGTGAGTGGGGCTGAGAGACTTCAGAGAAGTGTGACTAGCCCAAGGTCACCCAGCAGCTGCATGTGGAGGAGCGGAGACGCGAACCCGGTTCACCAGATTACGAGTCTACCGGTCTCAACCACTACACTACACTGGCTCTCACACTGGGAGGAAGGAGAGAAACAAGGCGTGTTGGATAAAAAGGTTCAGGGAGCCCGGCTGGATGGAATAGGATTAGTGCCTAAACCAGGCACCCCCAAACTCAACACTCCAGCTGTTTTGGGACTAAAATTCCCATCATCCCTGACCACTGGTCCTGTTAGCTAGGGATGATGGGAGTTGTAGTCCCAAAACAGCTGGAGGGCCGAGTTTGGGGATGCCTGGCCTAAACCCAAGGGGTGGGGGGAATCCTTCCAGGTGTGGTTGGAACCCAACTTCCACCACCCCCAGCCATCCCGAACGAGGTCAAGGATGAGCTGGAGCCCAGCAAAACATCCAGAGGACTCCACCGCCGGTGGTCTAAGAGAGAAGACGCCAGTGGAGGTGACCTACCTGCTATCAAGAAATGGGGACTGGCAAACCCCTGAGTAGGTCTCCATCGGCACAGCAGGTTGAAGGGGCCCAAGGGAGACGCCGACGCCGCCTAGAAACAAGAAGAGATTGCATCACAGAGCTGGAATCAAGAGGCGCTTCTCCTCCCCACTGTTAGGGTGCGAGCTGCAAACTCTCAATGGGTTCCTTTCTTCGTCTCAGCAGAGCGACTCAGAAAGTCTTCCTGCTTCTTCGCGGCAGGCGAGTCCAGTCCTTTCTTGGTGAAGTCCCACGACAGGAATAACGTCCTCACCTTCCCAGTTCTTCTCTAAAGTCTTTTATTATCGACAAGTTGCATATAACACAACCGGTCTACATATAAAATAAGAAACAGATCTCTGCTCCCTTCAGGCATCCGGCCAGAGAGACAGGCTCATGGACTTCCCACATATTCTGTCAGACCCGCTGACCATCGCTGACTGCTTCTCACTGCCTCTCACCTCCTCCAGACCTGCCCTGATAAGGACACCTGTGGCTGGGGAGAATTCTCGTTGCTAAGCAGATGTTTTAAAGCATGCCTCAAGGATGTGCTTCGAGGCCGTGCTTCGAGGCTTATTTCAAGATCATTTTGGCAGTGCACCAAAACACCCACAACCCCAAAGACACATGGCTTTCTCTCCGGCAGCAGTTTCACACAGGGGTCGTTCCCAGTCCTGCCTGGAGATGCCGGGGATCAAACCTGGAACCGTCGGCACAAAAGGCACACAATCTACCACCGAGCCGCAGCCCTTTCACAAGAAGAAGAAGAGTTTGGATCTGATATCCCGCTTTATCACTACCCGAAGGAGTCTCAAAGCGGCTAACATTCTCCTTTCCCTTCCTCCCCCACAACAAACACTCTGTGAGGTGAGAGAGGCTGAGAGACTTCAGAGAAGTGTGACTAGCCCAAGGTCACCCAGCAGCTGCATGTGGAGGAGCGGAGACGCGAACCTGGTTCACCAGATTACGAGTCTACCGCTCTTAACCACTACACCACACTGGCTTCCAATGAAGGCTTCCAAACACACAAAGTGAAGGTGCTTTGGGTTGAAGCGGCTGGAACTGAAGTCACTTGCTAAAAAGCCCCCGCAAAACTAATAACCCACTTGAACACTTATGATGTAGCAACAAAAACACCACCACTCAAACCACCCCAAAACTTGCCTTGCGTAGTTACTTGAATGAAATTCTCATATACCACAGGCAAATGCCCACTTCCTATTTACTAGCCAAGCTGAAATAACTCCCTCCTATCTACCAGCCCCAGCGAAGTACTATAGCTACGGCTGGCTGATTTTATTGAGAAGGTCTGAGTATAATGGCTGCATGAGTCCAAAAGTCAAACTAAAACACCAATAGTTTTGGACGCCACAATGTAAGGTAAAAAAGTAAAGGACCCCTGGACGGTTAAGTCCAATCAAAGGCGACTATGGGGTTGTGGCGCTCATCTCGCTTTCAGGCCGAGGGAGCCGGCGTTTGTCCACAGACAGCTTTCCAGGTCATGTGGCCAGTATGACTAAACCGCTTGTGGCGCAATGGCACACCGTGATGGAAACCAGAGCGCATGGAAACGCTGTTTACCTTCCTGCCACAGGGGTACCTATTTATCTACTTGCACTGGAGTGCTTTCGAACTGCTAGGTTGGCAAGAACTAGGAAAGAGCAACGGGAACTCACCCCATCGCGGGGATTCGAACCGCCGACCTTCGGATTGGCAAGCCCAAAAGGCTCAGTGGTTTAGACCACAGCGCCACACACATCCCACGTCCCAATGTACAGAGCATACAGAAAGAAAGATGTGCTGGTTTTCATGTTGCATCGCCACTTCTGTGATATTTCTTTTATTTTTGGATACGGCTTGGATATTTTTCAATACTAAGCAACATAAAAAAAGGGACGCGGGTGGCGCTGTGGTCTAAACCACTGAGCCTTGGGCTTGCCGATCAAAAGGTCAGTGGTTCGAATCCCCGTGACAGGGTGAGCTCCCGTTGTTCGGTCCCAGCTCCTGCCCACCTAGCAGTTCGAAAGCACGTCAAAGTGCAAGTAGATAAATAGGTACTGCTCCGGCGGGAAGGTAAACGGCGTTTCTGTGTGCTGCTCTGGTTCGCCAGAAGCAGTTTAGTCATGCTGGCCAAATGACCCGGAAGCTGTCTGCGGACAAACGCCGGCTCCCTCGGCCTATAGAGCGAGATGAGCGCCGCAACCCCAGAGTCGTCCGCGACTGGACCTAACGGTCAGGGGTACCTTTACCTTTAAGCAACATAAATGTAACATTAAGCAAAACATCTGAAGGGGGCTGGAGAGACAGAGAGAAAAATGTGACTCGTGGCCCCCCCACCTGGGCGTGGAAGCTCACCTTGCAGGAAAGGCCTCTGGGCCAGCTGCGAGCGGTTTGGGTCCCGAAGGCCTCCGGCCTCAGCTTCCGCCCCAATGCAGTTGAGCTGCTGCTGCTGTTGCTGCTCTCGCTCCGCAGACCCCAGGACATCTTTGAAGAGCTGCTGGACATCCTTGCTCTCCATTTTGGGCAGCTCTGTTGGGGGGAAAGAGGCGGAGAACCACAGTGGAATAAGGCGGCAAAAGCCCGTCCAAGAAAGCAACCACCTCAGCCGCATGGGGGAACCTGTCGGTCTCCAGTAAGGGCAGGCTGAATTGCAAGGGGGGGAGGTTAAAATAAGAGAGGGGGGGTGCGACGGTTACGGAGCAGCGACCACGCTTCCTTTTTATAGCCGCTAGCATCTACCCCCCATTCTAGAGCGGAGAGGAAGCCGGGGGTTCCCGACTCCCGGCCTCTCCCTTGCTCTCCACAGAGGGGTAGATCCTTGGCAGGGAGATGGGGGGGGCAGTAGGGTCTATTCAAAGGGCCCGCCTGACCTTCAGTGGGGATTTTGTCAAGGTCGGAGCTGAGCACCCCCTCCCCCGGGGGTGTGGCTGGGTTCTCGGCACCTGTAGGGTCTGGAGAGGTCTTGGGCACCATCTGCTCTTCTGTGCCTGCAGGAGCAAAAACAAGAAGACCGCCGCCAAGCCCATCAGCGCAGGGACAGGGAAGGCGCCTGCGCTCCCAAAAACGTGCCGGGGAGGATCATCTCCTCCGCTGGAAGCAGGGAGATAAACCCGCCTCGCTACACTTGCAACAATATGGGAAGCAACCCGGGTAACTTTGCTCCCGCCTCCCCAAAAACGTTAGAGAGATCTTTTTATACGCTACGGAGGCAGCCCGAATGCTGGTTGCAAAAGGCTGGAAAGACCCGGAAGCCCCGAAATTATCAGACTGGCAGCACAAATTACAAGAACTGGCCGAAATGGCACAACTAACAAATAGCCTAAGAGGTAATTCCAAGCAAGTATTTAGAGAAAGGTGGGATAAATATAAATGTTATGTAAGGAACTATACTAAGGGGACAGTATCTATGTTGGCATTCGAATGATCTTGGTGAGAGAGACAGTTTGGTATTATAATTAAGGATACAGACAGATATTTGAATGTAATATAATTAAAGTAAGAAATGTATAATAAAATTTTGCATTCATTTTTACGAAAGATTATACAGGTGGGATTGACAGGAAGTCGAGCTGTATGTGTTTCTAGGTTTATTTTCTGTTTATCTGGTTATTGTTTCTTTTTGTGTGTGTTTTTTGGTTTTTGTTGTTTGTTTTTGTCGTGTGGTTTGTTTTTGTGTTTAATTTCTTTTTAAGTGTGTAATTGTATTGGTATTTGCATTTGTACAGGTATTTTTCAAATTTCTATTCAATTTGTACTCAATTAATTATAATTTATGTGTTTGATTGTAACAGATGATTGAGTTTCAATAAAGTTTCATTTCTGGCAAAAAACAACAACAACAACAACCTTTGCTCCCGCCTCACTTGCAGCTTGGCACCATTACCGTGGCAGCTGACATAGGCCAAGAAAGCAAAGCACTCCCTTCTGACATTCCTAGTAAAAAGACAGAGAAGCCTTTCTATTCGAAATTACAGTGGTACCTCTGGTTATGTACTTAATTCGTTTCGGAGGTCCGTTCTTAACCTGAAAACGTTCTTAACCTGAAGCACCACTTTAGCTAATGGGGCCTCCCGCTGCCCGACTTCTGTTCTCATCCTGAAGCAAAGTTCTCAACCCGAGGTAATATTTCTGGGTTAGCAGAGTCTGTAACCTGAAGCGTCTGTAACCTGAAGCGTCTGTAACCCAAGGTACCACTGTATAGGTACCGACATTCCAAAGGAACAGAAAAGACTCTTTATGTATTCGACAGCAGCAGCACGGATGCTACAAGCCCAGAGATGGAAAGAAGAAAGAGTCCCTACCAGAGAGGAATGGCAAACTAAGCTGTTAAACTATGGTGAAATGGCAAAACTGACCAGGAAACTCAGAGACCAAGAAGACAAGAAATTCAAGAAAGAGTGGGGAAAGTTTATAATTTATTTAGGAGATCACTGTAAGCAGATGAAAACATTAGCAGGATTTTAATCTCACTTGTAATGTAACAAACACTATGGACAATATGGATAGGTAAAAAACTTAAGACTATGAAATAATATGCAGTTGGGGATGTTGATAATAGGACCCATGAAGGGAGGGGGGGAGTCTTGAGATTCAGAGAAATCTCATTTTATGGATGTGTATTTGGTGTTGTAATTAATTTATATTTGTAAAATCAAATAAAAATTATTTCAAAAAGGGAGGGGCCATTAGCAATCAGGTGCTCTGATTCGGGGCTACTCTCGACTGATCTCTGCTCCTTTTTGCATCAGTGGAAAATTCCTTCCAATGAGGGTGGGCTGCTGGGAACATGTTATGGCCGGTGCTTCCCTAAGTGACTCCTTTTGCTGTGTGTTGCCTTCCTGACGGAATCAAAAGAAGAAGGGAGGAGAACACCAGAGCACACTACATAATTCCAATTGTTATAAATTTACATCAACATATACCTGAAGGAGCGTCTCCACCCCCACCGTTCTGCCCGGACACTGAGGTCCAGTGCCGAGGGTCTTCTGGCGGTTCCCTCACTACGAGAAGCCAAGTTACAGGGAACCAGGCAGAGGGCCTTCTCGGTAGTGGCGCCCGCCCTGTGGAACGCCCTCCCTTCAGATGTCAAAGAGAAAAACAACTACCAGACCTTTAGAAGACATCTGAAGGCAGCCCTGTTTAGGGAGGCTTTTAATGTTGAATATATTACTGTATTTTAATGTTCTGTTGAAAGCCGCCCAGAGTGGCTGGGGAAACCCAGCCAGATGGGCGGGGTATAAATAATAAATTATTATTATTATTATTATTATTATTATTATTATTATTGGAAATACGTGCAAATTAATTCTCCTGGGTATCATGGATTTGGGGACGCAGTTCATTGGGACGTTTTAAAATTTGCATCACATTTCCGGTTTGCATTTTAAGGTTTATTTTAGCAGCATTTTAAAAGCAGTACTTACTTCCCAGGGCATTAATAACAATTTCCCAACCCGTTTTTTAGACGAGGCAAATAGCTTCGGTGCACATGCTCCGATCTGGGGGAGACCTGGAGTGTGCCGTTAGGAGTAAGAGGTCCAATAGAATCTGGGGTACACCATACTGAGCCAGGTGAACCAACATGTCTGACCCAAAACAGGGCAACTCGAGGTTCTCAAAAGTGCAAGGAAGTTGTAACTTCAGAACAGGGACAAGTCCCTCCCGGGCACCTTCTACGGTCAGTTTGCCACGACTGGATTTAGACAATGTAAATCACAGGATTTTGAACATGCCAAGTAAAATGTGATCTCGTTTACGGACAGCCACAAAATTTAATCACCTCATATGCTCAAGGCCTAATAACCCAGAACATTATCAGGGTTCAGGGAGAGAAGACTCAACCCAGCTCAGGTTGACTTTTGAGATTTTAGCAAAGCAAACGACAATTAAAAGGTAAAAAAGGTCAAAGGCGACTATGGGGTGTGATGCTCATCTCGCTTTCAGGCCGAGGGAGCCGGCGTTTGTCCACAGACAGCTTTCCAGGTCACGTGGCCAGCATGACTAAACCGCTTCTGGCGCAACAGGACACCGTGACGGAAGCCAGAGCGCACGGAAACGCTGTTTACCTTCCTGCTGCAGCAGTACCTATTTATCTACTTGCACCAGCGTGCTTTCGAACTGCTAGGTTGGCAGGAGCTGGGACAGAACAATTGGGAGTTCACTCCGTCGCGAAGATTCGAACCGCCAACCTTCTGATTGGCAAGCCCAAGAGGCTCAGTGGTTTAGACCACAGCGCCACCCACATCCCCACCTTTGACATAGTCACCTTTCATGGACTTAACCGTCCAGGGGTCCTTTACTTTTACCTAAACCACAATTACATTACACTGTGCAGATTAACACAGGACTAAATGTGCTAAACGGAGCTGCCTCATGTTCTTCCTAGCAACCTAGCACAGCCCCCTCATAAGGCAGAAGCATACCCCCCCCCCAGCTTTTTACGCTCCTATGAAGAACTCGTACTCACCGGTATTTTCAGTCTTGGCATCAGCAATTTTCAAGTTGTTTTCCGTTGCTACTGCCTCCCTGCCGTCAACACATTCATCCCCTGGAAGAAGAGGGTTTTTTTGTCGAACCAAGGTCTAGGACTCGCGGCCAAGCTGACCCCAAAGATGTGGTGGGCAGCTGGAACTGAGCACCTGCTTTCTGTCAGCAGACCAATGGATTTGCTGAACGCTTTAATCTGACGCCGGGGCAAATGATTGAGGCGTATGTGGCTAGACACCCATCAAACTGGGATCAAGCCTTGTCTGTCGTTTGCTTTTCGTGAAGTGCCCCAGGAAAGTTTGGACTGCTCTCCAAATTGGTGAGGGAAAAGGTAAGGTCTTAGGCACTTAGAACCAGATGCACAAATATAGGATAGGGGACACCTGGTTTACTAGCAGTACAGTCATACCCCGGGATGCGAACACCCCGTGTTACCTATGTTCGGGCTGCGCACTCCGCAAACACGGAAGTGTAGCACGGAGCGTGAACGGAGCGCGGACGCTTCTGCGCATGTCCGCGTGGTCCGTGGATGCGCAGAAGCGCGAGATCTCGCGAGATCTTGTGCGCTCTCACGCATGTGGAAAAGCGCCGCCCGTGTTGCGCACAGTTCGGGATGCAAACAGCACGCCGGAACGAATTACGTGTGCAACCCGGGGTATGACTGTACCTGTGAAAAGGATCTAGGGGTCTTGATGGACCTCAAGCTTTCGATAGTCAAGTGTGATGCAGCAGCAAAAAAAGAGCTAACTATTCTAATATATCTACTTCAATCAACTAGAGAGCTGTTTATGGAGGGTAAACCTGGGTACTGAATCCAGTTCCTCTCCTCTTGGGTTACACAAAGCTGTGTAACATGTCTGAGCTGAAGCTCAGGTAGTAGAATGTTTGGCTATTTTTAAATTGTTCCTGCTTCTTTTGAATCTCAGGAGTGTCTGGTAAGGTATTTCAGCCTTATGTCTTTAAGTGTTCTACCCTTGCGCTTGAAGACCTTTGCATTTCAAGTCACTGACAAGTCGAATAAGCACAGCTCCTACCTTTGGGCTGAACTGAAGGGTCTTTCCCGTCCACCGGCCCTTTCTGAAGCATGCTGCAATCCACCTTGGGCCTGGGAGCCCCCTGACCAACGGGAGGGTGGGCAGTTCCATCGCCACCCACACCGCCGGCTGCCAGCAGCGCCTTTCTGCTCAGGTCTAGGAGGGCCTTTCCAAAAAAGGCTTCCTGTCAAAAGAGGTGGGAGAAGGAACAGAAAGAACAGAATGAGGCGGTATATTCCGAGTAAAAAAAACTGGGCCTCCCTGGAAAGCTAACCTCTGGCCCATAATGAACAAAAGCACACACCCAAACTCTATTTGCTCATACAGTAGTACCTTGGTTCTTGAACGGCTTGGCTCTAAAACAAATCGGCTCCCCAACACCGCAAACCCAGAAGTGTTTGCAAACGTTTTTCGGAAGCCAAACGTCCGACGCAGCTTCCGCTTGAGAGTAGGAAGCTCTTGCAGCCAATCGGAAGCTGCGCCTTGGTTTCCAAACTGTTTCGGGAGTCGAACGGAATGCCGGGACGGATTAAATTCGAGAACCAAGGTTCCACTGTATTAGGCAAAATTAAATCCTATTTCTTCTCCCTCTATTCCCTTTGGAGGAAATTCTGTGCTTGCCAGACCCTCCACCCCCACCCACCCTTGGGAATGAATTGCAAGAATGAAATTGTATCTGTAGGCTTGACACAGTATTATTGATTAGCAGCAGCAGCAGCAGCAGCAGCTCACACAAATGGCAAGGTGCTGCTAGCCTTATTCTCCATAGCAATCTTTTAAAGATAAATTGCCAAAAGACAAGGTTCTACAGCCTAATTACACTATACTGCCATTGGGTTGCTGTTTTTATTTTGATGCTATATATATTGTGGCTGTATATTTTCATTTTGTTCTGTGAACCGCCCTGAGGCCTCCTGGTATAGGGCGGTACGTGCCTCCAGAACGAATTAAGTTCGTAACTAGAGGTACCGCTGTATATACATTCAATCGATCAATATTATACATTTTGGGTTAGGGATCTGTAACCTCACTTCAGCGACTCTAATAAGAGTAAGAGCTGTCCGAGTAAGAGCTGTCTGACAGTGGAACAGTCTCCCTCGTGAGGTTGCGGACTCTCCTTGGAAGTTTTAAAGCAGAGATGGGATGGCCATCTGTCCTCGATGCTTTAGCCGAGATTCCTGCATTGCAGGCGGCTGGATTACATGACCCTAGGGGTCCCTTCCAACTCTTAGGTAAAGGTAAAGGGACCCCTGACCATTAGGTCCAGTAGCAGACGACTCTAGGGTTGCAGTGCTCATCTCACTCTATAGGCTGAGGGAGCCGGCGTTTGTCCGCAGACAGCTTCCGGGTCATGTGTCCAGCATGACTAAGCCGCTTCTGGCTAACCAGAGCAGTGCACGGAAACGCCGTTTACCTTCCCGCCGGAGCAGTACCTATTTATCTACTTGCACTTTGACGTGCTTTTGAACTGCTAGATGGGCAGGAGCTGGGACCGAGCAACGGGAGCTCATCCCGTCACGGGGATTCGAACCGCCGACCTTCTGATCAGCAAGCCCAAGGCTCAGTGGTTTAGACCACAGCGCCACCCGCGTCCCTTCCAATGCTTAAGATTCTATTATTCTACTCTGCTTTTGAGAACCTTCAGTCTGCAACCAAACATCTCATTGTACAACTGTCCATAACTGCCTCCCCTTTCCAGTTTGGACAGCAGAGCTTCCGAATGAAACCGAGAAGCAAAACTGCACCCGCCGCACTTAAGAGAGAAGCGTCTTCTCCTCCAGTCCACTAAGGCAGTGTTCCCCAACCTTGGGCCTCCAGCTGTTTTCAGACTACAATTCCCATCATCCCTGACCACTGGTCTTGCTAGCGAGGGATGATGGGAGTTGTAGTCCAAAAACAGCTGGAGGCCCAAGGTTGGGGAACACTGCACTAAGGTAACCAACCTGCCTGTCCCCCTTACCTGCAGGTAGGCAGGGAACATGTCCTCCAGCTTGCTCTTCTTCCTGCCTCGGCGTTTCTTCTTCTCGTCACCCTCAACCACTCCCTGCTCAGCGATGCCCTCCGCGGGGACTTCAGCGGGCGGGTTAGGTTGAGCCCCTGGCGTGGAAGCAAGTTTGAGCAGATATGAGCGTCTCTCTTTCATTTCAAATAAGCAAGGCTGGGAGCAGCGAGCGAACCGGCGGGATCTCATGCTACTTTTAAGGCTGTGGTGGGGAATCTTGCGGACCCTTCGGACTGGGCTAGACAACCACCCCCATCGGATTTTAAATTGACAGCCTGCTGTCCATTGAAAGAAAATTACAGTATATGAAAATGACGTGCCGCTGGTATTTGACACCTAGTAAAGTAGCAAAAATGTGCAGAACCAGTTCAAATGTGTGTTGGAAATGTAAGAAGAAGGTGCTTTCTATCACATGTGGTCATGTGGGGTGGTAAAAGCATTGATACACAATTGGGAAAAAAATGGTTTAAGATAACTTTTGTCAAAAAACCAGATGCTTTTTTGTTAGGAATTAGAGGTGCGGAACTACCATAAGAAAAGACTGTTTATGTATGCAACGACAGCAGCAAGGTTGCTTTTAGCCCAGAGATGGAAAGAAGAAAATGTACGGACCAGAGAAGAGTGGCAGACCAAGCTGATGGAATATGCCGAAATGGCAAGACTGACGGGAAAGATCAGAAAACAGGAAGACCAAGTATTTGTGAAAGACTGGAATAACTTTTTAACATATCTGAGAGACCACTGTAAGCAGTTGAAATCACTGGCAGGAATATGACGACACTTGTAAAGTAACATGAACTTTGTATATGATGAGTATATAATAGACAGACTACAGTAAAAGATGCGTGAATAAAATTTAGAAACGGAAGCCATGGAGGGATGGAGGGAGGTCTTAAGGTTCGAGAGAACCTTTTTCTTTTTCTAGTTTTTTTTTTGTTTGTTTCGTATGTACAATCTTTATGTAAAACTAATAAAAAAAATTTTTTTTAAAAAAAAACCAGACTACAACCCCCATCATCCCTAACCGCTGCTGGATGGGGCTCATCAGAGCTGGAATCAAGCAACATCTAGAAGGCACCAGAATCACCATCCCTCCTTTAGGTTCAGAACGTAGAAGAGGAGAAGAAGGAGGCAGAACTTGGTTAGAGAATGGGGCTTCAGAGAAGGACAATGAGCTGCATGGGGCTTCGGGGGCTAATGTTCCCCTTGCACCCGAGGCTGCCGAAACGCTGTCTTCCCAAGCATTTTATTTTTGCCCTAGCCTCTTGCTAAAAAGCTGCATGTTTGAAAACTTGGTGCAGCTAACTAAATAGATGCAAAAAGCACCTCATTTCAATAGTAAAGTTTTGGGTGTGGGATTCTCAGTCTGTGGACTGAGAGAAATCCCGTTTTTTTCACTCCATAACACACACTTTTTCCCTCCTGAAAAGTAAGGGGAAATGTCTGTGCATCTTATGGAGTGAATGTGTGGTCGATCGCTGGCTCCCTTTCCGGCCCCGGTCCCTTGCCCAGGTCTCCATTGTTGAATGTTCTGCAGACGGAGGCTGTTTGTTTCCCCAGCGACATTTGACTGGCTGATTAGATTATCTGTCTGGAAACTGTAGAAACGGCTCCCTTTCCTTTCCTAAAGAAGCTGCAGAACTGTGAGTTGAACCCCATAAAAACAGGATTTTTTCCCTTTGCAAAGTAAGCTCTACAACTTTGTGCTGATCCTCAAAAAAGGGGCTTTTCTCCTTTGCAAAAGAAGCTGCACAACTTTGAGCTGGTCCTCAAAAAAACGGGGCTTTCCCCCTTTCCTCCTCTAAAAACTAGGTGCGTCTTATGGTCAGGTGTGCCTTATAGAGTGAAAAATATGGTATATGGAAATGCAAGATTTTTGTTTTCAAAGACATATCCCACTGTTAAGATACTAAGGATAGGAAACAACATCCCATACCAACGCAAGCAACGAATACGGGGGAACAAAATACACAAGCAATGCCCTTACCCTCCTCTGGGTGCCCCTCAGCACCTGTCGACTCGCGAGAGGCTTCTGCCAAGACAGCCGAGCCCTTTTTCAAGCGGGTGTGGGATTTCCGCTGCCGCACCATGAACCCTCCGATACCTGTCCCAGGGCAGAGGAGAGACGAGTCAACAAGACGAGAAGGGACCATTTCTCCTCCGAAGGCCTGGCCCAGGCACACAACACTCACCTGGGCGATATGGCTTCCGCTTCCGCTTCTTGACCTCCTCGGAGTCCTCCAGAAGACCCTTCGCCAAATCGGCCTCGGCTGCAGCTTCCCTCTCCGGGGTAGCAGGGGCTTCCAATTTGATCTCGCACTCCATGTGTTCGACGCTGACTGCAGGCGGACGAGGAATGAGAAGATGCGTGTAAGAGTTCTGTAGTGGCTTCTCACGAGTAAAGAGTCTCGACTCCAGTCCCGTATATTTACAACAATTTATTATACAAGTATGTACAGTGCAGAGCTCAGAAATCAGTGACCGTCAGTGTCACTCTCAGATCCCGGAAGTGGCGCTCTTCGGGAGCGCCCCCAACAAAAGGACTTCGGTACCCCAAGTCTCCTCCTCCCTTCCTTGCGTTTCATCCCTCTACGCAATTGGGGCGACGGAACTGAGGCGGCTTCCTCTGTTCCTGCTCCTGTTCCTGTTCCTGTTCAGAGCCTGTAGCATCCCACAGCCCTTCCACCCCAGCGCTTCTGTCCCGCCTGTCGCTCCCGCAGGAAGTCTCCCTACTGCTTCTGTGGTTCAGGGAACCTTCAGTCTCGGAGAGCCCTTGCACCACCCCGCTGGGCTGTCCGCTGGCCTCTAACAGTTCCCTGACAATGCGCTAATGCAATATTCCTTAGCCAGACTATGCTCATGTGCCCAAGACATTGACTCTATAAAACATATTTTGCTGCACTGTGTGAAATTCGAGCAAGCCAGGGCAGAACTGATATTACCCTTGCTAGTACCTTTCCCGGGAAAATCAGAGGCTTACTATGTCAGGTTCCTACTGGAAGACCGGACAAATGACAGAACATTAGCAGTGGCGAAGCTTCTATCGGCGGTTGCAAGAACCAATGATCCCTATTCCCAAGTCTGAACAAAATGCTTGTGTAACCTGAAGGCAGGCTGTCGAAATTGTGTATTGTTTTGTAATGAATTGTTGGGTCTCTGGACCGTAATAAAGATTTGATTTGATATTCCTTAGCAAAAGGAAACTCAGTATCATTTTCCCCATGGAATACGATTCCGCAAAAGCACCAGTCCTCCTTTCTGTTGCATCACACATGCGCCTTTGTGTGCTGTGCGCAGGCACCTAGCTAAACTCTCACATACATTTGCACAAGTACACACACACACACACACACACACACACACACACACAACTTGCCAACCCCAGGAACAGATTGTGGAAGGTTACCAGGTAAGAGTCTCTCCCCTGTATTCCTCCCCAAATAGTTCCCAGGTCCGTAAAAGCAACACTCCTGGGCAGGGTGGATAAAAATCAATGATTGATTTTTTTTAATTGGATTTTTTTGATTTAAATTGGATTTTTAAAATAAAATGCTTTTGGAGGAAAAATCTTTCTAAATATAGTCTTCTATTTAAGTTACATTGTAGTCCAAAGGCTATTCATCAGGAAATAAGGATTTGTTTTAAGTTTATCAAGTGTGCTAAAACTCAGTCTAAGTTTTTTAAAAAAAAAATGTTTAACCACATCAGTTAACAAACATGGATACATATGCTATCATGTTGTTGTTTTAGTTAAATAAATTGTTTAAATGGTTATTAAGGAAATGATTATTTTTCTCCTTCCATTAAAGTACAGCAAAAAAGTTGTCCAAATATAAACAGTTAACTTATTAAACCTCATCATAATTTCATAATTATCTGTCTATGTATTTCTAGTAGTATAACCAAATCAGTAATTTTTGATATAACTGTAAAAACTACTCTGAAAATTTATTATTCCAATAATGAAACCTTCATATGGTTGTAAATATTAAGATTATACCAGCAAGAATGAGTCTTTCTGTAAATAAAATATTTAAATCAAGTCTTACTGACTAGTGATTTAAATCAAGCCTTACTGACTAGTGATTTAAATCAATTTGATTTAAAACAAATCCACCCTGCTTCTGGGCTATCAGTTCCTTGCAATACGGGACCTCTGACAACTTGATCTACCAAAAGCACCCCAAATCTGCTTCTACCCCACAATTGACGACCGTCACCTAGACTTCTGCATCATATACGCTCCATCACAACAACAACTTTCCCACACTAGTCAATGTCTAGAACAGGACATCTGTGCTGGCTCCCAGATTATGACCAAACTATGAACGAGTTACAGGGAACCAGGCAGAGGGCCTTCTCGGTAGTGGCGCCTGCCCTGTGGAACGCCCTCCCATCAGATGTCAAGGAAATAAGCAGCTGTCCTATTTTTAAAAGACATCTGAAGGCAGCCCTGTTTAGGGAAGTTTTTAATGTTTAATGCTGTATTGTTTTTAACACTCGATTGGGAGCCACCCAGAGTGGCTGGGGAAACTCAGCCAGATGGGCGGGGTATAAATAATAAATTTATTATTTTTATTATTATTATTATTATTATTATTACAGATTAATACAAGCAGTCGTTGATCTAGGGCAGTGGTGGCTAACCTTGGCACTCCAGATGTTTTGGAACTACAACTCCCATGATCCCTAGCTAACAGGACCAGTGGTCAGGGATAATGGGAGTTGTAGTCCCAAAACATCTGGAGTGCCAAGGTTAGCCACCACTGATCTAGGGTGTTGGTTGTTGTTGTTTTTTTACCAAGTTTGGAAGAGGAAGAACTGTGGCTCAATAATAAGACCCAGATTCCACCTCCCCAAAACCACCAGTTTGGAGAGCGTCCATTCTTCATTGCGCGAGGAAATACCTTGGAGCCCAAGACTCCAGAGAACTGCATTCCATCTTGTATCACCAGCCAGGGTTGGCAGTACTGACTAAATGGATGACAATATAAATCAGTGCTGCAGTATAGGTATACTGGAGCTTTAATATTAATATTCATTTTTGTTGTTTGCTTGCTTGCCGCCCATTTGACTGGGTGTCAGGGACCGTGCTGAGGAGGGCTGCACTGAGGGAGAATGGTGGGAGTCACCCCCTCCTCTTGATCCTGATCCTGAATCTTCCCAGGAGCAGGAGGACAGTATAGATTTGGAACAGTGGTTTGCAGAGGGGCATAGCTCAGAAGGCAGAAGCTGGGAAATGCTGGATGGGGAACAGCTAGGAAAAGACGCACTTGGGGGGGGGGGGGAGTTAACAGATTCACTGTCTCTGGAAAGCATTCATCCACTCTCCCAAAGGTCAAGGAGCGCTGAGAAAGTGGCAGAACAGAAAGCACAGAGGGCACAAACTCAGGTTACAAGACATAGGAGTGACCTTAATTGGGAGCACCGCCATTCTAGACAGATGCGTTCTGCTGTCTCTTGCTGTGGTTATTAAAGATTCTAAGTGGTAAGAAGACTCATTTTCCTTTGTTCTGCTTATCTACTGCCACGGGGAAGGAAGCTGATTCCCTGAAGCCTGACACTACGTTGCCCCAGCCATTCTGGGCAGCTTCCAACAATGATAAAACCAGAGTAAAGCACCAAACAATTAGGAGCTTCCCTCCACAATACTTTACCCCACATTCCCTTGAAGGTGGTGGGGATGGAACAAACCTTCAGCTTTCAGGATCTCGTCTCCCTCCACGTCGCCCTCCTTTTTCTCTTCGGGGCCCAAGGGGTCAACCCCATCCAGCCCGCCTTCACCATTGAGGGCACCCAGCGGCCGTGGCGTTGTCGGTGTCGTTGGGGTCTTGCGCGGCCGGCGCTTGTGCAGTGGTGACAAGGACAGGTTCCGCAACACCGCCATGCCCGTCTCTGTCAGCCAGACGCCTTCAAAGCGAAAATACTGGGGCTCTGTGGGGGAGAGGGTGAAACTTGGTAGGCAGGGTCGAACCAGCATGGCCTGAGCATTAATTTATTCCCCTCCTTTCATCCACTACCTCCCCCCCTTTTTTCCTTTTTCTTTTTTGACACCCCCCTACAGTTGACAGCAGTAATTCAGAAGGAACCGAGCCTACATTTATTCCAGGCTCAGAAATAAAATCAGCACAGTATCTGGGTGCAGTGCCTGAGATTATAGATTATATGAGAAAGAAACTTACCCGGCTCCTTGATCTTCACCGGAATAATTTCTGGAGGGGGGACCGGAACTTTTTTTTAAAAGAGAGAGAGAGAGACCCCAAAAAAGGTATGTTAGAAAGGATATGTATTCAGTATTTTGTGTCTGTGTGTACTTCTCACAACATTTAGGATGGATAATTTCTTTTTTATAAGAGTATCTACTAAAAGTAGATGGATAAACAGCTAATTAAGTTAATTTGGATATGCAGAAAATGTTACGAAATAAATTTAAGGAACCGCAGAAAAAGGGGGAAGGGAGTCGAGCTTTGAAATGTTGAAATGATTGTAAAATTATTGAAATGTATAAAATTGAAAATAATAATAATAGGATACCATATATACTCGAGTATAAGCCGACCTGAATATAAGCCGAGGCACCCAATTTTACCACAAAAAACCTGGGAAAGCTTCATAGGAGCCACTGCCTGCCTCACTTGAGAATAAGCAGAGGGCTGAAAAACTAGGCTTATACTCGAGTATATAGGGTAATTCCTCCCCCCCCAAAAAATGTGCATCATTTATTCACTCAACCTTTCACCTTTAATCTGCTCCTTCACCTGCATTCCCCATGAGCCTGAAACACAGCCATGTGGCATTACATTGCGCCATAATATCCACAAACCTCTCTACCACGTCCAGCTGTCCGCCATCCTCAGCCCCTTTGCCCCACTTATCTTCTGTTTCACACCCACCTCAAAATATCTTGCTGTAGTCTTCATGCAGCAATGGCTTATCTACTTCTTCTGATTTCCATTGCAAAAGAAGCAGCTGTCATTAACTGACAATGAGAATCTCTTGTACACATATACATTTGGAGGGCAAGTCTACAGGTTATACCAGGGGTAGTCAACCTTTCTATACCTACCGCCCACTAATGCATCTTTCTTGGTGGTAAAATTTCCTTACTGCCCACCAGTGCTCGATGGAAGGAAGATTCAGCTTGTGCCGTAGAACCCTCTACCACCCACCTAGAATCCTGAAACGCCCACTAGTGCAGTGTTTCCCAACCAGTGTGCCTCCAGATGTTTTGGGACTACAACTCCCATCATCCCTCGCTAGCAATAACAGTGGTCAGGGATGATGGGAATTGTAGTCCCAAAACATCTGGAGGCACACTGGTTGGGAAACACTGCACTAGTGGACAGAAGGGACCAGGTGGACAACCCCTGGGTTACACTATTCCACATCCAATTCTTGGGTTTCCTCAATTGCTATCTAGGGCAGCTCTCTTTTCCATGACGTTGGGAAACTGCTAAACTAGGAAGCAGCCTATCCAGACACAGAGGTGGTTCTATGCACCCTTTGTACGTATCTATGCTTCACGGTCCTCCTCTTCGAGCTTCTCGCTTCTATTCCCTCCACGCACACTCTGCCGTCCATTTTATTCCTTCTCAACATTCCTTGCCATTCAGTGATTACGGGACTGTTTCGGGTCTTTATGCACCCTTAAGTGTTTTCCCTGTAAAGATTTTCTGAACACCTGCAAACCAAGTCTTCCGACACATTGCTCTTCTGTGTGGGTGGTGAGGTTCAGGATATACAACCACAGGAATACCCAACCTGTATTATTATTATTATTATTATTATGCATAGTGATGCAGAAAGGAAGTAGACTTAAGCTGCCCTCTCAAATTTCGAACATCACAAAACCCTCCCCAGAGCCAACTCAGGATTTGAGGGTCCCTTTGGCACAGTGTTCTCCGGTGGGTTAGCGGGCCCCTTGATGAGTTTAGTCAGCTGAGAGCGGCAAGGGTGGGCAACAGCAGCAGCTGCACGCTAATGAGCACTAGGTGGCAGCAGCTGGGAAAGGCAGCTTCCCACAATGCCTTGCAGCAGCATTGTGGGAAGTAGGGTTGGGTGATACCTGGTTTTCATCATCGTGATATATCACCAGCTAAATATTGCGATGTACCGATATATAACAATGTTTAGGATGGTACTATGTAGGTAGGACACGGGTGGAGCTGTGGGTTAAACCACTGAGCCTAGGGCTTGGCGATCAGAAGGTTAGTGGTTCGAATCCCCATGACGGGGTGAGCTCCCGTTGCTTGTTCCCTGCTCCTGCCAACCTAGCAGTTCGAAAGCATGTCAAAGTGCAAGTAGATAAATAGGTACCGCTCCGGTGGGAAGGTAAACAGCGTTTCCATGCGCTGCTCTGGTTCGCCAGAAGCGGCTTAGTCATGCTGGCCACATGACCTGGAAGCTGTACGCCGGCTCCCTCAGCCAGTAAAGCGAGATGAGCGCCGCAACCCCAGAGTCATCCGCGACTGGACCTAATGGCCAGGGGTCCCTTTACCTTTACCTATGTAGGTAAAAGATAAAGGACCCCTGGACGGTTAAGTCCAGTCAAAGGCAACTATGGGGTTGCAGCGCTCATCTAGCTTTCAGGCCAAGGGAGCTGACGTTTGTCCACAGACAGCTTTCCGGGACATGTGACCAGCATAACTAAACCACTTCTGGTGCAACAGAACACCATGACAGAAGCCAGAATGCACAGAAATGCTGTTTACCTTCCCACCGCAGCGGTACCTATTTATCTACTTGCACCGGTGTGCTTTCGAACTGCTAGGTTGGCAGGAGCTGGGACAGAGCAACGGGAGCTCACCCCATCGTGGGGATTCGAACCGCCGACCTTCTGATTTAGACCACAGCGCTGGCTGGCTTCATGCTTTTTCCCCACATGGTGATTTTTGCATGGAGTACCCAGCGCATGATTCACGTTCTGTTGCCAGGTCAAGAATTATGAACCAATATCACGCTATGGACAGGAAACGGGTTTTGGGCGACATTGCCCAGCCCTAACACACACCGGGGATTCACAATATATTGCCAGGTCAAATGCTATGAAAACCGGTGTCACGATATGGACTTTAAACCGGTTTTGGGTGATAGACTGATATATCGCCAAGCCCCAGTGGGAAACGTAAAAAGGCCGCTGTCTGAAACCCAGGCCCCTGGCATTCAAAACTGCGAGGAATGAACACCAGGGCAGGCTTCTGCAATGAGCCTTGCCAGTGCACTGGGGACTTGACAGTTGCTGATGCTTCTTTTCATTGTCCGGAAACTGCTGCCTTCCTTCTGAAATGAGTTTGGTTCGCAGTTCTCACACCTGTCCAGTACTCACCAACGGGCTTTACCACATAGGGCTGGCAGGAGGTACAGTCAAATCCCTCGTCTGCTGCCTGTTCGACTTCTTCCTCTGTGAATAGGTTGTCGCACACAGCATGCATCCACCTGGGGAGCGCACAAAAGGGTTTCAATGCACATACGGAGAGAGTTTGCAGATTAAGTATAATAATAATAATAATAATAATAATAATAATAATAATTTATTATTTATACGCCGCCCACCTGGCTGGGTTTTCCCAGCCACTCTGGGCGGCTTCCAACAGAACATTAAAATACAATAATCTATTAAACATTAAAAGCCTCCCTAAACAGGGCTGCCTTCAGATGTCTTCTAAAGGTCTGGTAGTTGTTGTTCTCTTTGACATCTGAAGGGAGGGCGTTCCACAGGGCGGGTGCCACTACCGAGAAGGCCCTCCTGCCTGGTTCCCTGTAACTTGGCTTCTCGCAGTGAGGGAACCGCCAGAAGGCCCTCGGCACTGGACCTCAGTGTCCGGGCTGAACGGTGGGGGTGGAGACGCTCCTTCAGGTATGGGGAAGGGAATTCTCCAACATCTCAAAACCTTGCCCTACTCTCCCCCCCCCCCAAGATGGAAACTTACAGGGGGGGAGGTCAGCCACTTACAGGTGGGATCCAACATTGCCTGCATCTGTTGATGTGAAGATTGCCAACGGCCAATTACTGCAACACCGGGTGGGTTAAGGGAAACTGGGGCTTACCTCTCACAGTGCTGGCACTGGATCAAGAGGTCCTCCTCCACATATTTCACATGGCAGATGGGGCAGGTGACAAGGCTGGCGCAGGGAGCACAGTGGGTGTAGTTGTTCTGCCATTCGCAGTGGAAGCCGGGTGAGACTGCTCCACACTGCACGCAACATACGCACCTGTCGAAGAGGGATGGGGGGGGAGGGAATCAACACCAATTCTGCGATCCAATCTATCCCCCCCTCCCCGGAACAAAAACAAAAACAACACAGATGCCCTAGAAATGGCAGCCAAGAATTCCTCAACTTGAATGTGACCTATAATCACATACATACATTCAACTCTACCTTGCGCAAGAGCACAACCTGCTTTGGATATATTAAAAAAAAGTTTCTGTACAACTGGGTCCTATATCCACATGTGGTGGAAATGTCCTGATATATGTATATATTGGAATAACATATATGAAGAGATGAGAAAATTACTTAAATGTACATTTAAAAGAAGACCAGAAATATTTCGATTAAGTATTCTACCAGATGAAATCAAAAAATCTAAAGAGTATTATTCATGTATGCAATTACAGCGGCTAGAATTTTGATAGCCAGAAACTGGAAAAATAAAAACATACCCAGTATAACAGAATGACACATCTTAATGTTAGAATATCTGCAGTTAGCCAAGACAACGGGAATAATAAGAGGGCAAACGAATCAATCAGTCCAGAAGGAATGGAGGATATTTAAAGAATATTTAATGAGTGATGATGTAAAAGGAATCCTAATGGCAGATGTAGACTGAGCCTGGATTAACACTAACATAATTAAGAATATAAAGCAATAAAAGAAATTAAGTAACAGGAAATAACAAGTAAATGTGCAATACAATAATATTATAGACCAAATACAGTGAGAACAATTGGAAGCTATTTTTAATGGGTTGAATTGGTTTTTGTATGAATTGCTGAAATGGTTGTTTGTCTGTTCTGTTTGTTTTCTATATTATTTTGTATTTTTATTTTTTTGATCTGTATGACAATTGCATGTTTGTTGTTATTTTTCTTTTTAATAATAAAATAATAAAGATTTCTATTTTAAAAAAATGTTTCTGTACGACCTTTTGATTCTAACAAGGACACCAACACCACCGAGGCAGAAAATCTGACAAAACTAGTTTAAACGACAACAAAATTAAAACAAGAGGATTGAAAGACCAAGAAGAGCGGGGTTTTAAACCTTCAACTGCACACCAAAAATGATGGAAAACAAAGCAGGATAACAAGTGTTTTTTGCTGCCTGCTTGCAAGTCTTCCGGGATAGGACCAGCCTAACCTAAACTATGGAGGGATTTCCATAGCCTGGGGGCAACCACAGAAAAGGCTGCGTCTCACGTTCCCACCAACCGAACCTTTTAGCAGTGAGGAATGCAGCAGGGCCTCAGAAGATGATCTCAATCTATGGGCAGGATCATTCGGAAAAAGGCCATCCTTCCAATATCTTGGCTCTTATGCCATTCAGGGATTTGCGGATAGGTGCCAGCATACGAACTGCAATCAAGTGCAGCCGATACAAAACCAGTGTAATACGGTCTAAAAGGCGTACACCAAAAAAGGCAACCTGGCTGTCGCATTTTGTGGTTGTTTCTTTCGGAGCATGCTTCAGGGGCAGCCCCAGGTAGATCATGTTGCAGTAATCCAGCCTGTGTTTCTACTAAATAAATGATAACACGTCGAGATCATCGTCTGCTTTACCGAACATTAGTCATCCTTGGAGCATGCACCTTGAAATCAACTTGACATTATTAGGGACAATGTCAACTGAAAATCAAAAAAGAAGCAAGACCTCTCTTCACCGTATTTTCCGGCGTACAAGGCGACTGGGCGTATAAGACGACCCCCAACTTTTCATACTCGCCCAGCCCGGGCTCCGAGGCGGGCTGAGATGGCTGCAGCGGCAGCTGGAGCAGCGGGGAGAACCTCCCCTCTCCCCGCACAGGAGCCCGTCGCGCTCGCCGCCCATGCCCAGCCCGGGCTCTGTGGCAGCGGCGGCAGCTGGAGCGGTGGGGAGAGCCTCCCCTCTCGCCGCACAGGAGCCCGTTGTGCTCCATGGAGGCTGAGGCGGCGCACGCACCCTGCCAGCAGTGGGTCGCGTCATCTGAAAAACTATACCCAGCGTACAAGACGACCCCCGATTTTAGAGAAGATTTTCCGGGGTTAAAAAGTCGTCTTGTACGCCGGAATATACGGTCTGTATGCAACATCCGCAGCCAGAATTTTAATTGCAACGTATTGGAAAAATGAAACTATACCTACAAAATCAGAATGGCAAGTTAAACTATTAGAATATCTGCGGATGGCAAAAATGACAGGGAGGGTAAGAGGGGATGCAAAAAGTAAATCAAGAATGGATTATATTCAAGGAATATCTGAAAAATTACTGTGGCAGCAAAAACCTCCTGGCAGATCTTGAGTGAGTCTTGCAATGTACAGATAATATATGTAAATTTATTGTTTCTATTTAATTTTTCTTTTATTTTTATTATTTATTTATCAAAAAGTTTTATGAAAATAATATAATAATATGACACTGTGTAAAATATAACAAGTGTAATTTAGCTTTTTTGAGAACTTTCAGAAGTCTACTTTAGTTAGGTCTTTTTTAAATTTCTTGTATTCTTTTTTTAAAAAATTCGTTATATGGGATATACCGTATTTTTCGCTCCATAATGCGCACCGGACCATAATGCGCACCTCATTTTTAGAGGAGGAAAACCAGAAAAATATTTTTTTCTGGTTTTCCTCCTCTAAAAGGCGGAGGGATGCTGCTGGTTCTTCCCTGCCAACCCCGATCGCAAAAACAAGCCTGCTTTGGCCAACAGGGATGGCAGGGAGCAACCAGCAGCATCCCTCTGCCACCCCCTCCCCCGGCCCTTTGCCACTTGCTTTAAAGCCAGGTAGGGAGAAGGGACGAACCTGAGCGTTCTTCCCTTCCCCCTACCTGGCTTTAAAGCTGGGGGAGAGCTGTCCTGACGCTGAGCAGCATCAGGGCAGCTCTCCCCTGCTTGTTTTAAAGCCAGGTAGGGAGAAGGGACGAACCTGAGCGTTCTTCCCTTCCCCCTACCTGGCTTTAAAGCTGGGGGAGAGCTGTCCTGACGCTGCGCAGCATCAGGGCAGCTCTCCCCTGCTTGTTTTAAAGAGAGACAAGGAGAAGAGGTGAACGCTCCAGTTCACCCCTTGTCCCCAGCTCCCTTTAAAGCAAGCTCTGAAGCGGCTCATCCCCGCTTGCTTTAAAGGGAGCTGGGGACGAGCGGTGAACCGGGGCGTTCACCTGTTCTCCCTGGCTCTCTTTAAAACAAGCGGGGATGAGCCGCTCTGAAGGGGTGAACGCTCCTCCTTCAGAGCGGATCGTCGTCGCTTGCTTTAAAGGGAGCTGGGGACAAGGGGTGAACCGGAGCGTTCACCCCTCGTCCCCAGCTCCTTTTAAAGCAAGCGGGGATGAGCCGCTTCAGAGTTTGAAGCGGCAGCATCTCCGCTGCTTTCTCCACCACCCCGCGCCCCGATCCCAGGTTCGGCGCTGGGCGCGGGGTGGTGGAGAAAGCAGCTGGGATGCTCCCACTTTCTCCACCACCCCGCGCCCCGATCCTAGGTTCGGCGCTGGGCGCGGGGTGGTGGAGAAAGGGCGCAGAGGGGTGGAGGAGGAAACGAACGGAACGTTCCTTTCCCCTCCACCCCTCTGCGCCCGTGTTGACGGAGGAAGGGAAAGCAGCCCGAATTCGGGCTGCTTTCTCGTCCTCCGCTCCTCCCCCGCTGGCGGGGGCGACGGAGAAAGGGAAAGCAGCCCGAATTCGGGCTGCTTTCTCGTCCTCCGCTCCTCCCCCGCTGGCGGGGGCTACGGAGGAAGGGAAAGCAGCCCGAATTCGGGCTGCTTTCTCGTCCTCCGCTCCTCCCCCGCTGGCGGGGGGCGACGGAGGAAGGGAAAGCAGCCCGAATTCGGGCTGCTTTCTCGTCCTCCGCTCCTCCCCCGCTGGCGGGGGCGACGGAGAAAGGGAAAGCAGCCCGAATTCGGGCTGCTTTCTCGTCCTCCGCTCCTCCCATGCTGGCGGGGGCTACGGAGGAAGGGAAAGCAGCCCGAATTCGGGCTGCTTTCTCGTCCTCCCCTCCTCCCCCGCTGGCGGGGCCGACGGAGGAAGGCATGCCTTCGCTCCATAACGCGCACAGACTTTTCCCCTTCCTTTTTTGGAGGAAAAAAGTGCGCGTTATGGAGCGAAAAATACGGTAATTTGGATATATACATTGCAATATAGTATATTGTTGTATAATTTTGTGAAATATGTTCAATAAAGATTTCACATGTTTATAAAAAAAGAAATCAATGGGTCACATCTGCTGTGTAACATCTTACATTATAAAGTCTTTCAAAGCGCCTATGCTTAGTGTAAGTCACGTTCCCAGTGCTTTTTTTCTTAAAAAAAACAAATGTTGAGGGGTACTCTCATTTTCCTACTCATACTGAAATACTGCCCCTCAATGAGGCCAAACTTAGATTCACAAAATGTTTAGGGGTATGCGTCCCCCCAGAAAAAAAGCACTGCATGCTCCTATAATTCCTTCAGTCAGATTATTATTATTTGTTAGATACATCATCAGAGTTCAAAACCAAAACAGTAGTGGCGAGCCTCTTCGTTTCTGTTATTTGTTTAACTCAGGGGTAGGCAACCTAAGCCCTGTGGGCCGGCTGCAGCCCAATCGCCTTCTCAATCCGGCCCACGGACGGTCTGGGAATCAGCGTGTTTTTACATGAGTAGAATGTGTGCTTTTATTTAAAATGCATCTCTGGGTTATTTGTGGGGCCTACATGGTGTTTCTACATGAGTAGAATGTAGTTTTTACATGAGTAGAATGTGTGCTTTTATTTAAAATACATTTCTGGGTTATTTGTGGGGCATAGGAATGCGTTCATTTTTTCCCCCTTTAAAATATAGTCCGGCCCACCACATGGTCTGAGGGACGGTGAACCGGCCCACGGCTGAAAAAGGTTGCTGACCCCTGGTTTAACTGCAGCAAAAAACAGCATGGCCAGAATACGGGGAATTAAATTCCATTCCGAGGTAGAAAACAAGACAGCTCTCTTGGTTTATGTTTGCCGCACACAGGGCGCTGCCCCTTTAAAGCAGTCTTATGTCGTCTCTCTTACCATTTACACTTCCAGCCGCCCTTGGGGACGGTGTTGAGAGGCGGGTCCAGGCAATACGTGTGGTAGCTGATGTCACAATCATCGCAGAGCAGCAGGCGGGACGGGTCCGATGCTTTGCCACAAACCTCGCACACAATGCATTCCACGCAGCGCCAGCCCTTTAGCAGCATCACCTTGGTAATCTTTTAAAAAGGGGGGGAGAAGGAACAAAGACGTGTTTTTTAAAAAAATGGAGCCCTGAGTGCTTACGGAGATGCGAGGAGAGCTGTGGTTGTGTGCACAACCCTTCTTCGTGAAGCCTGATTCCTCTATGGCTCTTCGGAACAGCCGCCTCCCCTACGTGAGTGTCGCTCTCAGGCCTGCTACCTGGGCAAGGTTGCTGAGAATAGGGTAAAGGTAAAGGACCCCTGGACGGTTAAGTCCAGTCAAAGGCGACTATGGGGTTGCGGCGCTCATCTCGCTTTCAGGCCCAGGGAGTCGGTGTTTGTCCACAGACAGCTTCCCAGGTTATGTGGCCAGCATGACTAAACCGCTTTTGGCGCACGGAGAACTGTGACGGAAGCCAAAGTGCATGGAAACGCCATTTTGCCTTCCCACCGCAGCGGTACCTATTTATCTACTTGCACTGGCGTGCTTTTGAACTGCTAGGTTGGCAGGAGCTGGGACAGAGCAATGGGAGATCACCCCGTCGCAGGGATTCGAACCGCCGACCTTCTGATCGGCATGCCCAAGAGGCTCAGTGGTTTAGATCACAGCACCATCTGCATTTTTTTTTTTTTTTTTGCTGAGAATAGGGCAAAACGACTCCTCCTCCTGTGTAAATTAACCTGTAAGAGCTTGCCGTTTCCTTGTTAGGAACCAAACTTTGTAGATTCCGTGCACTTCAGATCCCAGGAGAGCAAACAGGGCCTTTATAGATCAGGACAGTTGAAGGTTCAGTTTCCTATTTCCTTCCTAGACCCATTCCTACATGACTGTTGTCCCTATGCACACATATTCCATAAGCCCCCCCACAACCGCCCTGCCAAATTCCACTAACAACTAAATTAGGAATGTCACACTCTATTAGATTAGATTATCAGATTATCAGGCAATACGGGACATATTTAGCTCAAGAACTGAGCACGGTGAGAAGTCATGGATCCTTTAAGAGAGGAATCATTATTTAAAAAATAATAATGGGGAGAGGGGGTGCTGTCTCACACAGAGCAGGCCTTACCTTGCTGTTGACACAGTAAGGATGGTAACATTGAGAGCACTGGGAGCATGCCAGGAGGTGGCCCTCAGCACCACGGCCAAAGCTACCACACACCACACACATATCCTGTCAAGGAGGGAGAGGCAGGTTAAAAGAGGCCTTGCAATGCCCCAGAGAAACAACCTCCATTTTTTAATATAAATATTCCAACCGTTCCACAGAGGCAAGGTAACATGCAACCACAACCTCCCCCCCCCCGAAGTAATCTAAGGCTGCTAACCGATAGTTTATAAACACTCTAGCTTTTCTTTTCTTTTAAAGTGATTGAATAATTTTAATGAATTTGCAAGCTCTCAGCCAGGGCTCCCAATGGGAGCTTATTCTTCGCAGCAATGAAAAGGGGAACGGAGAGGCCGGCTGTCCACCAAAAGGAATCTTGGCAAAAGGAATAACACACCTGAGCAACAGGACTTCGGCGATAAGCAAGTTCAAGGCCTATCAATACTAGATGAAATCTAGGTTTTAAAGATGTACCCCATTGCTGACTTCAGCTGGGTGCCATCGGCTACAGCAGGGCTGGACAACCCCCAGATCTCGCTTGACTCCAACCAAATCATCTGGGGTGGTGGGTGTTGTAGTTCAACAACATCCAGTGTCCCCCATCCTTGAGTTACAGCTGCCTGTGGGGCTTCTTATTAGAAGGAGCCCGAGTTTCAGCTAGAAAGGCAAACTTGTTATCCCCCACCGTTCAGCCCGGACACTGAGATCCAGCGCCGAGGGCCTTCTGGCGGTTCCCTCACTGCGAGAAGCAAAGCTACAGGGAACCAGGCAGAGGACCTTCTCGGTAGTGGCGCCCGCCCTGTGGAACGCCCTCCCATCAGCGGTCAAAGCGATAAACAACTACATGACCTTTAGAAAATACTTGAAGGCAGCCCTGTTTAGGGAAGTTTTTAATCTGTGATATTTTAATGTATTTTGATATTTGTTGGAAGCCGCCCAGAGTGGCTGGGGAGACCTGGCCAGATGGGCGAGGTACAAATAATAAATTATTATTATTATTATTATTATTATTATTATTATTATTATTATCCTCTTGTGGTGGCTAGGAACCAGTCAACAGACGCACCTGGCTGAGGGACAGCCTCAAGTCTACGCTCTTTGCCAGCCCCGACTAGCCGCTCCAGGAGAAACTTGCCGCTCACATCCATTTAAATTGGTGCAGTCAGAAAACCGCCAGAGGTTTGCGGCCCCCGTGTCTGTACCCACCTGCATCAGCACAAACTTGTCCGTGTTGGAAAAGAGCACCACCGTGTTCTGCATCGTGTCGTCGTCGTCGTCGTCATCCTCCTTGCTCGGGGAGCTGTCGATATCAGCGAGCTTGGGAGGGAAGGGAGCAAAGGGACGAGGTGAAACCGCCGCCTCTCGCTGCTCCCGACAAACAAGAGGGGGAAATGCAGACGCACAAAGCTACAGCCTCCTCAGCCTACCAACTGCACCCCGGAGTCGCTGCCCGTGCTGCAGGGTAGAAGGCCTACAGTCCCCTTGCCAGGTTCCGACATGTGTACACCCCGCAGCCCTCCCGTTTATATGCCCCACCACCCACAAATATCCCCACTGGCTGATAATTCCTGGGTAGGTCGACCATGCTCCAAAAGGGACAGAATTCCTACCCTTTTAAGAGCACAGAGGAAGGCAGAGATTCCACAGGTGCAGCTTCTCAGCGTCGCAGCAAGAGGGAAAACTACATCTGCTGAACAATGCCCCGCTTTGAAGCACTTAAAGGGAGAGAAGCCCCATCACTGATAGAATATGGCAAGCCTACGTCGAGAGGGAACGCTTCGACAATCCATTCAAATGAAAGGGAGGGGAGGGGAAGGTCGGAGCCACTGCCTCCAAGCACTATGGGTAAGGATATGGCCCCAGCCAAGGAGCTGCAGGAAAGGGGGTGCTCTCGTCTTGAGACCAGAACCACGCATCTATCCAAACTAGGGGGGGGGGGCTATCCGCTGCCTGAACCTCCACCTTTGGGGAGGCCAATAGGACTGGGCGATATCTGGTTTCCAGCATTGCAATATATCACCAGCTAAACATTGTGATATATCACTATATCACAATTATCTGAAATAAGGATGGAACTATGCAGAGGCGAACAGCAGGAAAACTATGCCTAGTTTTCAACACTGCGATATATCGCCAGCTAAACATTGTGATATGCTGATATATCACGATGTCTGAAATAAGGATGGAGCTATGGCTGGCTTTGTGGTTTTTCCCACATTGTGATTTTTAATAGCACACAAACACACACACAGAATTCACGATACACTGCCAGGTCAAAAATTATGAAACCAATATCACAATATGGACTTCAAACCAGTTTTGAACGATATTATCACCCAGCCCTAACACACATCGTGATTCGTGATGTATCGCCAGGTCTAAAATGATGAAAACGATGTCTCGATATGGACTTAAAACTGGATTGGATGGTGATACCGATATATCGCCCAGCCCTAGAGGCTAGCCTCCCTACGTACCGCCGCTATGGCTTCTCCTGCCTTGGGGAGGAGGGCAAACCACTCGAGCCCCTCCCCTCCCGCTCCCCCAGCGTTCTCCTGCCTGCTAAAGCTGCCCCTACCGCCAATGTCTCGATGGAAGAAGTGGTGGATTTCAACCGTGATCGGCCCCGCCCTCGGCCTGTGTGGGACCCTCCCCGAGGCCGTCTCCTCCCGGGAAAACTGCTGCTGCGACCCTACGACCAGAAGGAAACAGAGTGAGAGAGAGGGTCAAAAATAAAATGACAGAGAGAAGGGGGAACATAGATGCACACACCAGGGAACATTCAAACATGGCCGTCCATTTGCTCTGGTACTCCCCACCTCTGACAGGGACGGTGGGGGGGGGGGGCTACTCAGAGGGGAAGGAAGGAGACAACGGGCCATCGGGTTACCTGCTTGACGCGGGAACGGGCCGGGGAGCTCCGCCGCCGCCCCTTCTCACATTCCCCTTTCATGTCAAAAGGCAAGGAGTCATCCATCTCGCCCGGCGGCAAGGAGGCCCCGTCGTCCCTCTGGAGGCTGACGTCTGTGGAGGTCAGGCCGGCCATCTCCAGGGACATCGAGCCGCCGCCTTCGTGGTACGGCGAGGCGAACTGGAGCTCCGAGCCCGGGAAGCTGCTGGCGTCGCCTTGGCTGAGGTTCGAGATCTCGTTCACGATATCCGACTTCACCAAATGGTGGGGCCTCAAGGGCGCCGGCGCCGGCCCAGGCTCCTCCTCCCCGCTCGCCCCTCCCTCCTGCGGGTGGCCAGCCCCGTAGGCCTCCATTGGGGTGCCCCCCAGCGACTCCGCCTCCACAGGCGAAGGGGAGCGCTTGGGTTCGTGGGCGAAGCCGAGGCTCTCCTCGGGGGGCTCAGGCCCCAACGCAGCGGGCCCGTCCTCATCCGGAGCCTCTGCCTCGCTCAGCAGAGGGGATAATCTCTCCTCGAGCTCCATCTTGGGCGCTGGAGCTGCCCCTCCGGCCTCCTCGTCCTCTTCTTCCTCCTCCTCCTCTTCGTCCTCTTGGCTAGGCTGTACTCGGCCGCCGGCGGGGCTATCCGGTGCCAGGCCCTCGACCCCCGTGTCCATGGGCTCCTCGTGGGCTTCTCCTTCCTCGGTGGCTTGGGGGGAACCGGCTTTGAGCGAGCCAGGCCGAGGGCTTGCTGGAGAGGCTGGCCCTTCCGGGGCTGAGGGTGCCGCCTCAGTATGGCTCTCTGTGGGTTCTGGCTCTGCGGGCAGCAACTCAAAAGCAGGATGCTCTTTGGCACCGAGCGGGGGCTCCTCGGGGTGGGCGGGTGAGGCTGGATCTGGAAGGGGAGAGTAAGGGAGCAGGCAGGGAGACATGTAAGCCTTTTGACAGGAAAGAGCCATTCCCAGACATAGGAAGAGGGAAGCAGCGTTCCTCAGTCTAAGCAGAGACCAACAAGATCAGAATCGTGCACAAGTCCTTTAGCCTTGGAAAGGCAAAAGGCTACAGTGGTACCTCGGGTTAAGTACTTAATTTGTTCCGGAGGTCCGTTCTTAACCTGAAACTGTTCTTAACCTGAAGCACCACTTTAGGTAATGGGGCCTCCCGCTGCCGCTGCGCCGCCAGAGCACAATTTCTGATCTTATCCTGAAGCAAAGTTCTTAACCTGAAGCATTATTTCTGGGTTAGCGGAGTTCTTAACCTGAAGCGTATGTAACCTGAAGCGTATGTAACCTGAGGTAGCACTGTATTGGGAATTGATGTGCAGTCATACCTTGGTTTTTCTAACAGCGTAGTTCTCGAACATTTTGGCTCCCGAATGCCGCAAACCCGGAAGTGACTGTTCCGGTTTGCAAACTATTTTTGGAAGCTGAACGTCCAACAGGGCTTCCGACTGGCTGCAGGAGCTTCCTGCAGCCAATCAGAAGCCGTGCTTTGGTTTCCGAACGTTTTGGAAGTCAAACGGACTTCCGCTCGACTTCCAAGGTACGACTGTAATGAGTTGATTTTTTAAAAAAAAACACATTTAAAGTGATTATTCCCAAGAAACCTGAGGCCCTTCTGTTAGGTATTAACTGGACCAGAGCTTTCGAAGAAACTGTTCATGTATGCTGTGGCGACGGCAAGAATAGTCAACGCGCAAAACTGGAAAGATGAAAAAGCCCCTGGTTTGTGAATATGATGGAACATGTT
This sequence comes from Darevskia armeniaca, assembly GCA_034641395.1. NCBI lineage: Eukaryota > Metazoa > Chordata > Lepidosauria > Squamata > Lacertidae > Darevskia > Darevskia armeniaca. The sequence continues at coordinate 701,165 of JAWWNF010000114.1, forward strand.
TAGATAGCTACACAAACTGTGAGAACAAAATGAGAAAAATAATTCTTGAAGAATGGAAGTATTTTGTGATGATTATTATTTTTAGTCACGGTTATGTTAAAACATCTTCAGGATTTGAATTATAGCACCAGATGAGAAATTGTAGTTTAATAATTTAGAATTCACTATATAACAGATAAAATGTAAGTAACATGGCAGCTTTATAAGGGAATAAAAGAACACCATGGAAGGATGGATGGGAAGCCAATGGATATGTGAGATTTGTTCTGATTGTATTTTAAAAGAAATTGGGGGGGGGGAAGGAAAAAGGAAAAAGAAAGAATTATGCACCAGTTCTAACGCATATGACCCAATGTTGTCCAACTGGACTGTGGGATGCAGAAATATCTCCACTGCTGACTTCAACAACATAATGTTGAGGTACAACAGGAAGGTATGCACATACAGACAAGACGTGATGCATAACCTGCTTTATGGCTATGGCCCTTTAGCTAGGGTTGCCATACGTCTGGAATTTCCCGGACAAATCCAGAATGCTGCAGTCGGCAACAGTGTCTGGGAGGAAATCGGACGAGCGTCCAGGAAAATCCATGTCGGCAGTGCCATTTTTGCAGTTTCCCCATTAAAATCGCTCAAAAATGGCTCCTATTTTCCTTTGTGTTTTCGCCTAAAAAGCACAGCTCAGGGCAAAACCAAAAGAAGCTCAACGACTGTGTTCCACCCTCCCCACCCCCCAAAAGAAAAAGCTCAACAACTTTGCCAAAAAGAATAGCTCAACAACTTTTCTGTCCGTATTTTCACTGTTTGAAACACAGCGACGCTATTTTAGCTCACCTGGTGGCACTGGGGGAGGGGGTGGCGGAGAGGGGGCCTTCTCAGGCTCTGATGGCGGCTCTACTTCCATCTGCTCCTGCCCTGCAGGGGCTTCCGGATCAACATTGGACAGCTCTAATGGCTTGTCTGCTTCTGGAAAAGGACACAAGGGGAAAGCTCATTCAAACGGTCCTTGCAAAAAAGCTCAAATCCGCTCTGTGATGTACCCTCACCCCCCGCCTTTAGTTCCACTGCGGAAACTAAGAACTTGCAATAACCGGGAGCAGATTTGTGCACAGAGCGACAGCTAGCAAAGCTTCTGGTGCTCAAACCAAGTCCTGGGCTCAGAATTCTCTCATTCCTTCATTTCCACCAGACTCTGGCTGCTGGATGGCTGAAGGTGCGTCTCCACCCCTATCGTCCAGTCCGGACACTGAGACCCAGCTCTGAAGGCCTCTTGGTGGTTCACTCATTGCGAGAAGTGAGGTTACAGGGAACCAGGCAGAGGACCTTCTCAGTGGTGGCGCCCGCCCTGTGGAAGACCCTCCCAACAGATGTCCATGAAATAAACAACTATGTGACTTTTAGAAGACATCTGATGGCAGCCCTGTTTAGGGAAAAGTTTTAAATACTTGATGTTTTATCGTGTTTTTATTATTTTTTTGTTGGAAGCCACCCAGAGTGGCTGCGGCAACCCTTTCAGATGGGTGGCTTATAAATATTTTGTTGTTATTTACGATTATGATCATATCTATTAGGGTCCTAATAAAAAGAAACCGGATCCCACAAGCCTGATTCCAGCTCTATTTTAAGTTGCCACAAGACTCTTATGTTGTTTTAAGGCGCTTGCCAGCAGCTGTAAAATGCAACGGGCGTTCAGGATGAAAGCGTGGAGAAGATTGCCAACAAGTTGAGCTACAAGTTATGGAAGGTATGCACAGATATTTCTCCCCCTGCTAAGACAGTATCCGCTGTTGATCATTTGGCAAAAACAAAAGCCCACAATCTTCTAACACAGTGATGGCGAACCTATGACACGCGTGTCAGCACTGACACGCATAACCATTTTTGATGACATGCGGCCACATGCAGAGAAGTATGGGGCCGCATGCCAAGAAGAAGGTTTCATCCTCGGCTACTGCACGGCCAGGTGCAGTAGCCGAGGATGAAACATTTGCTGTAGTGTAGACACTCTGTGCCAGAGGTCTGTAAGCCAAAACAACAGAGCTCCGGCACAGAGTGTCTAGTTCTGGGACTTCCGGTTAGGCCGTTAGGGGATCTTTGACCTCACTTCCGGCCGGCGGAGCAGGGAGCAGCGGAATGCCGCAGGGGACGCATCTCTGGGGGCCTTGTGAGCGCCATTACCAGCAACCACATAACCACAGCAACCATCATCCAATCTACTGTTCTGGGGTGTCGTTGATTTCTAATTTTTGGATTATTAAATACAGTTATATATTACAATTATATATTTTTGTTATTTAAACTATAAATATCGTGAAATTGTGTGTGTTTTTTCTTCGAAGTGACACACCACCCGAGTTATGCTCGGTTTTTGGGCAAAGTTTTACAAACCAAGCTCAAAAGGTTGCCCATCACTGTTCTAACAAAATGCAAGAGTGTGTGTGTGTGTGTGTGTGTGTGTGTGTGTGTGTGTGTGTAAGCAAAGGTCAACTCACCAGTCGGTTTCTCATCACAACCCAAAGGCACCTGCTCTTCTTGGTGCAAACTGACCGGGCTGCTGCACTTGCTTTCCTGTTGATCCTTGCTGGCTGCACAAGCTTCCTCCAGTGGTTTGGGGGACACTGGCTTATCTGTTGTGGCGAGGCTGCTGCTGCTGCTGGCTGAGGCAGTTTGCCTGGTTCGTTGAAAAGAAAAAGGCCAGTTGAGACCAGAAGTTGCTATCCTTAGAATTTAAGAAGCATCCAATAATCTCTACAACAACCCTGCGAGGTAGGCGACTGTGAAAACTGCAGGTGTGGGGGTGGGAGGCAGTGGCTTCCCCAAGGCCCCCTGGTGAGTTTTGGGGCAGGGGCAATGTGCGAGTCTGAGACCTCCCATTTACCACTGAGTCCCACTACAGTCAGGGACGTGGGTGGCGCTGTGGGTTAAACCACAGAGCCTAGGGCTTGCCGATCAGAAGGTCGGAGGTTCAAATCCCCGCGACGGGGTGAGCTCCCGTTGCTTGGTCCCTGCTCCTGCCAACCTAGCAGTTCAAAAGCATGTCAAAGTGCAAGTAGATAAATAGGTACCACTCCAGCGGGAAGGTAAACGGCGTTTCCGTGTGCTGGTCTGGTTGCCAGAAGCGGCTTTGTCATGCTGGCCACATGACCCGGAAGCTGTACACCGGCTCCCTCGGCCAATAATGCAAGATGAGCGCCGCAACCCCAGAGTCGGACACGACTGGACCTAATGGTCAGGGGTCCCTTTACCTTTTACCCACTACAGTCATGCTTAACATCAGCAATTTCGGGGGATACCCCAGTCTACACTGTGAGCTGGGACACCCATTATTATTTCCCCAACCTAAGCCACTCACTCCTGGCTGTGCTGTGCAGACTCCGTGCTACTTGTGCTCTTGTGACGTCGCTCTTGACATCCTTCACACAGAGAGTAGTTCTCGTACCACTGGCTGCTGGGATCCAGGGCAGAAGGGCGGAAGCCACAGTCAGAACAAACACGGCAGCTCTGGAGGAAGAGGAAGAGAGACGGGGCACTCAGGAGAGGGAAAAGGCAGCCGAGGGTCTTTCTGACACCGCCAAAATCTTACCTGGTTGCCCCAAGACTGCGGATACCAAACTGGAAAAGCTGGAAAGTGCAGGGGTGAAACACAGGGCTGGCTGGTTTGAAATAACCAGAGTTTACTGCTACGGTAACTGTGGTTAGTTGAAACTACTATCTGTGACGCCAGGATCATAAACAACGGTTTGATCTTAGCTCGTTTCAATCAATCCTGGTTAACGTTAACCACGGTTTGTCCTTTTCAGAGACAACTGAATAACTGTGGTTATTTAAAAACAGGAATGGGGTGCTACCAGTCTCCTCATAGCCTTACCAGAGCATGATATGGGTTTAAATCAGATAAAGCCGGGGTGGTTAAGCTGTGCACCTCCAGATGTTGCTGGAATACAGTGCTCATCATCCCTGACCAGGCTGGCTAGGTCTGATAGGAGCTGGAATCCTAAACATCTGCAGGGCCACAGGTTAGCCGTCTCTGGGGTAACGGATAACCTTAAGTTATTATCAACCAGCTTCCAAACGTTGTCTGAACCCTAAACACTGAACTTGTATCTGAGCAAATCTACTTAGGGCTGTACTGTTAGCAATTGTTTTTATTTTGTTTGTATGTGTTGAATGCGAACAATTCATAGAAACTAAGAGGCCCTGGACTTGGTCACAGTGGTATGAAAAATATTAGGTTGGTTCAGAGAAAATCACCAAGGTTTTGTTTAGTTCTTTGAAGGCTAATGGTGAATCATGGCTGCCATAACTAGTGAGGAACACAGAAGAATAAATGGGGAAAGAAATGCCCGAGGCTGGCATTCTACTTCTTCCGGAATACAGTGGAACCTTGGTACTCAAACAGCTTGGCTCCCTAACAAATCGGCTCCTGGAAGCTGCAAACCCAGAAGTAAGTGTTCCGGTTTGTGAATGTTTTTTTGAAGCCGAATGTCCCATGCAGCTTCCGCTCGAGTGCAGGAAACTCCTGCAGACAGTCGGAAGCCGCGCCTTGGTTTTCAAACAGTTTCGGGAGTCAAACTGACTCCCGGAACGGATTAAGTTCGAGAACCAAGGTACCACTGTATCTCTATGTGAAAGCAAGTGGTGGAGGATTCCTTGCGGGCAGGCAGGGCTATGGGCATTCTGTTCAAGCATCACATCAGTACAGAAATCCAGTGCAAGTCCTTAGGCAACGGATGGCAATGTCTCAGAAACAGAGGAGAGGCCGAATAGCATTTCAACTGGCCTTCGGTTGGCAACTTCCCCTCGCCCCATGTCTGTTGGAAACAGAGTAAAGCAAATATATGCCCATTTCCTTAATACTGAAGAGATTGCGGAACTCAGTCTCTTTTTGCAAAGGGCAACCTGAGTTATCGCGACATCGAGTTTTAAATTTTTCAGCTCATGTCAGGGATCTGATCTCACGTAAGGCTCTTGAGACGGGAAAGGAGGGATGGAGTGAAGTGCAGCCTCTCTTGGGAAGCAGCTTGGAGTCCAGCGGGGATAGCAAGGAAAGCCCCAGTGGTGAGGAGCAGGAACTGCCAGGCAGTGCGGTGGAGCTGAGGGTCAGAGATGCTGACAGAGCCTCAGCACCACCTGAGTGGTCTCAGAAGCAAAGCGGTCAGCTACTTCCGTCGCACCAAATGCGTAGGGGGGGAAAGCGTAAGGAAAGGAGGCGACGCTTTGGAATTCCAAAGCTTCTATGTTGGGGGAGGAACCGGCGAAAGCCACTCCCGGATTCTGGAACCGACTCAAGCGGACATGAATCTTAAACGCTCCGATGTACATAGTTTGTAAATAAAGTATTAGCTTTAGAAGAATGGATGTTTCTGGCTCTTTACTCTCGAGGAGACAACCCCGAGCCCTTACAGCTCAGATGCGTGCGCAGGGAGGGGACTTACTTTGCACTTCCAGGAGTCGGTGGGAAGGCTCTCGATGGCTGGTTTCAAGCAATATGTGTGGTAGCATTTCTCGCAAGCCTCACACACGAGCATCCTGCTGTCCTCCCCAGACAGCCTGCAAAGGAGAGACGACCGTGAATTGAGGCATCCTGGGCAACCGGCCTTTCTGGGGTGCTCAATGGGGGTCCCCCCTCCCATCCCCACCTCCGAGGGGCTTGTTTTACACTCACCTGCAGGTTTGGCAAACTTTGCATTCGTGACATTGCCAGCCTGAGCGCTTGCGTGGCGTCACCGTGATCTCCAAGCAGGCGCCGTGGTAGTGCAGGCCACAGCTAGTGCAGAAGAGCAGATCGCGCAGCTCCCCAGGGGTGTCGCATACCATGCAGCGAGCGTCCTCTGCAGGAGGGAAGAAGGGCATTCTGGGACGAAATCCACCAAATCATCTCCCTCATTGACCCAGAGTCCAGCAGCAGCAAACACAAACACCATTGTTTTTTCTCAAATTTAGGTCTCTGTTGTTGGACTACAACTCCCATCATCCCTGACCTGCTAGCTAGGGATGATGGGAGTTGTAGTCCAACGACAGCTGGCGAGAAATCTAAGTTTGAGAAACACACACACACACACACACACACACACATACACACACACACACTCCCTTTTCCTGACCCTGCAAATCCAGAAACAACAGCTCAGACTCTCAGGCCCCAGCTGCTCTACCTACTTCTGTTTAAGTGCCATGCTGCTCACAGAATCACTGGGATAGAGCAGGCTCCCATTCCAGAAAGCCACACCGCCAACACTTACCCATCTGCACTGCCTGGTCCAGGTGCTCAGGACAGAGGAGCTTCAAGCTCTTCATGGACTGGAAGCAGCCACTAGTCGCTGCGCAGGGGAAGTGATAGTGGCGCTGGCACCCCTCTGCATGGCACGGAATGGTAGCACCCCGTCTCTTACAGTGTTCACATTTCTGGAAGGAAGAAGACGTCCCAGGTTCAAAAAGAGGTTCGTTTTTCATAAATACCCTATTAAGGTCTGGTTATAACTACAATAACATCCCTTCCCCCTTTTGTAATGTACATCCATATCTTTTTGTGTGTGTGTGTTGTTGTTTTGTTTTCTACATGGGTGCTAACTCCTCTTTCTTCTTCTTCTCTGTGTCTCATCTTACTCTACGCACTTGTAATTTTGTACTTCAGAAAGAGGGGGCTGGGAGAACTTCTCTTCCTGCAGAGAATGGGAGCCTTAGATAGGTCAGAACACCCAGAGCTGAGATACAGCTGCCACCAAAGGCAGGAACCATTCATTGTTCAGACTACAGCTGAGGAACAGCCACCTCAGAGCCAGTGTGGTGTAGTGGTTAAGAGCGGTAGACTCGTAATCTGGTGAACTGGGTTCGCGTCTCCGCTCCTCCACATGCAGCTGCTGGGTGACCTTGGGCTAGTCACACTTCTTTGAAGTCTCTCAGCCCCACTCACCTCACAGAGTGTTTGTTGTGGGGGAGGAAGGGAAAGGAGAATGTTAGCCGCTTTGAGACACCTTCGGGTAGTGATAAAGCGGGATATCAAATCCAAACTCTTCTTCTTTAAGATCCAAGAGACCTGCTTAATTCACTCTGGCAAATTGCCTGCGGGACCTGGATGCGTCTGAGCACCCACCCAACATTCACCTGAACTGCACAGCAGTTTCCAAACCTGGAATTCACTTTTGTGCAGGACTGGTACCCGTTGCATCAACTCATTTAAACACAAACTTCTTGTCCAGCTGTCAGATCTCCAGCTTGGTCCAAGGCAAACCTGGATGTAGACCAGGGTTAGACAGGAAGTGGACTGGGATCTAATGGCAGGTCTCTGGTTGATTTCCAGTAGGTTGGAAAGGATTTTCAACTCGTTTAATAACAAAATACCACCCACATTAAGTTATACTGATGAAATGGAGAAAGGTGGGAATACTCAGGAGGACTGAAAGCTTCATTCAGTTCTGCTACTATAACCAAATCCCTAGGCTCACCCTCTTTAATTCTTAGTACATGCCTTTTGTACCAGGCTTGGGTCTGGTGGGTCTTGGGGGTTCTAGCAAAAAAACAAAGTGGATCCCGCGAGGCTGAAGTCTGCCAGCCCCTGGTGTATACACACAGCCTAATTATCCTGAAAGCATTCCTGAGCTCTTTATTGTTCCCAGAGCTTCCCTTCCAGGTCCTCAGTCGCTGCAAAAAAAAGGGACCGGCAAGGGCTTTGGGGCATGACACTTAAAAACAAAAAATCTCCAAGCTTCTGCTAAGGAAGCGAAAGCCACAAATTGGGAGAAAATTGGATTCACCAACCTAGTGTGAATGTAATGCAACACAACCGGGTTTCAGGATGTGTTTTCCGGGAGAAAAAAAAGGAGGAAGGTTTGGTATGTTTGTGCTCCGATTGTCAGAGGGTGAAAAGCAGTGAGAGGCTTTGTGCAATTCTCCGGTCCTCACGCGAAAATACACTTGCAAGGAGGGTTGGGTTCTGGCACAACGTAACACCGTGACGGAAGCCAGAGCACACGGAAATGCTGTTTACCTTCCCACCAGAGCGGTACCTACTTATCCACTTGCACTGGTGTGCTTTCGTACTGCTAGGTTGGCAGGAGCAGGGACAGAGCAATGGGAGCTCACCCCGTCACGGGGATTCGAACTGCCGACCTTCCAATTGGCAAGCCCAAGAGGCTCAGCGGTTTAGACCACAGCGCCACCCGCGTCCCTTCGAAGGATTATAGTATCTCTTAAGGGGTGTATTCTGTGCTCCGTGAGGAAAGCAGTTCCTAGAGCTTTGCCAAGGATGTTGCTCTGGGAGGAATGTCCTAGCGCACCCCATATATTGCTAGCCCACCCCACGCAAGAGCTAGAAAGGAACATGCCCCCCCTCTCCAGCCCAGCTGAGCCCCGACAGACCTGTGCAATCCCTGAGATGACAGCTTTGTTCACGAGGCTCAACCATGACCCTTCCGAACGCAAGTCTCCGGCCGACCACACCACGCACCAGTGATGAGCCCAGAAGTGACCTGCACAAACAGGAAGAGGAAAACAGTCAACAGGGCAGCAAAGCAAAGCTTATCCAAGGCACAAGAGCAGGAGCCTGGGGAATTAGGAATAATAATAATAACACCACCATATTGGCCTGAATATAAGCCTCACTTTTTTTCCAAATTCCGACCGTGAAAAGTTAAAATGTGGCTTAAATTCGCGACATTACAAAAATTGGCATTTATGATATTGCTGCTGAAACAGACATACGGTAAAACAGAACGGGAATTCCTGCAGAATTTTAAGGGAGCGGCTTATATTCGGGTGTGGCTTATATTCAGGGTCAATACAGTAATAATAGTAATAGTAATAGTAATAGTAACAGTAATAATAATAATAATAATATATAATAATATATAATAATTTATTATTTATACCCCACCCATCTGACTGGGTTTCCCCAGCCACTCTGGGCGGCTCCCAACAGAATATTAAAAACACAATAAAATATCAAACATTAAAAACTTCCCTAAACAGGGCTGCCTTCAGGCGTTTTCTAAAAGTCAGATAGTTGTTTATTTCCTTGGCATTTGACGGGAGGGCGTTCCACAGGGTGGGCGCCACTACCGAGAAGGCCCTCTGCCTGGTTCCCTGTAACCTCACATCTTTCAGTGAGGGAACCGCCAGAAGGCCCTCGGAGCTGGACACCAGAAGGTGTCTGGGCTGAACGATGGGGGTGGAGACGCTCCTTCAGGTAGGGCTGGGCCAAGGCCATTTAGGGCTTTAAAGGTCAGCACCAACACTTTGAATTGTGTTTGGAAACATACTGGGAGCCGAAGTAGGTCTTTCAGGACCGGTGTTATGTGGTCACGGCAGCCGCTCCCAGTCACCAGTCTAGCTGGTTGTACCCCACCCCCTGCTCAGTGCATGAGAATTTCCAGGGTGACTGAAGTTTTTAACTTTTGACATTTTGCTATGTTTTTGTGTGCTGTGGGCCGGGAGGCCCAGCCGGATGGGCAAGGTATAAATATAATAATAATAATAATAATAATAATAATAATTATTATTATTATTATTATTATTATATTTATATTATTATTGTTGTCAGGGACATGCCCTCCCCTGCCAATCCGGCACTGAGTGGGTACCGGCAGCCTCAGCCTTTGTTGTCAACGGACATGTCTCCCAGTGAGTCTTCCAGCTCCTCCCCGGGGGAGGAGGAGTTACCTGGGAGCAGCCAAGTGGGAAGGGGTCTGCAGGATGCTGCAGAGACCCAGCACCACTCCGCAGACTCACTCTGAGGAGGAGACACCGATTCCGGCGCCCGCTTTGCGCAGAGGGGTCAGGGGACCAAGGAGACGGCACTTAAGGGTGCCCAAACTCTGGTGTTGGCACCACAACTGAAAAGGGGCACTTCCGGATTCTGCTAGCGACTAGGTGGTCATGTTTTAGAGTAGCTCCACACTGTACATAGTTTGCACAATAAAGGTAGTTGAAAGACAAGACGGACTTGGTCTTTACTCATGAGCAACTGTTACGGAATCTGACAATTATTATTATTATTATTATTATTATTATTATTATTATTATAGACCACCGCAAGACTAGGCTGCTGAAATGCAGGAAGCCTGGGGAACGGGAGAACTAGGTGTGGATTTTAGGGGGGCAGAGATGAGTTCTGGGACTGAAAAGAAACATCTAAGCGTGTGTGCTTAGCTCCAGGAGTTAATCTGCTCTTTTAAGTCCAAGTGTATGCTCTCAAGTCACTATTAGGTCCCTGGTTTTATGTATGGGTGTGGGTGTGCATGTGTGTATCTCGGGTTTGCAAGGTTGTCCTACTGCAATCAAAATTATAGAATGCAAGTACTCTGGCCAGGCAGTAGATCAGTTTTTGAATCTTCAAACAGTTTTAATATTATAGTATTGCAACAAATTCCAGTTGAAATAAATTCCTGTTCCAGGACAAGGCCATGTTTCGTTAATTCTTCCGTCAGATAAATTTTCATGGTCAAAGTGTACCAATGTGTCTTCTGTGTGTGTCCTACTGCAATAGCTTTAATAAATGCATAGCATCTCGGGTTGGCAAGGTACCTGGTTTGTGTGTGTGTGTCTGCATGTGCGTTTGTGTGCATGCATTCATGAACAGCTGGTGGGCAAGGCTGTCCTATTGCAACAGCTTGAATAAACACGGAGTCAGTCCCTCCCGGGTGCTGGACCCGTTTTATTTCCTTGGTTCTGTGGTGCGTTCCCTCACCTGGGTAATGAACACGGTGGTGCAGAAGTAAATTCTTACCACGCCAGTACAACAAGAAAAACAAAAGATTCTGCAAACTTGGAAGTCTGCACCACCCGCCTTCCCAATTTACCCTAATCTGAGCCCTCCTGATTAAAAAAAAGAGGGATGCATTGCTAAATCAGAAGCCAACCAACTTTTAAGATTTCTAGGCTGCACAGAGACATCAGGAAAGAGAGCTCTGGCAAGGACATAATGGCGCTGGGGTGAGGTGGAGGAGAGCCAGGCTAGGCTCTTCTCAGCGGAGTTTCCTCGGCGCCTCCTAGGCTTACCTGTTGGCTCAAACACCTCTCGCACTGCCACACCGTCCGCAAAGCCAATCAGGGTCAGGTCGTCGCCTCCAGCCTCCACCGAGCCAGGCTGCTTCCCTTCCTGCGGCTCCGAAAGCTCGTCCGCCCAGCCAGGCACCGGGTCGAAGCGCAACAGCTCTCGCTGCCCATGAAGGCTCCACTTGCTGCAGTTGCAGAATGCGCAGCGCTTGGGTGGGGAGCTGGGAGGGCGGGAGGAAGGAGATGAGAACGTGCTCGTCGCTGCAAGGGAAATCTACCCCCTTCCAACCCGCAAGGGTGGTCCCACCCAAAATATCCCAAGGGGCCACTTTGATCTGGAAGCATGGAGGATCCAGGCCTTCTGTCCTCCAGTCCCATTTGGGCATCCATGCGGGACTCTCTGCACCATCTGATGCCAAGCAAGGCTCCGGATTCCAGGGTGGATTTGATTTAAATCAAACTGATTTAAATCACGATTTAAATCACTAGCAGGGTGGATAAAAATCAACGATTTTATTTAAAAAATCAGATTTTTATTTATTTTTATTTTTTAAATTGTTGATTTTTATCCACCCTGCTAGAGATTTAAATCAGTTTGGTTTAAATCAAATCCACCCTGCCGGATTCCCCTTTAAACTGTTCCCCGGATTCTCCTACTACGGTTTGTTAACCTTGAACCCTTGCGAGCCTCCCCATTCAGAAGAGCTCCAAGGAAGGGAGAAAAACACCGCCGAGGTCTCCCACCTGCAGGTCAGGGTTGGCTCTGCTTTCGCTTCTTCTGCTTCTTCCAACGCCTCTTTTGCAGGGCCTTCTTCTGGTGGCTTCAAGGGCTCTGCTTCCACGCTGCCCTGCTCCTCCAAGGACACAATTCCATCTGCTGCTGCAAGAGGGCATTTTGTCAAAAGCCGGGCAACTGGGTAGGAAGCGCATCGCTCGTGTCACTTTCCCTGCCCAAACTGAGGACTTCACAGAGGAGTGATACGAGATATGAAGGCCTGAGGGGGGAAATGTATTGGGGGGAAGGAAATCTCCCCTCCCTCCACATTCTTCTGGGTCCCCCCACCCCCACCTTCACATGTCTAGGGGGGAATATATGCATTATCAAGCACAATTGCTGACAGGAACAGATACTAGGCTTGATCTTAGCCAAAAGGCTGAGAAGCGATATATGAGCTAAGTTCATCTGGCCTACACTACATAAATTTCCAGGTCGCACAGAACAACTTTATGCCTCCCTGCTACTTCCAAGATGAAAACTCAGATGTTACTTACTCAGTTGCTAGATTTTGCGCTGCTATTATGGATATTCATCGGAGGATGGTTTGCGCCACAAACTAGGCCCAAAATGCAAGACCTGTGCTCCTTCATGCTCCCTCCATTAAAGTCGCTTTTGACCGTTTGTCCTTGTTCCTATCTTTTTAAGTTATGTACGATACAATCACCTTTCAGCTACTAGTTTTTATCCCTTGCCTGTTTTAAGTCTTACGTGTTCAGTTTATCCGTATGTTTTATTTTATGCTGGTCTGTGACTAAAATATAAATTTGGCACCAATACTGATACCGCTGACAGGAACGAGACCCAGCTCAGGACCAGTTTACCGTAATATGTTCACCTGACAGCTTCAACCTGCAGAGCTGGCACTTTTGCAAAATGCCACATAATGTTTCATCCATACTTGCACAAAGGCAATATTTCATATTTCTTCACTCTGGAATTCCCTGCTGATTGAGATTAGGTAGGCACATTGACTGGGCTGTTTTTAAGGCTCCTGTTGATTTTTTGTTTGCTTTACCAAGCCTACGCAGATACAGATGGATGACGTGTATTTTAAAATGTAACCTTATTTCATAACGTGTATATATTTATGCCGATGCTGGTTTTATTTCTATTTGGGAGAGAGAACAATGTAGGTGGTCTTCCGCTCTGACGCTCATCCATCATTTTAACGCCAATCTCTCAAGTTAACAAGATTTACAAGTTGCTAAACAAACGAAAACATTTGTTTGCCACACACACAAAAAGACGGCCACATGTTGAGTTTTCCCATGCATAGCATCTACTCCAATGTGTCCTGATGTGGTTACAAGGGGTGATTTGTGGCCTCCCTAGAGTGCAGTCAATGATGGCCGACAGAGGCGGGATTAACGCACACTGCCATGATGTCAAGGCGCACAGCCAGCAAAACTACACATCAGAGAGGGAACTCAGCACACTGCCCCTGTGTTCAACGGCAGCCCAATATTCTCTGGTCACCTGTAGTTCCTCCCTAGACTGCAAAGGCAAGAAAAACTACCACTCCGGTGCGTTTAATTCTGGAAGGCTGTATTCTTCTTCTTTTTCAATGTCTGAACAGGGCTACATTTCCTTAAAAATATGAAAATGGCTAATCCTTGGTTTCTGACAAAAACTCTTTTATTATTTGAGAGACGGCCTTTTCTCTTGTAAAAAAGTAAAGGACCCCTGGCCGGATAAGTCCAGTCAAAGGCGACTATGGGGTTGCGGCGCTCATCTCGCTTTCAGGTTGAGGGAGCCAGTGTTTGTCCACAGACAGCTTTCCGGGTCATGTGGCCAGCATGACTAAGCCGCTTCTGGTGCAATGGAACACCGCGACGGAAACCAGAGCACACGGAAATGCCGTTTACCTTCCCTCCACAGTGGTACCTATTTATCTAATTGCACTGGCGTGCTTTCGAACTGCTAGGTTGGCAGGAGCTGGGACCGAACAACGGGAGCTCACCCCGTTGTGGGGATTCGCACCGCCGACCTTCTGATCAGCAAGCCCAAAAGGCTCAGTGATTTAGACCATAGCACCACCCAGGGGTCCTTTACCTTTTCTCATTCATTTAAACAATTTATCTAACAAGAAATAAAAAGACAGAAAATATAAAAATTGGTGAAAACTATAAAACCGGGCTTCAGGGAAAATGCATGCTGGAATAAATACTTTTTTTAATAAAATAATTTTTATTAAAGATTCTCATGGTTTACAAAAATACTTGCATTGTCTCTTTTGCTCAGGTTGTGTTTTATACAGATTAATTACATTTGTTGTGAGCCATTGGCGTTGTATGCAGTACAGTGGTACCTCGGTTTTCAAATGCAATCCGTTCTGGAAGACCGTTCGAGTTCCGAAACGTTCGAAAACCAAAAACTCAATACGGCAAACTCAAAATGGAAGCCGCGTCGGATGCTGGGCTTCCAAAAAGTGTTTGAAAACCAAAGCATTTACTTCCAGGTTTACAGCACTCGGAAAACTGAAATGCTCGACAACGGAGACGTTCAAGAGCCGAGGTACCACTGTGCAAGGTTAGGGGTAAAGAGAGGGAGGAGAGGGGTGTGTGATAAAACTTATTCTTTTACTTAGTGTATGTGTGGGGTTTTGTGTAAGCATCACTTGGGTAGGTTGGAAGGCTGTGTTCTTGAAAGCAGAGGAGAGCTCTGGAGATCTCTTCCCTCTTGTGACCACAGAAGCTGAACCTCTTGTAGAGGCAAACTGCTCATCAGCAAAAGCCAAACTGGGGCACCTACCTGGTGTGTCAGAGTCTTTGTCCTCACCAGGTGGCTTCTGATCATCCATCCTGTATCCAAGAGACCTAGGCAAGAAGGAAAACAGCTCAGGAAACTTTCTTCTCCCCAGCCCTATTTTGTTCTTAGCCTCTCACTAGGGTTTAAACCAGGGGCCAGCAAATGTTTTCAGCAGGAGGCCGGTCCACTGTCCCCCAGACTCTATTTTGAAAAAAATAATAAAAATGAACGAATTCCTGTGCCCCACAAATAACCCAGAGATGCATTTTAAATAAAAGCACACATACTACTCATGTAAAAACACCAGGCAGGCCCCACAAATAACCCAGATATGCATTTTAAATAAAAGGGCACATTCTACTCATGTAAAAACACGCTGATTCCCGGACCAGATTTAGAAGGCGATTGGGCTGGATCCGGCCCCCGGGCCTTTGTTTGCCGAACCCATGGTTTAAACAGTGCCATACAAGCCATGTTGTGGTCAAGCCCCATTATTTATTGTTACTATTAATTTATTAATCACCTTCTAAACCACCGTCTCAAAGCGATGTACAGTTGCACCCTGGATTTCGAACGCCGCAACCCCGGAAGTGTTCCAGTTTGCGAACGTTTTCGGAAGCCCAACATCCGACGCGGCTTCCGCTTGAGTGCAGGAAGCTCCTGCAGCCAATCGGAAGCCGCGCCTCGGTTTCTGAACATTTTCAGAAGTCGAACGGACTTCCAGAACGGATTCCGTCCGAGAACCAAGGTACGACTGTAAATATAAGATCATTAAAAACTGTTAAACACAGGAAAACAACAAGTACATTTAAGACGAGACTGAAAGACCAACAAATGCAAGAAAGGAAAACCTCGCATGTTGATACACACCAGGTTCTGCACTCAAGACATAGAATCTGCATTTGCATGCACTTGTTTTGTATAATCTACTCCTCTTCCTGAATCAATGGCTCTTGGAGGCAAGCACTGGGGCTCTGGGGGGGATGGAGGCAGGCAGAAGAGGCTAAGCAAGAACCACGAGAGGAGAAGAACAGAGACCTACTACCGTAGAGGCCCAGGTCAATAGCATCCTAGGAATTGCGGCCTACACACTGCGAAACTTCCCTATGCATCAAAGAGGGCCAACATTAGGAATAAAATGGGAAAACCAACTTTCTCCAGATTACCTGCAGCTATGTAATAAATGCAGGGTGGATTTGATTTAAATCTAACTGATTTAAATCACGATTTAAATCACTAGCAGGGTGGATAAAAATCAATGATTTTTTTTTAAATCAGATTTAAATTTAAAAAATCAGATTTAAATTAAAAAAAACCCGATTTAAATCAAAAAAATCTGATTTTTTTTTATTTATTTTTTTAAAATCGTTGATTTTTATCCACCCTGCTAGTGATTTAAATCGTGATTTAAATCAGTTTGATTTAAATCAAATCCACCCTGAATAAATGCACCTCTCCCCCCCCCCAATTAAGCTCAGGTAATATAAAAACAAGCAAGCCTGCTTCTCTCTACTCCCCCCCCCAAACTCCCATTTCCAATAACTCTTTCATTTTTCCAACAAATGGGAATAGGTAAAATGGCTTCTGCCCTAACCAAAAAGCATCGGGGTCCGCAGCTGTTGGAAATCCTCAGAATATTCTAAGTTACGTTGGGGAAATTGTGGCACAGCGAACTCCCCCCCCCCCCCGTAATTGGGGCAGTGGGGCTTGCTGTAAAACACAAAAGGCAGCCGGGTACAAATACTGGATCACATATCTCAAAAGATATTCCATCCCTTTGGAACCTCTAACAGTATTGTTAAGAGCACCTCTTCCCCCCCCCCCGCCCAATTTGAATATATTTGATTAATTTAGTTACAACAGCGGCTGTATTTCAAATACACTGGAAAAACAAAACACCTCCACCCCAATATCACAGGATGGTGCTATAAGATTTGGGACATCCTAAAGATGGTTAACATCTCCAGTTAACTGAAAATGATGTCAGGCTCTAAATACTCCGACAATTTGGCTCCCCATTTCTTAACACACTTCGACTCCTTGAAGCCTCTGCGAAAAGGTGTCTAAAATTAAACTGTAATAAGCATTATCCTCCTAGCAAAAAACACCCAGTTCTATGGCGCACAGGGTATTTTATCTCTTTACTGTCAAATGTTAACAGGAACTTAACAACTTTGTAATTCCAATGTTTAGCTTTCTTCCAGCCCAAGCAGAAAAGAAAATAAATTTTAAGGTCTAGTGATGAGAGGCCTGGCCTTGTTGACATGAAAATGCTTCCCTCCCCCTCTCATTAATTCAAAAGCGATGACCATACAGAAACCTCAAGCGATGTGAATGCATGTCTAGATCTCCACCCGTTCAAGCGGGTTTTGAAGGCTATGGGATTTTAAGGGAGCAGTGATTTTGCATCTCTTTTCAACGCTGTGACCGTCACTCCAAGATTTCGCTACAACGGCATGGAATAAATCCAAAACAAAGCCAAGATTCAATTTCCCAAACCAGAAAGTTGCCCCTTTCACGGCAACAGTACTAAAAGTAACTGCAAAACAACCCACCCCTGGTTTTTAAAAACAAACCAACCAACCAGAATTCTCGCCCCACGGAAACACAGGAAGCAAAAGCGAAGAGTAGTCTCTGCAAATGCTGGCAATATTAAAGGTCACATGGAGCACTTTAAAGGGGGCTGGGGAATCTGATCGCACATCAATACAGTGACACAGAAACACTCCATTAATTCAGATTTTTCAGTACCTAGTCTCTTCCGATGAACAGCGGCAAACAGAACCTCTTGGTTTACCAAATCCAAACTCTGTAAGCAACAAGAATCTTATCCTATCAAAACATATTTGCAGTGTGTGTGTGTGTGTGTGTGTGTGTGTGTGTGTGTGTGTGTGTGTGAAGAGGTTGCCAGTGGCCTTCAGGTATCATTCTGCAATTCCATATAGAAATGGCCTTCTAAATTACTGCAACAATGTGACATTTGAGGCCTCCCGTGAGGAAGATCCCACCTGATTCCTTGGCAAAACCCCTAACGAGTTTCACCGCTGTCCTTGACGGGCCCAACCCAAAGTTATTTTGGGGCAACCAAGAAAACCCAGCGTTTCTTACGGTGTAAAGGATCCCCCAAAGCGTCACATACATTCCCCCAATAGTAAAAACAGCCCCACTGAATTCATGCAGAATTCAAATTTGTGGCTACTCCCCTCAAAATTAAGTACCACACGCACCCCAGGACACACGGATCCTTACTGAACACTTTTCTCACTCCATAAGTGGAGTAAGCCATCCCAGAATTATCTGGGACAGGACTCCCCTGGACTTCTGGTGGTTCCCTCATGGCAAGAAGTGAGGTTGCAGGGAACCAGGCCTAGGGCCTTCTCGGTAGTGGCACCCACCCTGTGGAACGCCCTCCCATCCGATGTCAAGGAAATAAACATATGTATTTTAGGAGACACCTGAAGGCAGCGCTGTATAGTGAAGTTTTTAAGGTTAGATGTTTTGTTGTGTTCTTAATATTCTGTTGGGAGCCGCCCAGGGTGGCTGAGGTAACCCAGTCAGATGGGTGGCACAGAAATATCATCATCATCATCATATAAAGCAGGAAGAGGTCCACTGGCATTTTCACAGACCTCACTCAAAACATTCACAGGGGCAGAAAGCAGCAGTGGCAACAGCAAACATCTAGTAAGAGTATAATCTGCCAGACTCAAAAGAGAAAGTAGGGACGCATGAAGGTAGCCACAAGACAACAAGCTCCCAGGAGAGCCAGGGACTGCACCCAGAACCACCCACCAAAAAAAGGAGGCCACGCAACAAATCCAAAAGTGGCATTTGGGTCCAAAAGTTAAGCAAAGGTGATTAGAGAAAAGGGCAGGCTTCAGGTCCAGGACTTTGGGTGCTCCTCCTCAACTACCATAAGTCTCCCGTTCCTCTGCTTTGGGGGTGGCTTATCAAGTGGGTGGCACTGTGGGTTAAACCACAGAGCCTAGGGCTTGCCGATCAGAAGGTCGGCGGTTCGAATCCCCGCGACGGGGTGAGCTCCCGTTGCTCGGTCCCAGCTCCTGCCCACCTAGCAATTCGAAAGCATGAAGTGCAAGTAGATAAATAGGTACCGCTGCAGCGGGAAGGTAAATGGTGTTTCCGTGCGCTGCTCTGGTTCGCCAGAAGCGGCTTTGTCTTGCTGGCCACATGACCCGGAAGCTGTACGCCGGCTCCCTCGGCCAATAATGTGAGATGAGCGCCGCAACCCCAGAGTTGGTCACGACTGGACCTAATGGTCAGGGGTCCCTTTACCTTTACCACCGGGTTAAGACACAACACCCAAAGGCAGGGGCTCACTGGGAATATACATTTGGGAGCTCCTGCTTAAAGTCATTCTGGAGAGAAGTGGGCGACTTTCTCCAAATCTTTACTTTTTAGTCCAGAAACAAGGGAGACGCCAAAACCTTCATTTGCTTCCAGCTAGGCCACCCCACTTCCAGCAGAGAAGAGGAGGCGAGGCTGTGTCTCCTCTTTCTCCTGACCAAATTGCACCACTTCCAACTTTCTGCCCCAACTGACGGCGCTCCTCACTTTCTGGCCTCCCCTTCAGAAGATGTCTGCTCCCTGGTGGCTTGGACCTGTTGCCATAGCGTCTGCGGAACCTCTGTCTCCTGCAAATGGAAGTCCCCTTCCCTGAAGAGAAGTCTTTTAACCCTTTGACAAGGCATCCATCTTTCCCACCCCAAGCCCAACAGCTGCCCTCCACCAATCTAGAACATGTTGCCTTCCCTGTCAAAGGTGGGTTTCTCAGTCTCACCTTGTGAATTCGCACAAGATATTCTCGCTTGCATTGTGAGACTTCCGAGCCCTAGCAAACTAGCAAGGGGGTGTGCAGGTCCTAGATTTCCCCAGTTTGGTCCCAACCCCAGATACGTTGCACTAAAACTCCTCATCGCAGCGGCTGGAGAAAGTTGGAATCCAAACAGCAGCAGCTGGCAGGAAGAGGGTGCCATCATGCAGCTGGGCCTCACGTCAGTGGCATATCAGGAGGACAACTCACCTGCCCCTCATGGTACGCTCAGCAGGCAGAAAGACAGGTGCCCAGAACTGCCCCACACACCAGTCAACGCCTGAGATCCAAAGATCTGGAGGGAGCCAGGTTAGGGAATGCGGCATTATTTGATAACCAAAGATATCCCCCTTGTGTACAGGTGCCAAGCCATTGGTCTTCAGCTGGTGGTTATGACCCACAATCTGAGGAACATTCCATGCTAAAGTGGGTCACGCCAATCACGCCCTTTTTCTTTTTCAAATTCAAGAGATAAGGGCAAACGAGAACCAAAGATGGATGCATGGGGCAAAACACTGCATGTGGTTAAACATATACCTGAAGGAGCATTATACCTGAAGGAGCGTCTCCACCCCCATCGTTCTGCCCGGACACTGAGGTCCAGTACCGAGGGCCTTCTGGCGGTTCCCTCGCTGCGAGAAGCCAAGTTACAGGGAACCAGGCAGAGGGCCTTCTCGGTAGTGGTGCCCGCCCTGTGGAATGCCCTCCCATCAGATGTCAAAGAGAACAACAACTACCAGACTTTTAGAAGACATCTGAAGGCAACCCAGTTTAGGGAAGCTTTTAATGTTTGATAGACTATTGTATTTTAATATTCTGTTGGAAGCCGCCCAGAGTGGCTAGGGAAACCCAGCCAGGTGGGCGGGGTATAAATAATAAATTATTATAATTATTATTATTATTGTGAATATTGGCTCTTGGGGTTAAAGGTAGATCCCAGGTCGGAAAGGAATGAAGATCACTGCCTTCACTGAATCATTCACATTCTCTTTGCTGTTTAGCGGCATAACAGAAAAGGGAGATCACACTGCCTTAAATTTCAGCAAACCAGGGTTGCCATGTGTCCTCTTTTCCCAGGACACATCCTCTTTTTCCAGGGTAAAATTTCTGCCTGGGTGGATTTTTTTAAAATTTGTCAAAATGTCTCTGGCTATACTTCCTGGATGAGACACAGACATTCCCCCCAATGTCTGGTGGTTGAAGACTTGCTTTCCTCTTCTCTTCTCCTGCCCCCCCCCCCCACCCTCAGCAATATATCACAGCTTCTACAGCCTACATATAGTAGGGGGTTTTTAAATGAGAGTCATCGCAACATCCTCTTTTTTTTGTGCTCTTCAAAATATGGCAGCCCTGCTGCTAAGCCATCTCATCGCTTTGCCTGAAGAACGAAAGACTATTGCTCACTTCTGCCCAGAAACTCCTCCCCTAGCAATGTCCCTCTTTCCATCGGATAGCAGAAAACCGGATTCTTTTTGGGATCACAACACGTTCAAGGACCAGGGTGGATTTGATTTAAATCAAATTGATTTAAATCACGATTTAAATCACTAGTCAGTAAGGCCTGATTTAAATCACTAGTCAGTAAGACTTGATTTAAATATTTTTTTACAGAAAGACTCGTTCTTGCTGGTATAATCTTAATATTTACAACCATATGAAGGTTTCATTTTTGGAATAATAAATTTTCAGAGTAGTTTTTACAGTTATATCAAAAAATACTGATTTGGTTATACTACTAGAAATACATAGACAGATAATTATGAAATTATGGTGAGGTTTAATAAGTTAATTGTTTACCGGTATATTTGGACAACTTCTCTGCTGTACTTTATTGGAAGGAGAAAAATAGTAATTTCCTTAATAACCATTTAAACAATTTATTTAACTAAAACAATAACATGATAGCATATGTATCCATGTTTGTTAACTGATGTGGTTAAACATTTTTTTAAAAAAACTTAGACTGAGTTTTAGCACACTTGATAAACTTAAAACAAATTCTTATTTCCTGATGAATAGCCTTTGGACTACAATGTAACTTAAATAGAAGACTATATTTAGAAAGATTTTTCCTCCAAAAGCATTTTATTTTAAAAATCCAATTTAAATCAAAAAAATCTGATTTTTTTTTTTAAATCGTTGATTTTTATCCACCCTGTCAAGGACACAGTAAGTTGGAGCAGAGGAAAACAGGAGCCAGGACCGGGTTCTGTTCCAGAATCAAAGGTTCCATAGAACATCAAAAAGTCTTCTTTAATTCAAGTTTTCTTCACGCTCTCAAGGTTGAGCTACGCACAGCACAATCCCATACAGGTTTATTTGGATGGAAATCCCACTGCGCCCATGGGGCTTCCTCCCAGGTAATGTGCGCAGAGCACTTCAGCCTCAGTGTAATACGCGCTGCCCAAGTATACCTTTGATTCCTTTACAGTCGTACCTTGGATCTCAAACGCCTGGGCTCCTGAACAAATCGACGATCAGAACACGGAAGTGAAGTTTCCGGTTTTCTAATTGTTTTCGGAAGCTGAAAATCCGGCGCGACTTCCGCGGCTTCCGATTGGCTGCAGGACGCTCCTGCAGCCAATCGGTAGCCACACCTTGGTTTCCGAATGGTTCCAGGAGTAGTCGAGCAGACTCCCGGAACGCATTCTGTTTGAGAACCAAGGTACGACTGTGTCTCTCTATAGCTCAGAAAGGGAGAGCTTGTGTGGTCTTCTAGATGCTGCATTCCAACTCCCATCAGCCTTCAAGCATGGTTGAGACGATGGGATTTGTAGTCCAACAATACCTGGAATGCAACAGACTCCTCATTCTTACTATATCTATATATCCTTACTCTATTCTTTTGGGCAGAATATAAGATACCGAATTCAGTCTATAAAATTCAAAGCTCTACCTACCTGAATCGCCACCTTGTCTACTAACATCTCCAAGAAGAGCAGAGCACATCCAAAAGACTTAGAGAGCTTACACCACAAGGATGCAGGGAGAGATCACCCGACAACAGTAGTTGGGGGGCTGTTATTGGGTTGTTGTTTTTATTTTGATTATATATATACCGGTATTTATGTTGATCTTTTCTGTGAACCGCCCTGAAACCTCTGGGTATAGGGTGGTATATAAATTCTAATAATAATAATAATACACTGCTCTACACCAGACGTTCATCGCCTGAATCAAACCATCTCTTGGAACCACCAGAAAACAATGGACACATTTGCACTATACATTTAAAGTGCTATGATACCACTTTAAATGTTCGCGGCCTCCCCAAAGAATTCTAGGAGCTGTAGTTTGTTAAAGGTGCTCAGAGTTGTTAGGAGACACCCCCCCCCCTATTCTCCTCCCAGAGCTACAATTCCCAGGGCCGTTTGACGATCAATCCCCTCTTCCCAAGGAACTATGGGAACTCTTTTCGATGGGAAACAGGGGTCTGCCAACAACTCTCAGCACCCTTAACAAACTACAGCTCCCAGAATTCTTTGGGGGAAGAAGCGACTGTTTATAAGGTGATACCACAGCACTTTAAATAAACGGTGTGAGGTGTGGCCTGTGAGCACAGTCTGACTTCCAAAGGCCATCGTTAGCGCAGAATTTAGCAACGAAATTTCTAGCAGGGTATTTTGCTAACCAACAGAGGAGGGATCGTAACTCAATGGTAGAGGACATGCATTGCCCAGAGTCAATCCTTGGGCATCTTTTGCTGAAAAGATAAAGAGAGCATGCATTGTGAAGGACCGTGTGTCTGAGGTCTTGAAGTGCTGCTGCCAGTCAGAGTACGCACTGCTGGGTTAGATGGGGAAAGAGTCAGATTGGGTGTAAGGCAGCCTCTCTTTTTCTGGCTTATATGGGATGGTGCTTTTCAAAATTACTTAAGCCTTGTTCCCGAAACCCAGGTCCAGATCTTCCATTAAAGAAGGCAAACACCGACATATTCCAAAGGGGGAAGCTTAACTATTATTATCCATGTGGGAATGACACGGATGAAAACTTCCCCAAAGCACAGGAAAGAGAAGAACGATGCACAAAGCCTGCCCCTCCTGGGAACCCAGCCCCAAGGATGCAGCCTTCCCCTTGCCAAGTGGTTTAGTGGAAGGGAGGGGAAAGAGAACAAATGCCTGGTTCCCCCCCCATACAGGCTTGACCTGCCTCCCTTCTTAAGACTGTAAACTGCAATACTGCAGCTGTCTTTTGCACAAAACCTCCAGGTCTGTTTGACCCATAGCCTAAAATAGCTTCTAGGAAGGCCACCACACAGTTAAAGAACTCTTTAGCTTATTGAAACAGATGCTTTTTAACAAAACACACCTTCGTATCCTTGAATAAATATCAAAAAAAAAAATTCTTCCATCATTTTATGGATGACGCAAACATGTTGACGTACCACATCGCAAACCATCTTTAAAAGAGGAAGCATTCCCTCCTCTGGGATGGGGAGGAAGCCTCCCCCAAAATGCCAACTGCCCCCTTACATTTTGGTGACGTCCTTGCATTAAAAATAATTAAACCATTCCTAATAATCTGATGGATGATTAATTAGGGGCATCTTTTTGACTGATCAAAAGCTTTTAAATAATTAATCTAATTGACCAACAGCTTCAACACTGTTAGTAACAAGTAGACTTATCTGGGCTGCGAGTACTGGAAGATCTGCTGCCTGCCTTGCAGGCCTTTTCCCACCTGGAAAACTGGGGCCCGGACTGACTCCAGCTACAAAACCTGAGGCTGCTGAACAGACTCTTAGGCTGGGGTGTTGTTGCTGCTGTAATTGATACTAATCGTTGTATCTTTATTTTAGATCTTATTATGATTTATGTGGAAATTGTTTAACTTGGCTGTGTACTTTTCACGTTTTATTTATTGATTTTTAATAATTTTGTTACGTTTGTAATTGGCTGGTTTTTATTCTCATGCCGTAAGCCACCTTGAGCATTGGTTTGAACTGTGGGAAAGCAGCATACAAATAAAACTATCTGTATATGCGTTGGTTCTTTCTGCTGTGCCAACTTTTGCCAACACAGCAGCAAATACACTCAGGCTGCAAGGCCCATTGAACGCAATGAGAAATACCTGCAAGCAGAAGTGCATAGGATTGCATTATCAAAGTGCTGATAAAAGAGTTTCAACAATCTTCTATGACAACATAACTACGTATGTTGTGGACTGACTGCACGAAAACAATTTATGCAACACGGGAAGTGGCCTTTATAGATCACAACTTGCTTTAAGGATTAAAACAGGGTTTGTTCAGACATGCAGTTTGCCAATTTGCAATGTTTAACACCTTCGTACCGTAGATGTTTGTTTCACCTTAACACGCAACCAGTGTTAGAAACTCAATAAGCTAGGTGCCAAATGGCTCCTTAAACAAGGGTTACAGTCGCTAAAACGGGGTGCCTTACCTAGTTGCCATTTTGGGGCCAGACGGTTCAAAAGTCGTATTTTTCAAAGGGACTTTTTGGTTCCTGAAATTCATTCCGATTGTGCAGATACAATATAATGAATAGAATTCTACAGAATGTACTGCTAGTATGTGAAAACGGTCAAGATCCAAGGATCCCCAGGCATGCACCTCCAGATGGTAGAGACGTCCGATGCCATCCTGGCACCCGGGCATCTTCACTTGGTCACATGTGGCCGATAAAAGGTAAAGGTAAAGGGACCCCTGACCATTAGGTCCAGTTGTGACCGACTCTGGGGTTGCGGCGCTCATCTCGCTTTACTGGCTGAGGGAGCAGGCATACATCTTCCGGGTCATGTGGCCAGCATGACTAAGCCGCTTCTGGCGAACCAGAGCAGCGCATGGAAATGCCGTTTACCTTCCCGCCAGAGCAGTTCCTATTTATCTACTTGCACTTTGACGTGCTTTCAAACTGCTAGGTGGGCAGGAGCTGGGACCGAGCAACGGGAGCTCACCCCGTCGCAGGGATTCGAACCGCCGACCTTCTGATCAGCAAGCCCTAGGCTCTGTGGTTTAACCCACAGCGCCACCTGGGTCCCTCTATGTGGGCCGATAGCCAGGTGCAAAAGACGCCTGGCAAATTTCAAACGCTGCATGTGACTGAAAATGTATCTTTTCATGGACTTATGCACAGAGTATTAAGTACTTTCACATAGCCTCACAATAGAACAGGAGTTTTTATTGACTTTGAAGAAAAATGGGGATATTGGGTATGGCACAGTGATGGTTCTCAGAGCCACCATGTCAAAAGGCATCTAGAATTCATATCTATGACTGGAGGAAAATAAGAATTACAATGCAAAAAAGCAAGTCACGCCTCGGTCCAGTATATCTGAAGGAGCGTCTCCACCCCCATCATTCAGCCCGGACACTGAGGTCCAGTGCCGAGGGCCTTCTGGCGGTTCCCTCACTGCGAGAAGCCAAGTTACAGGGAACCAGGCAGAGGGCCTTCTCGGTAGTGGCACCCACCCTGTGGAACGCCCTCCCACCAGATGTCAAAGAGAACAACAACTACCAGACTTTTAGAAGACATCTGAAGGCAGCCCTGTTTAGGGAAGCTTTTAATGTTTGATAGATTATTGTAATATTTTGTTGGAAGCCGCCCAGAGTGACTGGGGAAGCCCAGCCAGATGGGCGGAGTATAAATAATAAATTGTTGTTGTTGTTGTTGTTGTTGTTTTTGTTGTTGTTGTTGTTGTTTCAGGCCTACAAGGAAAAGAAGAAACGCACATACCGCCCCACAAAGCGCTGAAAGCTTTCGCCACAAGAGATGGTGCTCCTGTGTACTGGACTTGAAATCCAATTGTGTATTGGCATCGCTATTCATGCTTTGGTAACTTCCAGATTAGATTACTGCAATGCTTTGCACATGGGGCTACCTTTGAAGACTACTCGGAAATTTGGGTCATCGTCTTCAGGGCTGTCAACACCCAAACAAAACGTGCCTGAGATTTGTCACCAGAGGCTCTTCTCTGGACGGCTCACCTCTTGAGGTGAGTGGCAATCAGAGAAATGGCCTCTACAGTGGTGGCCCCCCAGTAAAATAACTCTCTTGTCCGAGCATCACTCTGGGTACCAAGCCATATTATGCTTTTGCCTCCATGCAAATTCATTTTTTAAAAAAATACAACTGCCCAGGCCTTATAATTTTTCCATCTGCTTTTACCGGTAGTAGTAAACAGCCACTGACCTTCCTTCTTAGTATTGTTTTGTACTGTACAGTGGTACCTCGGGTTACGTACTTAATTGGTTCTGGGGTGCCATTTGTAACCCGAAAAGTACGTAACCCGAACGGCGATATCGCAAATGCGCGAAATCGCGATATCGCGCTTCTGCGCATGCGCAAATTGCGCAGAACACTTCTGCGCATGTGCGGACCGCACGCGGGGCAAAAAACACTTCTGGAGTACGTAACCCGAAAAAACGCAACCCGAAGCGGACTTAACCCAAGGTACGACTGTACTGTACTTTTTTTTAAAAAAAAAAAATGTTTTATTATTACAGCTATCTTCAGAGCTGTAACTGAACTAAAGGTTGGGATGTGACCACCGTTCGAAATTCGCCAGGCGCATTTTGCACATGGATATCGGCTACTTGCGACCAAGCAAAGATGCCCGGGCACCAGGAAGGTGCCTGACGTCTCCCCTACCCGGAGGTGCGTTCCTGGGGATCCTTGGATCCTGACCGTTTTCACGCACTAGCCTAGCAGCACATCCTGTCGAATTCTATCCATTCTATTTCACCTGCACAATCAGAAGGAATTTCAGGAACCAAAAAGCCATCGGGCTCAAAAACTGGCAACTCGGTATTCCATTCTGGCAACTGTAACCCTTGTTTAAGAAGCCAATTGGCGCCGAGGTTATATATGAGAGTTTCTAACATGTGGCATTTTACAAATAAAGTTAGAAACCAACACGTCTACGCTCCGTACTTCAGCTAGTATAAACCTCACAGCTCCCCCCCCCCGCGCCCCCATCACTACAGAAAACTAGGAAATGTGACACCGTGGTGTCAAGATCTTCAACACAAAACTGAAATCCCCTGCCTTCACATCTCCCCATAGGCAAGGGAGAGATGAAAAGCCACAACTATTAGCTGGTTTTGGTTTTAGCACTGACATAGCCCATTGGTGGGGAACCTGTGGCCCTCCAGGAATTGCTGGACTCTAACTCCTATCATCCAACCACCCCCTGGCCATGGCAGCTAGGACTTTGACCGGAGGGGCCAAAACTTCCCCTCAAATCCATTTAGCCACACTGAAAAATAAGTGCTAAAATAGAATTTAGAACCTCCTCAAATCTCCAACCAAATCCATTTGCTCCCTCTCTAGCCCTTCCTATGGGCACGCTTTTGCCGACCAAAAAAAGGCAAAACACATCACTGGGCGCTGACTCAAAGTTTCGATTTAGCCTTGCCAAGCAGCCCTTGTCCCTTGTCAAATCTGCCTCACCTGTGAAAAAATTAAATAAATAAAATGAAAAGGGCAATCTATTCCACAGGCTCACGGAAATAAATAAAGACGAAGAAGCAAACCACCTTCGCTCACCTCCAAAACTTACAAAATGGGGTAAGCAAAATTAATTAAAAACCCCATTAAGGAAAAAAAAGGATATAGGGTGGGTACAATCTGTGCAAAATTCTATGATGGGGCAACAGGTGTTTGCAGTGGCCAAGTTTGAAAGACCCAGCGGATGAGGCCCAGAACAAAGACAAAACCCTCATGGTGGGATCTATGAATCAGGGATCCCAGGGCTTGAACCAGAAAGTAAGACCTAGCCTAGCAAGCCACCTGGGTCTGCAAAAGCCTAGCCTTCGGAGCTCTCACCTGGCACAGGTGGGAATGGAGAGTAACACAAGGCCCTGCTACTGCCAGGCAATCTGAAACATCTGGGTTGGGCCAGTAAAGTCGAAATACTCGGAGCCTGCTCATCAGTTCTTGCCTGGTTGACAGATCAGTGACCATCTACCAACAAGATCTTTAGGCTTCAGCTCAAACCTTCTGCCTCAACAGCTGACCTTGGGGACCCTAGATTTTAGTGTACACGCATACACACAGCTTCAACAGGTCTGGCTTGAGGCAAGGCCTGTAGTCACAAAAATAAGGTAGGAGTTCCTGGTTTTCTTGAGAAATTCAAAAATATTTCCATTTTAGGGCAAGGAGTTTTACTGGACACTTCAGTTACGGCTGTTTTTGATCCTCAATGAAAGCTGGTGGCTGACAGTGAGGCAATAGGGGCAAATCCAACTCTTATCTCTCCTTGCAATTATCATTACAACTCAGCAGTTACACAAGGAAATCAAATGATATAAAGAGCTTCTTAAGCAATAAGGGTTAAAGCGTGCGCAAAATTCATTTCAGAAGTCCCAAGTGCGATTCTGCAGCACGGCTGATGCAAACACAGAAGTCCTCCCCCTTGCAAGAAGTTCTGGTTCTATTATCACACAATGAAAAAATACTGTAATTATTTGGGTAGCCAAATATTAGTGACAACTGCACATCTCCCACAGCTGCAAAAACACACCCTTTGCAGAGTTTGCTGCAACAAGATATGTGCAGCAAGATCAAAGATCCAGTAATCCTTGGTAGGAGCACTGTCTTCGCTAAAAATATATATATTTATGTAACTAAATAATGTAAGTAACAGGATTTTGAACCACCATCTGGGTCATGCAGCACACTGCAGGTGAGCTTTGCCCTTTGATGTGGAATGTCTTATTAAACCAGAGCGGGGGAGAGGCATCCCTCCAGATGTTGCTGGACTACCCAAACCCATCGGCGCCAGCCAGCATGGTCCATGGTTCAGGAGTGGCAATGGGAGCCGCAGTCTCAACAGCCTCTGAAGGGCCTGAGGTTCCCCACCTGTGCATGAAAGGGGGCACACATGTATCACTGCCCCTCCGCAAAGCCAGTTGCCGTTCAGCTGCTCTCTCGCTCTCTCCCCACTGTCAAGAAAACGAGAAGTTCTGCTCTTCTTCAGAGAGGCAACTGGTTTAGAGTGTGTGCAACAGGTGTGGCCCACAAAGTCCCCTCTTTGACAGCCAGAGGGTGAAGGAAGGTATCTGTCTTTCACTGAGGCACAAAACTCACCGGCCAGACCCTGCCACCCACCCCACCCACCCCAGGCCCCCTTATAACAGAATAGGAAATTCTGCTCACCTCTGCAACTGCTCTTCAACAGCAGCCTACTGCAAATAGGGATCTCAGCATCTTAAAAAAGGAGTTGTTTTGCGATACCATTACCCCTGCCCCCCACCCCCATCCCAGCTTTGTCTCCAAGCATACTATCACCTAGAAGAACACTGGCACACATACACACACACAAAGAGAGAGAGAGAGAGAGAGAGAGAATATGCCAACACAATTCTCCTCTTCAACATCCCCCCCCAATCTCTCAGCAAATCCCTCCGGACTCCTCCATAATCCCATGCAGGCTGCACTGCTGGGGGGGGGCGCGCGTTCTGGGCGAAATAGGCCTTGCCACTTTGTATGTTTCTAGGAGGGCGAATACAGTACCCTAACCTAATTCAAGAGAGAGAAGCCCCCTACATTTTAAAACGGGGGGGGGGTGTGTGTCCAAGGAACATTTCCAATCAGACTGGGCCCCTTAGAGAGCCCTCCATTTTCAAGAAACCTCACAATGCAACAGTCCTGTAGAGAAACACCTATTTGTAATGTGACGTTGTCTCTCCTTCCAATCTACAAATTAAAGCTGCCTTTTAATCCCAAGTGAAACTGGAATGTAAGGTGGGGGGGGAGAGAGATGGGGGACACTTGGGAAGCAAAGCTGGCAAAGGGAGGGAGTGGCGGGGTAATAACTACAAACCTCTAATGAGTTGTTAACAAACACTTCCCCCTCCATCCCCCTTTAGCACAATACAAGAGAAGAAGTCAGATTTGGTCCCAAACAAATACAGTTCCCTGTGGATTCCATCATTGTGCAAAACATACCAATAGATACTTGTGTTTCTTAGGGCAAGGGAAAGAAACGAATACGTCCTCCTTTGACCCAAAATTAAGGCAGTTCTATTCTTCCCAACAGGAAGGATGTGAAAACCATTTCCCCCTTCCCAATCGCTAATTTATAAAGGCGAAAGAAACACAGAGGCCTAGATTCTGGAGGGGGGGGGAGAATATATTCAGTTCGCTTGCTACCAGCGGCCCTCCACCACCTTCCCCAACTGCTTTTACACAACAGAATTTCTCATGCACCAGAATGCCACATAATTCAACGAGGTTTAAAATTCCGACATAAATGTACCGTCAATACATTTGACATTCAAAAAGGCTAAGAGATTAGGGCTTGTCTTTCGCTTGCCTTTTTCTAGATCTAGAAAAATGGGGAGTCCTCACCTACCTCTCTTCTACAAGGCGATCCAGAAATCCTCACCCGGCAAAATCCATCGGCAAGATATAGCAGAAATCATTATCCAAAAAATCACGAAGGGAGGAAAAGGAAGGGTTTGCATTTGTTCCCTTTCCTTTAAAAAACAAAAAAACTATATATAGATATATATTTCTGCTGGACTTTTATTTACAGCCACCCGGAGAGCGAAGAGAGGATAAAACAAGCAAAACAAAACAAAACAAAAAGGTTTGGGAAGGATGCTAGTTCCAATATCCGAGGCTCTCTCCACCCAGGAAAAAAGAGACCGCCCAGCCCCCTTCGGAGAGTAGGGGACGGGTGAGCTTTGCTTCCTTCCACCACGGCAGTTCAGGGTTCCAAAATCAGCCCAAAGGGAAGAGCGAAGCAGCAAGATCCCTAGGACGACACACAAAGGGAGCTCCGGTTTTGCCTTTGATCTTCAAGCAGCCGCATCCGACGGAGAAGGCCTTTCTGCCTGCGCGTCCCCTCGCTCACTTCTGCCTCCGGGATTCTCTCTCGGGGTCCGTCCGTCCCCCCCACCTACCTACCCCACCGCCTGCCCGCCCCTTGCACCTCCCGCTTACCCCTTGCTCTGAGCAGCAGGAGCCCCGAACAGAACGTTTCGAACACTCACTTCTAGGCCGGATGGAACGTTGAGGGCTCCCGGGGGGTGGGGGGGGAGGGAGAAAGAGAGCGAATGGAGGAGAGTGGAAGGGGGGTGTGAAATAGAACGTTCAGAGTTTCCCTCCCGATGGAACGTTCATACTTTTCCTTGCCTCTCCCCCGCCGCGCAGATTCTCTTTCCCGGCAAGACACGCAACTAAAACTAACCCGGGAGCCTCAGCTCACCATCCTCGTTTCTTATTATTTGCTACACGGAACAGAGCTAAACACGCCCGGCCACAGCCTCCCTCGGAAGGATGGCTTGCAACCAACACACCCTTGTTTCGGCTGGGGAGGGGTTTTCTCGTCTCTCTCCCCCCTTACCACAACCTCAACCCTCCCGCTGTTAGCCTCCTCCCTACCTTCTGTTCCAGGCCTCCTCTCTTTCTTTTCCTGTTTCGCTCTCTCGTCTTCCTTTCTTTTCTTTCCCCCACTAAACTTCTCCCCTTCTCCCCCCCTTGCACCCTAATCCTCAGCTTCAGCGGAGGAGGGGGCTCCAAAGCAGCATCGCTGGCTGGTCTCTAACCCCCCCACTCGGCTTTCCTCCCCCCCGCACCCACCCACAACGAAGGGCTTCAAGGAATGGAACAGAAAGTGTTCACCGAGGCAGCCATTTTCAGAGAGGAAAGTAGGTCCTGCTGGGCCAGCTCCGGGTTTGCTTAACCTCCCCCTCCCTCCTCCTCTTTCTGCGCGAGGGGAGGGTGGGATCCCGGAGTCAGGGACTTGTCCCCTTTCCTTTTCCCTTCCCTCTCTCCGGACGCCTCTTCTCCCCCTCGGAAAAGGGGATCCTGGGCGAGATCCGGTCTGAAGCCCCCCTTCGCCTTTGCCTCGAGACGGCGGGGGGGGTGGAAGGGGGGGAGGAAGAAGAAAAAAAAGGAGGGAGCGGGCACTTATTTTGTGTTGGAACCCGATGGCGGAAGGGCACGCAGCAATGGCTTTTGGGGAAGTGAGAGATGCGCCCGTACGGAGCCTCAGCGCACGCTCGGCTGCGGATCACTTCGCCGGCTTTAACCCTCCCGTGCCCGGGCCGGGTGGCTGCGAAAAGCACGTGGGACGGGTTCAGAGGGCTCTTCCTTCCCCACCCTTCGCGAGGGTGCAAGGGAACGCGGGACAGGTGCAATCCTTGCAAGGGGAGAGGAAGCCGCGATTCCGCTCGTTGCACAGGATTGGGGGGGGGGTGACCGGGAAGCAAATAATAAAAATAAAAACCTTTTTTAAAAAAAAGGCAGCACAGCACTTTTCTCAGCAGGGCACGCGAGCGGTGGAGGGTTCTTGTTGGTCTCTGAAGGGGGCGCTCGCTCCCTCGCCCGGGCACATGCCTCCAGGACTAGCACTATAACCTTTGCTCAAGTGAGGTCCCGCTGCGCCCCCCAGCGGCACCGAGATCCCCAATCTCTCTGTTTGCCACCCCGCGCCCGGCTCCCCGAAAGACGATTCCAGCGGACCTGTTGGGAATCTTCCAAAGGAAAACGGTGACCCGCCAGAATCGGTTAATACACACACGTTCTCAGCTTTGACCCCCGGTTGCCCCGCAAGGTCTTCCCTGGGCTGTGAAGCTGATTCGAAGTGTCAGGTTGACCTGGAACATCTCGCGTCCCGCCGTTCCCTGTTCCGGGAGGAAAGCAATTTTTATTTTCTTCCCCAGCCTCCATGCAGCGCTTTGCATTCCTTCCTGCCCGTTTTTCTCCCTGCACGATCGCACAGATGCGACAAACTGGCGCAGCTGGTTATATAATCTCTTGGATTCGTATTTGGAAAGTGTTCTCTATCTAAATATATATGTACTGTATATAGTTTCCATTTCGGGTTTTTCGTCGCTGCCGCTGTTGAAGCAGGTGAGTTTGTCTGGGTTTACTCTCCCGGTGTGAAGTGGCAGGCTAGCGCAGGCGGGATGCTTTCGATGTTAACTGGACCTCCCCTAACACAATCAAATATTTGAGGGGGACAGCCCCCACAAAAGTTGATGGGCATTGTCATTCAAATGGTAAATGTGTGCGGTGTCATGTGATCGATTATTATACGAGGTGGAGCTTACCTGGGCCCCCCGCTATTTTATTCAAGTCCCCCAAAATGTACTGATCTTCCTTTCACTTGCTATCCTGAACCGTTTGAGCATTTTTCTGCGTTTTATGTCAATGTCGCGAGATGTTTTTAGGGCGCTCTTTAGGATATTTCATATCCCAAGATTCTCAACAACTAAAAAGGTACACAGACACAAATTTCCTATTCACGCCATCTTTTTTGCATTGTTAATAAGAGCCCTCCTACAAAAAGCCCCCGCCTTTCAAAATAGAGAATAGGCAGAATATTGATAATGGCTTGTGTGGTGTGTTTCTGGGGACAGGCCGGCTGGGGATGCTATCTGTGTGCCATTCCGGCTCAGTGGATTCCCCAAATCTCAGCAACCTTTATGTTGTTAGAGGACCTCAGCATCAGTGCAGATCCTGCCTCTGATTTTGGTCCTGACTTCACCTTTTCCAGGTCAACCTTAGGGTTGTCCCAGAGATAGTTTGGGGCCCAACACATCGTTTAAAGGAAACATGTTGGATTTGGCCCTCTGCAAAGGGCAGGAATCTGGTGATCTTGTGTGGCTGGTGGCATGGGTAGTAAGCCATTGTCATCGCCTGCTAACTGCCTGATTTAAGGGATTTGTGGACTCACAGCTCCCCCCCCCCCAAAGGACAAATAGCCAGTTCCTATGGTTCATCCCTGGAAACCTTTGGATCTGCTTGGTTCCCATAATGCAAGGATAAGGAACCTCAGGCCAAATGCAACTCTCCAGGCCTTTTTCGTCTGGCCTCAGGCCACATACCCTCTCCCCAGACCACATCCCTCACTGGCCAAGTGTTTTTGCCTGGTTCAACTACATCCTTGTTTCCTTAAATGGAGGAAACAGTGTAGAAACAACTAGCCCATCTTAAAATTCACATTTGTGGTTGCAGCTTCCCACCAGTGACATATGGTCCTCAGAAAGGTGCCCAGGAGGGAACATTTTCCTCAGGCCAAAAGAAGTTCAGCTCCCCTGCCATAATGCTTTGGGAGAATTAAGATAGCAGCATGTTATTGATTCCCTGAGAGGAGGGTGGAATACTTGTTTGACTAGGCCTATAGACACTGCTGCCCACACAGAAAGACAGATTGAAGGAGACAGACAGATTTAGCTGAGGGAAGATCTAAAGTAGATGTGTGCAACTAAAACTCCCATCAGCCCCAGCAAGCATAGTAAATGACCAAGAGTGATGGGAGTTGTAGCTCAGCAACTTCTGGAGAGGCAAAGGTTCCCCACACCTGAACTAAAGGGAAAGATGCTGAAAGTAACATTTATTTTTAGTTCAGTAGTTTGTGTTTTAATGGTTGTTGTTGTTGTGTTTGTTATTATATTTGGAAGCTGCTTTGGGTTTTCTCCTTTGTGGAGGGGAAAGACGGAATATACCTTTTTTTAAACCATTAACCATTTCTCTCTCTTTTTTGACAAAGTTACAAACTTGGTGGATCAGGGGAATGCTGTGGATG
The DNA here is from genome assembly GCA_034641395.1 of Darevskia armeniaca. Lineage (NCBI taxonomy): Eukaryota > Metazoa > Chordata > Lepidosauria > Squamata > Lacertidae > Darevskia > Darevskia armeniaca. The sequence goes on from JAWWNF010000114.1 coordinate 736,015, forward strand.
CAGTGTATCTTGAGTTTAGTAAAGCTGTTGACAAAGTCCCCCATGATATTGTTGCAGAGAAGTTGGAAAATGTGGACTGGATGAGGTACTTCTAAGGTGGATTTGTAGCTGGTTGACTGACCAAACCCAAAGAGTGGTTCCTCGTCATCCTGGGGAAAAGTGACAAGTGGCGTGCCACAGGGTTCTGGTCCTGGGCCCGTTGTTGTTCAACGTCTTTAGAAACAACTTGAACAAAGGAATTGAGGGAACGCTCATCAAATTTGCAGATGACACGAAACTGGGAAGGGTAGCTAATGCCGCAGAAGACAGAATTGGGATTCAAGATGACCTTAACAGATCGGAGAACTGGGCCCAAACAAAATGAATTTCAACAGGTTCTATACTTAGGCAGGAAGAACCAGCCACACAAATATAAGATGAGGAACTCATGAAAAGGATCTAGGGATCTTAGTAGACAACAAGTTTAACATGAGTCAATAGTGTGATGCAGCAGCAAAAAAATAAAATAAAGCTAATGCTGTTCTAGGCTACATCAACAGAAGTATAGTGTCCAGATCAAGGGCAGTAATAGTTCTGCTCTATTCTGTCTTGGTCAGATCACACCTGGAGAACTGTGTCCCATTCTGAGCACCACAAGAGACAGCCAGTGTGGTGTAGTGGTGGACTCGTAATCTGGTGAACCGGGTTCGCGTCTCCGCTCCTCCACATGCCGCTGCTGGGTGACCTTGGGCTAGTCACACTTCTCTGAAGTCTCTCAGCCCCACTCACCTCACAGAGTGTTTGTTGTGGGGGAGGAAGGGAAAGGAGAATGTTAGCCACTCTGAGACTCCTTCGGGTAGTGATAAAGCGGGATATCAAATCCAAACTCCTCTTCTTCTTCTCACAATTTTAGAATGATGTTGACAAGCTGGAACGTGTGCAGAGGAGGGCAACCAAGATGATCAAGGGTCTGGAAGCCAAGCCTTGTGAGGAATGGGTGAGGGAGTTGAGTATGTTTAAGCCTGCAAAAGAGAAGACTTAGAGGGAACATGATGGCCATCTTCAAATATCGAAAAGGTTGTTACATTGAAGATGGAGCAAGCTTCTTTTCCCCTGCTCTGCATATGCATCCAAGTATTATATTAGTGGCTAAAATTTAGTCAGTTACGAAACGGAACAAGTGGTTGGTGACTTTTCACACTTGGAAGGAAATGAAATTGATTGGGACTAAAAGAGCACACGGTCCTTGCAATACCCAGGGGTTTCAGATGGACATGTCCTCATTACCTGATGCTTTGTGGTCTGAAGGCACTTGCCACAGCAACCTTGCTGAAGCTAAACTGCTCTGGGCCTCCTAAGTGCTTGGAGGGAGACTGCCAGAGAAACCTTGTACAGTGGAACCTTGGTTCTCGAACTTACCGTAATCCGTTCCGGGAGTCTGTTCGACTCCCAAAACCATTCAAAAACCAAAGCGCAGCTTCCAATTGGCTGCCGGAGCTTCCTGCACTCAAGCAGAAGCCGCGTCGGACATTCGCAAACCGGAAAAATTACTTCCAGGTTTGCGGCGTTTGGCAGCCAATTTGTTCTCCTACTCAGCCGTTCGAGAACCAAGGTTCCTCTGTACTGTGCACTGAGTTCCACGATAGAAGGAAGGGAGGACACACCGTAAATAAATTGTATGTCAGTGAAGAAACATTCCAGACAGACTATCATCACGGAACTTCACTCACTTGCAGGCCGGGGGTGGAGAATATACCGGTACCCCTGTACATTTAAAAAAGAAAAAACGCTCTGGCAGTACATATTAAAAGCCCATAAAGCCATATAACATACAGGGGGGAAACTACAACAACACTAAGGGTTCAAGGCAGTTTCATTTTATCCCTGTGCCAATCCAAGCCTCAGATAAAATGTAGGGCTTGATTTTAACGCGGTGGCAGGGAGGGGCAAGTACATGGAAACACATGCATGGTCATTCAAGACCAGGGGTCAGCAACCTTTTTCAGCCGTGGGCCGGTCAACCATCCCTCAGACCATATATTTGGGGGACGGGGGAATGAACGAATTCCTATGCCCCACAAATAACCCAGAGATGCATTTTAAATAAAAGGACACATTCTACTCATGTAAAACCACGCTGATTCCCGGACCGTCCATGGGCCAGATTGAGAACGCGGTTGGGCCGCATCCGGCCCACGGGCCTTAGGTTGCCTACCCCTGTTCAAGACTTTACAGCGGCTGAATTTGATGTTGAATTGTGTACAGAGAACACGGTTGTAATCCCTTTGGTGGAGGAGCTCCAAGTAGCTTCGTCTAGAAACCTGGCAGGGACATGATCTGATGTGGGTTTGTCAGCCCATAGGGATGAGCAGCCAGGGCAAGCAGGTGTCGCCTGCCGCTTGGATGGAGTGCAGGTAGGTCAGGAAGACAAAGGGCTACCCACCGTGGTTGGATTTGTATGTGCAGAGATGAGCTCCGTAGAGCTAGTCCCCCCTGAGCAAGCCAGCAGACGGACAGTGGGATTAACAAATGGGATGAGTTTTCTCTTTTGGCCCTGTGCTCTCGGAGGGAAGGGATTAGCAAAGGCGGCATCTGCCATTCCGGCAGAGCTAGTTGTGACGTGGATGATTCCACATACAAATAGTACTAAGTGTCCCTGGCTCGCGCTTGAACAGTATTGGTTGGGGTATAGCTGCTAGAACCAGCTGTGGTCTTTATTCTATTGGGGGGAGGGGAATCTCCCCCATATTAATAGGAAGCTTTTAATTTTGAATATTTTTAACAATTTTTTTTTATTTTTTATGGATTTAGGACAAATCTTGTACTGATAAAAAAAAACAGTTTGGACATGCTCACCGCAAAAAACAAAAACCCACAGATTTAAATTTTAAATTACTTAAATTTTAGAACTGGGAAAGGATATAAACATACACATTCAGAATGTCACATAGTGACTACCATTCTACCTCCCCCCTCCAAAATATATATTTTTTTAGAAATAAAAACCACCTATTCTATTTTTCCTGCTTTTCTTTTTCTGTCTTTTTTTTCTATGTTCTTACTGTATTTAGATCAATGTTTTCATTTTGGACAAAAAAAAATTGATATTAAGCTTTGTTTTTCTCTTTATAAATCCTAATAAATTTTATTTTTTAAGAAGAAAAAATAATAATAACTACCAACATTGGATATCCTATCCAGTATAGCAGGCATAGGCAAACTCGGCCCTCCAGATGTTTTGAGACTACAACTCCCAGCATTCCTAGCTAACAGGACCAGTGGTCAGGGATGATGGGAATTGTAGTCTCAAAACATCTGGAGGGCCGAGTTTGCCTATGCCTGCCTTATAGGGACTACATGCGAAAGAGATCAGAGCACTAAAAGCTTCAGAGGCATGTCTCTGAGCTGAACCGTGTCCCTATCTAAAAGGGTGCCAAATGTGAGTCAGATTTGGGGCCCAAATATCTCTGTGGTTCAGGTGCCCAGGTTTGTCCTGAGACCCTAGCAGATGGAGACAACGGGCTTATAGGAAGTGGGAAGGGAAAGTAAACGGTTCAAGGCTCTTGGTATCGGGAAAGAGGCAGGACGGATCTTGACCATTCACTTAAAGAGTCAAAGGGCATCAAAGCATCTCATAAAATTAGAGAACAACTAGACTTGTCCAATAAATGAGCAACTGTAACTATTAATAAATAATGTCCCAACCCTAAATCAATTACTGGTCACTGGGCCCAGAGAATTGCTTGGCTAATTGGGTCAATGATGTGAAGTTAAGTCAGTGGTTTCCTCAGACTTCTTTTTCCCGCGGACTTCTTGAAAATTGCTGAAGGTCTTTGTGGACCACTTAATGATTTCTCTGCCTCTGGTAGCAATTGTAACGTGCTCTGCTAGCTGCTGCATGATCTTTAATTGCATTTTGATGGCTTCTTTCATTTCTTATATATTTTATAAGTGCCAGGCAATATATAAGAAACAAACAATCAAAAGGCAATCAAAAATCAATGAGAGTATTTAATGCAATGGATGTGCCATCTGCCGTGTTCAGTCACAAATCCAAAGACCACCTGAATGAAGCTTGAGGCCACAGTTTGGGAACCCCTGAGGTAGGTGTACGATGTCGGATAATGGCTGCTGTTTGGGTGGCAGCTTCTGCCTCTCGTCTTCTCAGCTGGTCAGAATTCACTTTACCAAAAATCCACCAACAGCATACAAATCAATATGGCTAACCTGATCCAAAACACCCACCCACCCCACTCACACATGAAGACAAAGATCACCACAGCCAATTACAAACAAACAACCACACCCTAGGCCAGTGATGGCTAACCTTGACACTCCAGATGTTTTGAGACTACAACTCCCATCATCCCTGACCACTGATCCTGTTAGCTAGAGATGATGGGAGTTGTAGTTCCAAAACATCTGGGGTGTCAAGGTTAGCCATCACTGCCCTAGGCCAACCCCAACCTCTCTCACCACCAAAGGAACACAAGTGAATAGCAGAGAACCTGCACAAGCGATGCTGACACAAAACCCCACATATATTATGTAAAATAGAAACATTCCCACCCGACCCCGACCCCACTCCCCTCTCCACCTCTCTTCCCCTTTTCTTCCTAATGTCTCAACAAATAAAACTGATCTGTAAAAAATGTTATTTGAAAAAAGAGACATTTCACATACTTTTGTAAACCAAGAAAATCTTTAATAATAATAATAATAATAATAATAAAGAATTCAATTTACTTTCTGCTACCTACTCTTAATTGATTCGTTCCCTTCTCTCCTTTTCCTTCTTTGCCAGACCACTTTCTCTCCAATTTTTCACCGCCTCTTCTCTTCTCCTCTTCCAAGCACCGCCCCAACTTTCTCTCCCTAATTGACTCTCACTCTTCTTTAACCCTATTTAACACCCGTCCCAACTGCAGAGATCACAATCCTAGATGCTAGGAGCAGGTGTTACCATGACATTACCATGGTTCTCCCCTCATTTTGCCAGTGATGAAAGACATACTGCACAACCGTGTCTCCTCAGAATCCAATAGGGCTTACTTCTAGGTAAGTGTGTACAGTGGTACCTCGGTTTAAGAACAGTCCAGTTTAAGAACGACCCAGTTGAAGAAGAAGAGGAGGAGGAGGAGTCTGGATTTGATATCCCGTTTTACCACTACCCGAAGGAGTCTCAAAGCGGCTCACATTCTCCTTTCCCTTCCTCCCCCACAACAAACGCTCTGTGAGGTGAGTGGGGCTGAGAGACTTCAAAGAAGTGTGACTAGCCCAAGGTCACCCAGCAGCTGCATGTGGAGGAGCGGGGAAGCGAACCCGGTTCACCAGATTACGAGTCTACCGCTCTTAACCACTACACCACACTTCAGTTTACAAACTCCGCAAAACCAGATATAGTGTCCCGGTTTGAGAACTTTACCGTGGTCTAAGAACGGAAGCCGAATGAAGGGCAGGCCTTATTAGGGAAAGTGCGCCTCGGTTTAAGAACGGTTTTGGTTTAAGAACGGACTTCCAGAACGAATTAAGTTCGTAAACCAAGGTACCACTGCAGTTTTAAGGTAGCTGTGTAGGGTAAGTCTATACAGGGCGAGATTATTATTATTATTATTATTATTATTATTATTATTATTATTACCACCACCGTATTTTTCTGTGTATAAGATGACCCAATGTATAAGGCGACCCCTATTTTTTTGAACCCAAAATTAAGAAATCAGTATTTCTTGAGTTGTTGAGCTTTCGGGGGGGGGGAGGTAACCACCACCAATCACCCGCTTGCCACAGCTGCCAATCACCCACTCGCTGCCACCAATCATCTGCCTACCCCCCCTACATTCACTATCATTGTATAATACAACCCCAAAATTTTGCTTGATTTTTTTTTAGCAAAAAACATAATCTTATACACAGGAAAATACGGTGTTATTATTATTAACATTTATATGCTGCTTTCCCCACCCCACCCCATGGCAGTTGCTCAAAGTGGCTTACAAATATAAAACCAAGAACAAAAGCGACGGGTCCATCTATCAAAACACAAATTAGCAAACTAAACACAGCAGCAAAATACAACAGGGAAACCCCCACAAACTACGTATCTGCGAAAGCTTAAGATTTACCTAGGAAACAAAACCCCACAGTGTATATGCAAACAGTGGCTCTCCCACAAACCCATCCCCCCCCACACTTTCACTTTGTAGTGGATTTATATGTGCCAGAGTTCTAGGTCCAATTCCATGACCTGACCTGCTTATCTTGCATTGCCTAGGGCACAATTCTTAGCCGCCCGATACGGAGGTGCTCAGTTTGCCCTTGGAACAAGGATGATAAAAGGATGACAACCTTCTAGCTCTGCAGTCTGATTAAAATGCATGTGTATTTGGGAAGAAGTCACACACAGATCCATGGGACTCACTAGGTCAGGCAAGCTGGAGGTACCTCGGGTTACAGACGCTTCAGGTTACAGACTCCACTAACCCAGAAATAGTACCTTGGGTTAAGAACTTTGCCCCAGGATGAGAACAGAAATCGCGTGGCGGCAGCAGGAGACCCCATTAGCTAAAGTAGTACCTCAGGTTAAGAACGGACCTCCAGAACGAATTAAGTTCTTAACCCGAGGTAAAGGTAAAGGGACCCCTGACCATTAGGTCCAGTTGTGTCCGACTCTGGGGTCGCGGCGCTCATCTCACGTTACTGGCCGAGGGAGCCGGCGTACAGGTTCCGGGTCATGTGGCCAGCATGGCAAAGCCGCTTCTGGCGAACCAGAGCAGTGCACGGAAACGCCGTTTACCTTCCCGCCGGAGCGGTACCTATTTATCTACTTGCACTTTGACGTGCTTTCGAACTGCTAGGTTGGCAGGAGCAGGGACCGAGCAACGGGAGCTCACCCCGTCGCAGGGACTCGAACCGCCGACCTTCTGATCAGCAAGCCCTAGGCTCTGTGGTTTAACCCACAGCGCCACCTGGGTCCCCTTTAACCCGAGGTACCACTGTATTAAAACATTCAAGGCCGAATTCCTAAGTTTGGCTGTCGTAGGAAAGATATGCAAGGCCATTAAACTACAGAATCCAGCCACTAGAGGGCATCCCTTTATTTTCAGACTGTTTTGACTGGACTTGCCTAGATTTCCATAAATTAAAAGTAAGATGTGCTTCCCTAGGTGAGATTCACGTGCTCTTAATTGCCCTCCCAACATGAGGCAGGCAAGCAGCATGCATGACCTATTATAACATCCTGCCTGGAAATTGCCAGATTTCTTAACTTTTGTCAATACTTGGCATTTATCTGGCACCAGTTGGGGCCACGAAGCACTTCACAAATTATCTCAGGAATTCTCACATTGCTTTCTAGGTAGGGCTGAGGCTGAAAGAAAGGTTCACTCAGTCATCAAGGGAGTGCATGGCTAAGATTACATGAACCAGAGATCTGACGGCTCACACACTAAGCTCACTGCAACTCCCCTCAGTAAAGTATCACTTTTCAGAACAGGGACAACAGTATGAATTTGCAAACAGTCTGTTGGGTTCTTTGGACGTCACTGCCACTTTATCTTTCAAGTTCACAAAAGATAATCATGTATACGTGGAAAAGAACATTCCACACAAGTGCGGTTTTGTTGTGTTTTTCAGAGAAGAGGGGAGCTTTCGTAATAAATATGTGCTCCGGGTTTTTTTTAGGTTGGCATACTTGGAATTAAACACATGCACAGGGTCCCAATTCTTTGCTCAGGTCCACCATTGGAGATTTTGCAATGGGAATCTGACCAATTGTCTTTTGCAGAGCAGGATTCAAAGTTCCGATTCTGACGAGGGCCCATTGCATCTTTGCAGCCTCAGTTCCATATCTGTGAAACGGGATCAATGGGGATCTGCCAGGATGTGATGAGCATTACAAAATATTGTTTGTGAAGGTGTCAACAGTTTCCCTATAAGGTTGGGAATACAAGCCAGTAGTTTAAAAAAACTAAGTTTACTATGGACACGTTTTGTATTGGACAAATATTTATTAGTACCAAATGTTTTCCTAAGGAGCATTATATACTACTGCAGGTCTCTGATCCAATCACTACAGTAATACCTCCGCAAACGTCCGCCTCGTCTAGCGTCCATTCCAGTGAACGTCCGCGGCAAACCCGGAAGTACCGGAACGGGTTAATTCTGGGTTTGTCACTCGCACATGCGCAGAAGCGCAAACCGCTCCGCGTGCGTGCACAGACGCGACGCTTTGCCCTGAGTCCTTTTCGGCTAGCAGCCGGGGCTCTGTACCCGAAACATTACAGTGGACGCTCGGGTTGCGAATGCAATCCTTACAGGAGGTGCGTTCGCAACCTGCAGCGTCCGTAACCTGCAGTGCTGCATCTGCGCACATTGCAATTTGCTGCTTCTGCGCATGCGCAAAGCACCGAACCCGAAAGTAACCCGTTCTGGTACTTCCGGGTTTGGCGCGTTCGTATCCCGTAGCGAACGCAACCCGAGGTATGACTGTACAACCAATTCAGGACTTCCTTCTAATCGGCTTCCCAAGAATTGCTGGGAGCAGCTGAAGTTGTGTGTCAGTAGAACAGCAGGGCATAATCGCACAAAGCAAAAGATTGAATCCCACAAGGTGCAAAGGAGTTAGGCTTTTGCTTTGGCCCATAAAGGTAAAGGTAAAGGGACCCCTGACCATTAGGTCCAGTCGTGTCCGACTCTGGGGTTGCGGCGCTCATCTCGCTTTATTGGCCGAGAGCCGGCGTACAGCTTCCGGGTCATGTGGCCAGCATGACTAAGCCGCTTCTGGTGAACCAGAGCAGCGCACGGAAACGCCGTTTACCTTCCCGCTGGAGCGGTACCTATTTATCTACTTGCATTTTGACGTGCTTTTGAACTGCTAAGTTGGCAGGAGCTGGGACCGAGCAACGGGAGCTCACCCCGTCGCAGGGATTTGAACCGCCGACCTTCTGATCAGCAAGCCCTAGGCTCTGTGGTTTAACCCACAGCGCCACCTGGGTCCCTGCTTTGGCCCATACCCATGTGCATATTCTCTAAAAGATCTAGGGACAATTCAGAACTCATTCTTCTCCCCGTTTGTACTTTCTAAGAGACAGTCCTTTTCACAAGGCATTTTTGCTGCCGAGATATCAGACTATATTGGTAGAACAGCATCTGTTTACCTCTGGCGCCTGTAGGGTAAAAATGCTGTCACTAGTTATTTTATTGTTCTTTATATTCCAAAGCCTAATAGAAGTATTTGCAATGCTGCGTACTGCCTACCCAACACAAATTTGTTACTGTCAGGCTTGCGGTTGTTCAAAGGTTGCAGAAAACATTTGCTGAGGTTATTTTAGAGTGAGTTGTTAAGATGTTACTATACCTGATTTTTTTTAATTGATTATAGTCCAGCTCTTATAAAACCAGGAGGAAAAAAGTGTGTTGTTTTGTGGATGCTAGCGGTTTAAAACACACACACACACACACACACACACACACAGAGAGAGAGAGAGAGAGAGAGAGAGAGAGAGAGACTGCTGATAACATGGTTTTTGTCTTCTTTTATTTATAGTATAATTGCTGTAATGACATACTGGTTTAAACAATAAATACTGGAGAGAAACATACTAAGTAGATAGTTGCAATGTGTGGGTCATGAGATGCATAGCATTAATGGCAGGATCTTTAACCAGCAGAAGACCATCATTTTCTTCTTCTTTTTGCAAACTACAGTGACTGGAGACTTAAATTCAGATGGCCTTTCTGGGGAAGCTCTTCATCCAATAGCAGAAAGGCCCAGGATTCTGTTGCCCCCCCCCCCCACTTTCTTTAAATAAAAAAAGCAAGAGGCCACGGGAAACCAAAATTCGGAGCTGGGGAAATACACACATGCAAAACACTAAATGGATCCCCTACTTTACATCTTTGAAAAGTAGTTTTACACCACGGGTGGAACTCAACACCCCACAATGGTGAATGTCTCATCAGCACAAACACTAACCTTGCCAGATGGAATTATCCACCCCCCCCTATTTTATGTTGGGGGGGCCTCTCTTGAACCCCCCCCCCCAAGTCAATATTGGAAGATGCCAGGGGAGGGGAAAGTCCTGTTGCACAAGCTCACACCCTTGTGCGGGGCTTGTGCTGATGTTGTTCCTTAGGCGAACCCCATCCTATATTTTAAAGTGTGCATCATATAAGAGAGATTGTTTGTGCGTATGCTCGGGGAAGGGAGGGGGAAACAACGCATGCATTCTCTAGCTGAAGCTTTTACAAATAAATGGGCTGGGGAGAGGCAGGATTAGTTGCCCTGCAATTTCTCGGACACATAACAAGTTGTGCTTTTTTTTTTAACTGATGGTTTCCAGCAACCGTCTGAATGCTTATATACAAGACCAGGCAAGTTTACCTTCTCTCCCCCCCCATCCCCCCCCGCCCGCATCCTGCTTTTATTTTCACTTATTTACAAAGCACTTTTACATAGAGGAACGGCAGATCAAACTGGGGGCCAGGCAGGCGATTAAGTTAAGCGGGGGCTTGAGTGGGCAGCGTGGAGATCACCTTTGGAACGTGAGTTTTTTCCGTGTTAGCTGGACGGGTTCTTTCCCACTGGAAGCTTGCTATGAAGAGCCGGTACCCAATCACCACAACAGCCGCATCCCTTGAATACACAATAGAAACATCCTGTCTCCTAGCAAGGGTGGGTGGATGTTCGAGGGGGGTCATAGCAGACAGCAGAGCTTTGTGGAGGTACTAAGCCTCTGTCTCCCCAACCAAACACCCATGTTTTGGCATAAGACAAAGGCACAACAAGTTCTCCCGCTGCATTACAAACACCTCCCCTTTCCCAAGCCAGCCCCTTGCAAAATAATTTTAAGTTTCCCCAGGAGACATGCTATTTCCGTTTTTAAACCCAGCCCCTCCCTCCCAATTCGTCCAGAATCTCTGTCCCAGCTTTGATGGGGACGCAAGTTCGCTACTTAGAACCCAGCCCTACTCTCTGAATTCCATTTCTTGAGAGCCATGGGGTTAGACTTCCATTGTACAGCAGGCAGGCTATGGTGTGGAGGAACACTGCCCCACACCACGGGGGTCTCTAGGAGAGGGAGCTGGTCTACCTGCACTTAAAGAGGTGATGGGCAGGTTTGGAACCAGGGTGGATTTGATTTAAATCAAACTGATTTAAATCACTAGCAGGGTGGATAAAAATCAACGATTTAAAAAAAAATCAAAAAGAAATCAGATTTTTTTTATTTAAATTGGATTTTTTAAAATTTAAATTGGATTTTTTTAAAAAAAAATCATTGATTTTTTTATCCACCCTGCTAGTGATTTAAATCAAATCCACCCTGTTCGCAACGCTTTCCTTTTCTCCCTCTGGGTGAATTCAAGGACGCAACAAACACCCCTAATAAGCCAGGGCTAAGCCTCCGGTACCCCCTACCCCTTTTGCATCTGAGATAGTTGGGCCATGGTCTCTAGCGGAGTCACTTAGTTTCTAAAGCACCTTCTTTCTGCATGTTCCCTTCCCCTGGGGTTCAATTCCTTGGTGCAACAGTAGAGCATGACAGTGTTTGGGAAGACACTCAAAGCCACTGGCAGCGATATGGCTTGGGGGGGGGATGTCTTTCTCCAGCCCCAAAGGCAGGAAATAGCCCTCACTATGGCTCCATAGATTGCAGCTGGGTACACAGTCGAGAGAGAGCCAGCGCTTGCCCCCAGAGGACTTGGAAGGCAGAGGGGAAGATAGGACCCAGGGGGAATCCTGCCATGCCTCCTGGCTTTGCAGGGTTGGCAGAACTCAGTGAGGATGCCAGCTTTAAGGCACTACCAGCTGGAGATATTTCACTCTGCTTTCTATGAAGCCCTCTGCTGGTGGCTGTAAGGGGCCCAGGAAGGAAGGAAGGAAAGAATGGCCCCAGAATAGTTTCAAGGGGAATTAAGGCTGTTTATGTTTTCCGTCAACCCAGGCCAAAACTCAGGATGGCAGGATCTCAATATTACTGCTGTGTTGCTAATAACATAATTGATGCAATTAGTAGCAAATTAGCCCTACGCTTGGCAGCATTAGAGAACATGCCAAATACAGAGGAGGGAGAGAGAGAGGGAGAGAGAGAGAGAGAGAGAGAGAGAGATGAAGCTCAGAAAGGCACCTCTGTTCCCGGTGTACAGCAAACCAGAGCTCTTTACAAAATAAAAAAATTCCTTCCAGTAGCACCTTAGAGACCAACTAAGTTTGTTCTTGGTATGAGCTTTCGTGTGCATGCACACTTCTTCAGATACACACTTCTTCAGATATCTGTGTATCTGAAGAAGTGTGCATGCACACGAAAGCTCATACCAAGAACAAACTTAGTTGGTCTCTAAGGTGCTACTGGAAGGAATTTTTTTATTTTGTTTTGACTATGACAGACCAACACGGCTATCTACCTGTAACCAGAGCTCTTTAGAAAGGGGTGGGGGGTGGCGATGATGGTTAGGCCCCATGGCTTGTTAAAAAACAACAACACCCAGGGAAAATGTCCAGCAAGCTGTTAAAGCCACATGGCCACTTTACGCAGAAGATGGCTGCTTCTAATGCAGAAACAGCTTGCTGGGATACAGCCCTCAAACAAAGAAAGGCATACGCAGTTTCTGTTTCTAGTCCTCATGACGGTTAGGGAAAGCCACTGAGCGGTTGCTAGCAACAGAGAAGTGTAGTTACAATTGGCTTTGTATGCATCTTTTAAGTCCCAGGCAAGGGATTCTGTGCACCTCTCCCCTTTCAAGGAGAGGCTCAGGGGTGCGACGGGAAAGGGCTTTTAATAACCCTTCCTATCTCCTGTCCTTTTCCCCTGTTTAAAGATCACCCTCGCCCTAAATGGGCAGCTGGGGCTTTTCGCATTCAGCCGCGTAAGAATGCACAGCCTCGTCCACAGGGTGAAACTCGGCAGTAGCCTCTTCAGCTGGGGAACCAGGGGCCTTTCACATGTTGAGACTCCAGCTCCCATCAGCCCCAGCCATCGCTGTCCATAGCAAAGGCTGATGGGAATTGTAGTCCAGCAGGATCTAGGAGACTTCTGCCTAGAATAATGGCATGCATTAAGATTCCCACCCCATCTACGGCTCTTATGAAAAGGTAGAGAGGCAAGATCGGAGAGATGGGGATGGAGCTGTACGCATCCCATCCCCCTGTCTAACAGTGATAGACACTCTTGATCTAGGGAGATGACTTCAAGGGACGTATTTGAAATGAAGGAATTTCGGGTCCGTATAGCAAAATCCGGAAGGAAGGAGGGAAGGAAAGGACTGGCAGCGCGGAATTGTATGCAGCAATGGTGTGCCGAAAGAAGGGGAGCAGCCACCGGGTAGACCCCGCTAAAAAGGCTGAAGAATTCAATGTCCCCAAATTATTTCCCAAAGAGGGCAATGAGACAAGGGAACCAGATCAGAGCACCGGGTGGAAAGAGGAGTCTTATGAAATGCAAACTCGCTGTACCCAACAGTGACAGTTACACGCACCAAACTATTTCAACACTGTTTTATAGGAGAGCTGTTCACATTAACAGCATGCCAAGCAATGCTATGTAGCCTTCCGAGTCCCCTGCCATAAAGCCAGACTCTGCATAGTCTCTGCCCTACGAGGAACAATCTAGTGGCTTCGTCAAAATCAGAGGCCACCCACTCGCGTTTCTGATAACTTAAGCACCATAATGGAGAAATAACCCCCTATCAGATTTTCTCCTGAAAAAGAAGAACATGCACCAGCATTTAATTTTTTTTTTTTTAAACAACCCTGCAAATGCTGGACTTCACACTCAGGGTCCCGGGTTCAAATCCCATCAGGAGGTGGCTGTTGGCAGGGAACAGCTCCCCAAAACAGCTTCTTTGCTGCAGACACTACGACAAACCAAGAATATGCGCCCGGCCCCACTATGCCCGAGATACCTGCAAAGTCTCCTCCCCTTTCTCTCAACCATAAGCATATTGTGCTTCAACTATAGAGACAGGGTTGCTAACTTTTTACCCTTCCCATCACTCCTGACCACTAGCCATACTGGCTGGGACCAATGGGAATCGGAGTCCAACTTCCGGAGGGCCCCAGAGGCTTCCCACCCCTGAGACAAAGGTCATTCCCAGAGTCTGTGCTGTCCCAGCACTGCCTTTGCGTTTCAGGTTGGTTATGGCAAGAGACTACGGTTTGCGTCCCCTTCAGTTCCTAGCCTACTTCAAGTTAGGTGGCCCAAGTGCTTCCAGTTTGGTCCTGTCGACAGAGAAGCAGAGCAAAAGGCACCAGAGGAGAGTCACAGCTGTGCTGTTTGTGCTCAGTCTAGAGGAGGAGGGCATAAATAAAATAAAATAAAAATACTAACATCTCACTACATTCAGGGTTGTCCTGTGATGGCTGAACCCTGGCTAAAGGCTGCTCAGGGAAAGCAGACACGGGCAACTTTGGAGAAAACACGTCCGCATGGTCCTATGAGCCCAGCAGTATTTTATGGAGACGCATCCAGCCAAATCCTTTCTCCCCAGCTGGGACATTCTCAGTTGCCATTTCCTCCTTGGGAATCACAACACGCGTCAAGGAAAGAGGCACGAGCGCTTTCCCGTCCAGTAACAGGAAATAAAACCATTGCATCTCACTCATCAGTGTTAACAGAAGATCTTCCTAACGAAAGCATTTGCGTTGCTTTAGAGAACCGCCAAAAGATATGCACCGTTGCAAGCAAGGCATGGGACATTTTAAGGGTTCAGAGCAACCTCTCATGTTTTACCTTTGTTCATTATACTAAGCCAGGGGGATTTCTCTTGCTTTAGAGAGAAAGTACATGCAATAGCATCTGAATAGGTATGACCAACTCAGAGGTTTCCCCCCTCCCCTAAAGAAGAACTTTGCTTTTAGTTGCATATATATAGATATATTTTTATCATTATAATAATATTAAAGTTTAGTGGGCCTTGTTGACTTCATGGCCACTTCACGCCTCCCAACGCTCCAATGGAAGCAGAGGAAAATAATCCACTTTTGGATCCAGTCCGCAGCCCGAAATCTCACCCCGCCAAAAATAAGGCAACGACTTGCAAGAGGCACGACTGAAAAACCCAACTGCATTCCCGGGACAAGAGTTCACAGTTGCCACGGAAGGAGAACTACAGGCCAGAGAACCGGCCCCTCAATGGATCCCACTGAGAAAAACTTACATTTAGCTGCCTCTCCTTTACACAGAGTAGTGAACGGACACCTGTGTGTGTAAACTTGTGCTCCTATTAATTAAATGGTTATAAATATACAGAAGCGCTCCTCCGTCAATAAACATAAATAGATCCTGTTGTGCTCCCACACCCTCCCGGTTCTGTAAACATTTGGCAATACATATCTATATTGATCGATCTATCTATATATATACATACATATACACATATACATACACAGATTGCTTCCAGCAAACGAATGTGCAAAACGTAGCCGTCTTGTATAGAGGACGAGCAATGAGGTATACTGTGTTTGTGTGTGGATTACCCGTAAGCTATTGCAGACCTGCTCTTCAGGGCCTCTCGGGAGTTGCGATGCCTGCCCTGAGTTGGCCTGACTATCTCGACACCCCCCCTCCCACCAGCAGAACTGCTTCCGGCAGGGAAAAGGAGCACCGTCACATCAGGATGCAGCCGCGCTGTTCGCCGTAGGAGTTGTCCACACGATCAATTTCCTCAATGATCCTGGTGAAGACACCTTGGGTCATCTGCGAGGCACAGAAAGACGAAACGCAACTGGGTTACCCAAGAGCAGAAGGGGACTGCTGCTGCTTTTGTCAGGCTTTGGGGAATCAGATGCCTCCCCCGGTGGCAGTCATTAAGCAGACCAAACGAAAGGAGCGTTCTTACCAGATATGTTCTTTAATAATCACGCTAAAAAATGGCGTTACTCCCAGTAAAGGTTTACCCCCTCCATCCCCATTAATCTATGTCACTCCTACGTCGGGTAATCTGAGCTTGTTGCCATTGCACTTTCTGTTCCATCACTTTCCAAGCCCGTCTAGTCTTAGGAGCTAAATGGCCTTGTCCCTGTATACCTGAAGGAGCATCTCCACCCCCATCGTTCAGGCTGGACAATGTGGAACGCCCACCCTGTGGAACGCCCTCCCATCAGATGCCAAGGAACTAAACAACTATCTGATTTTTAGAAAACTTCTGAAGGCAGCCCTGTTTAGGGGAGTCTTTAATGTTTGATGTTTTATCGTGTTTTTAATATTCTGTTGGGAGCTGCCCAGACTGGCTGGGGAAACCCAGCCAGATGGGCGGGGTATAAATAATAAATTATTATTATTATTATTATTATTATTGGAAGAGGGGCTTCAGGAATGCTGTCCAAGGACACTGAATCTGCCAGCTGTCTCTCTCCTAGTGTTATTTCTTCTAGCTGCTCCTCACCCAGTATTTCCCAGCTTTTCCCCTCTGGACTATGCCCTTCTGCAAACCACTATTCTAAATCAATACAGTCATACCTCATGTTACGTCTGCATCAGGTTGCGTGTTTTCATCTTGCGTCCAGCGGCAACCTGGAAGTACCGGAATGGGCTACTTCCGGGTTTCGCCAGTCACGCATGTGCATGTGCAGACGCGGAGCTTCGAGTTGCGGGCTTTTCACGTTACGGACGGGCCTCCGGAACGGATCCTGTCCGTAACACGAGGTGCCACTGTGCTGTCCTCCTACCCTTGGGAAGGTTCAGGAAAAAAGGCGGGGGGCTCCCACCATTCCTCCTCAGTCCAGTCCCTGACATTCTGAGGATGGCGAGGATCCTTTTGAGGTTTGCAAAGATGGCAAACCCCGTTGGCTGCCGGATGCTGCTCAGCTCCAATGAGCCCCAGCCAGCACGGTCGTGGATTATGGGAGTCTAGCAACACGGTGGGTGGGTGGGTTTGGACAAGCTCTCTATCCCTGTTTTATGTGTTCCTTGGCGAGGTGCCTGGGCCAGGGGGAAGTCTCCCTTCTACAACTGGAAGCACATGAGATTACATCTGCACCTACCTTTGCAATTATCTTATGACAGGCAGAAAAGGTAAAGGACCCCTGGACAGTTAAGTCCGGGTCAAAGGCGACTCTGGGGTTGCAGCGCTCGTCTTGCTTTCAGGCTGAGGGAACCGGCGTTTGTCCACAGACAACTTTCTGGGTCTTGTGGCCAGCATGACTAAACTGCTTCTGGTGCAACGGAACATCGTGACGGAAACCAGAGCACACGGAAACGCCGTTTACCTTCCCGCCGGAGCGGTACCTATTTATCTACTTGCACTGGCGTGCTTTCGAAATGCTACGTTGGCAGAAGCTGGGACAGAGCAATGGGAGCTCACCCCGTCATGAGGATTTGAACCGCCGACCTTCTGATTGGCAAGCCCAAGAGGCTCAGTGGTTTAGATCACAGCGCCACCCGCTTTACAGTCAGTAAAGAATAAGCAAGGAAACTGCCCATTCCTAGATACAGGGGCTCTGAAATTCTGGAAGCTGAAACAGAGGCCACCTGCTAATTCCACATCAAAAACAAAGCCATGGCAATGCTCAAACCACTAGAGGAAGAAGGGGAGGTTTCTGTGGACATCAGAAAGTCACACTCGGTACCCTGTAGACCCCTCTTTGCCTCCCAGTGCAAGAGTACAACAAACAGGTATCGTACCTGGTTTTCTTTTGCTGAGGATTCCAAGAACACGGCGCCCCAGGAATCAGCAAGCTTCCTGCCTTCATCAGTCTTCACCTGACGGCTAAAACACACACACAAAGGGGAGATGAAAACAGGGGAGACACCAGGCCACCATTATGTTTTTACGGGTTGTAATTTGAGACACCTGGTGTTGAGGATCTGGAGCTAGCAAAAATAATGAAAATCAATCAGACAGTTCTGTAAGCTGGGAAAACACAGTCAGAAGGGCAGGATATAAATATAAAATTATTATGATTATTATTACTCCTCTTCATGCATTAAAAAGTGTGGGGGTGTTATAGGAAACATCTGGACAAATACAGAATTATTTAAAACATTTGGGTTGCAATATATTGTATTTAGAGGGGGAAAGAATAAACTTGTTCCCATCCCTGCTCAGTTCTCATTTACATTCAAAGCTTTTGACTAACACTGGTGTGTTTCGAAAACTTTTATTGCCTCCATGAGGACTAGAAGCCTCCTTTTAAAAAAACCCACCAAAAACCAAAATGCTGGATTTTCCCCTATGTCAATCTCAAGAGTCCCGTTTTGATGTAGAAATGTTTTACATTTCAGAAACGCGTGACCCTGATCCCTAGAATCAGGAACCAACAGACTCCTTTGGCGCTTACAACAGGGGCCTATTCAAGGCAGAATTCTACTTTGGAATGTTATGAATGTTAGGAATATGGCAAGATTGGAGCCCAGCAAGAAGATAGGGGCTGGCTCACACAATGCACCATTGATACTGTGGCATGGCGTGCGCAAGCATACCTAGCGTAAGAGAATACATGAAAACAACCCAAAAAACCAAAAACAAAACCCTCCCATTATTATCATCATCAAGGAATGATAATAGAAACGATCTTCAATTAAGGGAAGTTGCATGTGAGCCTAGTGAGAGACATAAAGAAACAGCATTTGTTCTAAGAGATCAAAAATTTAACCACAAAAAAATTAACCTCCCCAATCCCAGTATGGCTGGTTTTATGCCCGGTGTTTGAAAAGAGACAGACTGAAGCAACCAGATCCCATCCTTAAGGCTCAGGCTGTATGTTCTCAGCAGGGTGGATTTGCTTTAAATCAAATCGATTTAAATCACGATTTAAATCACTAGTCAGTAAGACTTGATCTAAATCAAATCGATTTAAATCACAAGTTAAATCACTAGTCGGTAAGACTTGATTTAGATCAGATCGATTAAATCATGATTTAAATCATGATTTACCAGTAAATCGCAATTCAAATCACTAGTCGGTAAGACTTGATTTGAATCAAATTGATTTAAATCATGATTTAAATCTTTTTTTTTTACAGGAAGACTCCTTCTTGCTGGCATAATCTTAATATTTACAACCAGATGAAGGTTTCATTTTTGGAATAATAAATTTTCAGAGTAGTTTTTACAGTTATATCTAAAACCACTGATTTGGTTATACTATTAGAAATACAAAGACAGGTAATATGAAATGTATTGTTTCTATTTAGACAACTTTTCTGCTGTACTTTATTAGAAGGAGAAAAATAACCATTTCCTTAATAAACAATTTAAACAATTTCTTTAACTAAGACAATAACATTATAGCATATGTACCCATGTTTGTTAACTGATGTGCGTTTTAGCACACATGAAAAACTTAAAACAAATCCTTTTTCCTGATGAATAGCCTTCGGACTATATTGTAATTTAAAAAGAAAACTATCTTTAGAAAGGTTTTTCCTCCAAAAGCATTTTATTTTAAAAATCTGATTTAAATTAAAAATATCTGATTTTTTAAAAAACAAAACCCTGCTTTTTTTTTTTTTTAAATCATTGATTTTTATCCACCCTGGTTCTCAAGCAGGAGACGGCAAAGCTCTTACCTTTCTAGAGACAGATCGGCTTTATTGCCAACAAGCACTACCGGCATCCTGCCAAAGGAGAAAGGGACACTCTTAGGAAAAGTGGAGGGCTCAAACCCAAAACCACTCACCAAAGCACTTCCAACAGCCAGGGGTTCAGTATGTTACCAGCTCCTGCCTCAAAGGCTCCTCCTGCAAGGAGCTGGCAAGACAAGAACTGTAGCACTTCTTCTTCATCTTCATCATCATTTATTATTTATACCCCGCCCATCTGGCTGGGTTTATACTCCTTCAGGTATACTGGACCGAGGCCGTTTAGGGCTTTAAAGGTCAGCACCAACACTTTGAATTGTGCTCGGAAACGTACTTCACTTGCAAGGACATGCATTTCTGATGGGAGCTGCTCCTTTCCTTGCAGAACTTAATCAGAAATGATTCCTGAATTGCAAGGGGTCGCACCCGATGACCCTTGGGGTCCCTTCCAACTCTGTGGTTCCATGAAACAATTTGTACCACGTCACAATATATCGCTTAGAGCAGGGTCTCCCAAACTTGGGTCTCCAGCTGTTTTTGGACTACAACTCCCATCATCCCTAGCTAGCAGGATGAGCGTTCAGGGATGATGGGAACTGTAGTCCAAAAACAGCTGGCGACCCAAGTTTGGGAAACCCTGGGCTTAGAGGAGAGGCGGAGAAGCTGTGACCGTCCATCGGGCCTCAGCTCCCACAGTCCCTGAACTTTGATGAGACTGGTGGCTAAAAGAAAAAGCAAGCATTAAAACACAATTAAAGAATGTTAGAAGTAAAACTATATACATATATAGTCGTACCTTGGATCCCAAACACCTTGGCACTTGGACATTTTGGCTCCCGAATGCTGCAAACCAGGAAATGAGTGTTCCGGTTTGCGAACGTTCTTTGGAACCCGGACGTCCGACGGGGCTTCCGATTGGCTGCAGGAGCTTCCTGCAGCCAATCAGAAGCCGCGCTTTGGTTTCCGAACGTTTTGAAAGTCGAACGGACTTCTGGAACGGATTCCATTCAACTTCCAAGGTACGAATGTATAAACGCTATCAAACCATAGAAATAATTTCGACAAGAGCCTTTCCTTCCATTCTAGAATTCTTTCCAATTGTGCTCTTTCCTGCCCGCACCCCACCAAATTAATATTTACCTTGTCTTCCCTCTGCTTTCATATAACTTGCTGTGTAAAGACTTTACCACTTGAAAACTGAGAAGAAAGAAAAGAGGAAGAATGATAGGCTGTCACTTCTCGAATACAAGGCAGTGTCACTCGAGTTAAGCTACACAGACCCCATTCACGACATGCATTCAAAGCACTATGGTACCCCTTTCCTTTCACAGAGCTAAGATCCCCAGAGTTCCCTGTGAAGAAGGATTGACTATGATGAAACCACTCTGGGAACTCTGAATGTGCTCCTATTGACTTTGCATGGAAGTAGAAAGCTCAGAACGGCTCCTCTTGCCCCCCCATTCAAGCGCTTAGCTCCAACAATTGATTGGAATATGTGAAAAAATAGCATTAATCTGAAAGGTTCCATTTAGAAGAGAAAAAGAACAGAGGCCATCAGTTGTGGAGCATTTGGAAAGGGTTATGGATACATGGAAAACTGGAATTGGGAAGAGAAAAACTAAGGCTATTACAGGACCTTCTCAAATAATTTGAGTAGATTTGCAAGGCAACAAGGCTCTGTACTGTCAATTAGGGCTGGGTGATATATCGATATATCATCCAAAATTGGTTTTAAGTCCATAGCTTGAAACTGGTTTCATAATTTTTGACCAGGCAATATACAGTCATACCTTGGATCCTGAATGCCTTGCAAGTCAAACGTTTTGGCTCCCAAACGCCGCAAACCTGGAAGTGAGTGTTGTGGTTTGTTAATGTTCTTTGGAAGCCGAACGTCTGACGGGGCTTCCGCGGCTTCCAATTGGCTGCAGGAGCTTCCTGCAGCCAATCAGAAGCTGCGCTTTGGCTTCCAAACGTTTTGGAAGTCAAACGGACTTCCGGAACTGATTCTGTTTGACTTCCAAGGTATGGCTGTATCGCAAATCATGGTGTGTGTGTGTGTGTGTGTGTGTGTGTGTGTGCGTGCGTGCGCGCGCGCGCGCTATGCAAAAACCACAATGTGGGAAAAACCGTGAAGCCAGCCAATGCTTCTCTCGATTCCTGCAGCCCATTAACTCTGCCGACTCAGCTCTCCACCTGCCTCCTGCAGGGGGCAGCGAATCACAAGAGCAGGCGCCGGCAAAAAACACAAGACAGGAAAAACCGCCAATGCCTCCTCTACGTAGCTCCATCCTTCTTTCAGATATTGTGATATATGGGTATACAGTGGTACCTCAGGTTACGAACTTAATTTGTTCTGGAGATCCGTTCTTAACCCGAAACCGTTCTTAACCTGAGGCGCGCTTTCACTAAATGGGCCTGCCGCTGGCGCACGATTTCCGTTCTCATCCTGGGGCAAAGTTTGTAACCTGAGGAACTACTTGTGGGTTAGCGGAGTTTGTAACCCAAAGTGTTTGTAACCTGAGGTGTTTGTAACCTGAGGTAGAAGAAGAAGAGTTTGGATTTGATATCCCGCTTTATCACTACCCGAAGGAGTCTCAAAGCGGCTAACATTCTCCTTTCCCTTCCTCCCCCACAACAAACACTCTGTGAGGTGAGTGGGGCTGAGAGACTTCAGAGAAGTGTGACTAGCCCAAGGTCACCCAGCAGCTGCATGTGGATGAGTGGAGACGCTCATCCAGACGTTCACCAGATTACGAGTACACCGCTCTTAACCACTACACCACACTGGCTCTCCACTGTATCATGATGTTTAGCTGTAGTGCAATATTGAAAACCAGATATTGCCCAGCCCTACGGTCCACCGGTGTAGTGGTTAAGAGCGGCGGACTCGTAATCTGGTGAACCGGGTTCGCGTCTCCGCTCCTCCACATGCAGCTGCTGGGTGACCTTGGGCTAGTCACACTTCTCTGAAGTAAGTCTCTCAGCCCCACTCACCTCACAGAGTGTTTGTTGTGGGGGAGGAAGGGAGAGGAGAATGTTAGCCGCTTTGAGACTCCTTCGGGTAGTGATAAAGCGGGATATCAAATCCAAACTCTTCTTCTTCCCACAATGCTCAGAGCAGCCTCCATCAACACACCAAACTCTTGGGCTTCTTACCTCTTGAGAGATGTAACGGAATACACCAGCACGTAGCCATGAATGCCAATGGTAAATGAGTGAGGCAAGATCGTGTATTCATCCTGGACAGAAACAAAACAGAGAGGATGAGGCGCTCCGATTTCAATACGTTTCGCAAATCTGAAGACAACCCAGTTCAGCAGCTGGCCCATTTCAAAGCCCATGAATGCACATATGTCCATAGCCCATTTCAGTACAGCTTTATCTAGTGAGGTGGCAGTGACCATTCTTCAGGAAGTGACACCCGCCCAGGTAATGGATCTCTGGCAAAGTTCAGGCGAACTTCCTCGAAATACCTCCCTGCACTATAGGCTTTTCAGGACCATGTGTCAAAGCAAGCAATTAATCCCATAGGCCACAGTGCTGCGGGAGAGCAGTGAAATATCAATAAACAAACAAGGGCAACCTCTCTTACCTGCCCGGCAGTGTCCACTAGTTGCAGATGGAATTCATCCTTTCCCAGCATCAACATTTTGTTGTAAGCTAAAGTGGGAAGCGAGGGAAGGAGGCAATTTACAGCAACATTGCTCTGCGTCTGCTGCACCCCTCCCCAAATTGAGCCACACCCTTGGCTCCACCCCAAAGTTCTGTGCCCAAGCTATTTTTACCCCCCCCCCTTCTCCTCCTGCCAGTTTAATAATAATAATAAAATTTTATTTATACCCCGCCCTTCCCGGTCCAAAAACCGGGCTCAGGGCTGCTAACAACAAATACAAAACAATGATTAAAAACAACTTTAAAAACAGCATAAAAAAACAGACATCAGTGGGATCACCAGGGCTAACTGGCTAAGTTAGTCTTGCTAGGCCAGTAGGGAGACCAGGGAAGAATTTTAATGTGGGGACCCAGAAGGGTTTCTTCAGAAAAAAAGGGAAGGGGAAAAAGGAATAGGGGATCAGGCTGGATTGAAGGCCAGGCGGAATAACTCTGTCTTACAGGCCCTGCGGGAGGAGATCAGGTCCCATTTAGTCCTCGGCCAGCCACTACCGGTATAATCTGTCCCCTGCTTCCCCATCACTCCCTGGCAGGCAAACCAATGCTGTTTCACCTGAGCTGAGGAAGCAACAGCAAAGCAATTGCTTCCGCGGCGTCTTCTCGCAAAACAGACATTGGGAAAACTCTCAGCGAGCAGAGGCACATGCAGGGCTAGTTTGTTGTGGCTTTTCTGCACGTCGTAAAAGTGTTTTTAAAAAAACTGGGGTGTGGGGGAGACCCACAAGGGAGATTTAAAGAGTAAATTGGCAAGGAGAGACTATGTGCGTATGTTGCACAGCTAAAGCAGAAATGAACAGCCACAAAAGCCCAGGTGCAGATATGGATTGTTTTGATCATAGCCATTATGTTTTTGGAGCATCTGCCTGGAGTAAATTAGCTTTCCCCAAAGCAGCTGCAGAAGAAGCTGGCTGCAAAAGGACCCCTGAAACCTTTGGCTCCAGTGACGGCTTAGTAGAAGCAGGCAAAGCGGTTCTACCCAACAGCCCGTCCACACACACCACGGGCAAAGATGCTCTTCGTGTGTGCCGTGACAGCTTATATCCAGATCCCATGCAGAGTTAAGATTCACCTGATTATTTGCAGGGTATCACCAGAATTCGCGGGAGGTGCATTTGCTCAGCAGGAATGGAAAGGCATTTTGCATGTGCTCAGGGGCACATTTACTATTCTCCCACCGGCTCGTAGAAATGATTGCCAGCTACCAAGCCCAGGCAGTTACAAAGGAACAAAAGTGGCAAGCTCCAATACATGCACAAACCCCAACAGACAATTATCACTAAAAACATCTGGCGCCATACCAACTGCCCTCAGGGAAATGTTTTGGGTAGATAAATCTCCCCCACCCCACCTACCCCCCAAAAAATTCCCCAGGAGTGATCACCACACAGGGCAAACCGGAAGTGGACAAGACAGATTTATGGGGAAGTCGGCCTTCAGATAACCTAAAAAATGTTCCGCTGTATGAAGTGGGTGTGAATGGCAGCCCCCTTCGAAAACAGGAAAGGACTCTTGCGATGAGGGAGGGTTTGCGGCCTGGCAGGAAGTGAGGAGAGGTGCTACTGAATCCGTTTATCACCGGGGAGAAAACTCTTGAGCTTTCTACAGAACATCCCAGCTATGCACAAGAGCTATTTGGCTGTTAGCATCACCTGAAACCAGGGTGGATAAAAATCAACGATATTTTTTTAAATAATCAGATTTTTTCTTATTTAAATCGGATTTTTTCTTATTTAAATTGGATTTTTAAAATAACATGCTTTTGGAAGAAAAATCTTTCTAAATATAGTCTTCTATTTAAGTTACATTGTAGTCCAAAGGCTATTCATCAGGAAATAAGGGTTTGTTTTAAGTTTATCAAGTGTGCTAAAACTCAGTCTAAGTTTTTTTTTTTTTTTAATGTTTAACCACATCAGTTAACAAACATGGATACATATGCTATCATGTTATTGTTTTAGTTAAATAAATTGTTTAAATGGTTATTAAGGAAATGATTATTTTTCTCCTTCCAATAAAGTGCAGCAGAAAAGTTGTCCAAATATAAACAGTTAACTTATTAAACCTCACCATAATTTCATAATTATCTGTCTATGTATTTCTAGCAGTATAACCAAATCAGTAATTTTTGATATAACTGTAAAAACTACTCTGAAAATTTATTATTCCAAAAATGAAACCTCCATATGGTTGTAAATATTAAGATTATACCAGCAAGAATGAGTCTTTCTGTAAAAAAAATATTTAAATCAAGTCTTACTGACTAGTGATTTAAATCGTGATTTAAATTGTGATTTAAATCATTTTGATTTAAATCAAATCCACCCTGCCTGAAACCCCAAACAGTCCGTTTTTGCTTCTCTTGGTACAGAAATAGGGCTCTATTGCTCTGTCCATGGGTCAAAGAAAACATATCTACCAATGGTCAAGACTTCCCTCCATCTTGCTCACTGCTTGACTTTAACAAACAAGAGTCCAGATATACCCAGGAAAGATTTAACCAAAACACTTACTGCTTTCCACTGTAGGATCGTAACACTCCACAAACTCCCCATCAATGAACTGGTGCGCAAGGGATGTTTTACCTGAAGAGGAAAGATGCGAAAAGAAAGCATTGCTGCAGGTGTGCTCTTTGGATCTCAGCAGCCGATAAACTCAGCCTTCAGAGGAAAACAAACACCTCCAGCAGGTCCCGCCAAAATTACACTGATTGCCAGTTTAAGGTCACCCCATTTGCCAAGGAAATTCCCATGCTTAAGTTCTGGGGTGAGGCGAAACACAGAGCAAAGTAATTTAGTTTTAAAGCACTATCGTCCCTGCAGTAACTCAAAGGTGGGCAATGGACAAATGGTCGAGAGCTCTAGAATAATCCGGAGGAACTCAAAAGAGGCAGGGGGAATTGTTTCATGAAAACCTAAAAAATTGCAAATGTGAATTTTTAGCCTGGTGACAGATCTTCAAAGGGGGGAAGTAAATAATGAAAGTTGACTTCATGGTACTATTTGATAGACAGAAAACACTAACGCATTCAGTTTATTTGAAGATCTGATGTGAATTTGCAGAGTGGGGGGCTTTTAGGGGGAAACACTTTATCTTTGAATATACCAGTACTTGTCACAAATTGTAGCTCTTACATTTCATGCCTTTTGGGACCCTCTGTTTACAATTTTCTTCATACTGGAACATGTGTATGGATTGGCATGCCTGCGTGTATTCTTAATACCTGCCAGCCAATTATAAACTTCACACATTCAACAAAAGTGTTGTGAAACATCCCTGTTTTTTCTTATCCTTTACAAACTGTACATGCAGATACAACCAGTCCACTTGTGGACTTTCTTACACAAAATGACCTGATAGCAGAAAATCAACGCTAACTCTCTTTAACTTTGTGCACTGTCGGATACAACAACCCCATGTGTTTAAGGCGCCATAAAACTCTTGATAGTTAATCCTCAGCGGTGCTATTTCGTGCTTTTAATTTTTAATTTTAACAAATTGATTACATCACTCGGTTATTCAGTCAAGAAATTTAAAACATACTCATTGCTTAGTATCAATTATCTTGTTGGTTCTCATCTAGTAAATTTACAGCTCAATGTATACAAACCTTTGCAGAAGTAATTCCCATTACTTTCAGGTAAATGAGCACAGGACTACAGTCTTAGATATATGTAAAGGTAAAGGGACCCCTGACAGTTAGGTCCAGTCGCGGATGACTCTTGGGTTGCGGCGCTCATCTAGCTTTACTGGCCGAGGGAGCCAGTGTACAGCTTCCGGGTCATGTGGCCAGCATGACTAAGCATGACTACGCCGTTTACCTTCCCGCCAGAGCGGTACCTATTTATCTACTTGCACTTTGACGTGCTTTCGAACTGCTAGGTTGGCAGGAGCAGGGACCAAGCAATGGGAGCTCACCCTGTTGCGGGGATTCGAACCACCGGCCTTCTGATCGGCAAGCCCTAGGCTCAGTGGTTTAGATATATGTACCGTATCTCAAGGGACCCAGGTGGCGCTGTGGGTTAAACCACAGAGCCTAGGGCTTGCTGATCAGAAGGTCGGCGGTTTGAATCTCTACGACAGGGTGAGCTCCCGTTGCTCGGTCCCAGCTCCTGCCCACCTAGCAGTTCGAAAGCACGTCAAAGTGCAAGTAGATAAATAGGAACCGCTCTGGCGGGAAGGTAAACGGCGTTTCCGTGCGCTGCTCTGGTTCGCCAGAAGCGGCTTAGTCATGCTGGCCACATGACCCGGAAGCTCTATGCCGGCTCTCGGCCAATAAAGCGAGATGAGCGCCGCAACCCCAGAGTCGGACACGACTGGACCTAATGGTCAGGGGTCCCTTTACCTTTACCGTGTCTCAAATCCTGCAGTATTAATCCAACTGAAATGAGAAAGGGTTTTCACTCCCTGTACTGTACAGTGAAAAGCAATCAATATGTCAGCAGCTTTTAGCCAGTACCTATTTGTAAGTCATTGTTTCGGGGTCAGTCCAGGCAATGTTGTTTTATTTAACGCCATCAAGCAAATACAGCATTCAGTATTGCGGATCAATATTTGGATAGCCGTGTATCAGCTATGGGCTCCTCCCCACCATAAATTGAGTTTGGCAACACACACCCGTCTCTGAATGCAAGGAGACTGGCTTACGGGCTGCAATGTTGCGCCTAATTAGGCTACAAAGCTGGTTCCCCACGGCTGTTCATGTGTTGCCAAGTAGTCTGGAGGAGAACAGGAGAGCCAGCAGCTTAGACATCTGCTGGTACATGCGGAGTGGGCCTCATCTCATGCCTTGGGGGAAGCTCACAAGCCCAAGAGGTCATCTGGAGCAGAGGATGGGATGAGCAGAATTGGGGAAACCAAAGGCAAGAGGACAAAGTCTTTGCTCTTTCTTCTTCTTGGTGACAAAAGAAAGGGCTGTGCCCAGGTACATAAGGATTTAGTGCAGGCATCCCCAAACTCGGCCCTCCAGATGTTTTGGGACTACAACTCCCATCACCCCTAGCTAATAGGACCAGTGGTCAGGGATGATGGGAGTTGTAGTCCCAAAACATATTGAGGGCCGAGTTTGGGGATGCCTGATTTAGCGAACTAGCCAAACATGTTGCATCCCACCTGGTGGACCGTGGAGGAAGCGCCAGAAGAAAACAAGAAGATCTGCAAAGATTTGTCTCCCCAATGCAGCTCTGGGGTATATTAACAGCAGTTAAATTTAGCATATTGCTCCCGCACTTGCCACATGAAAGGATCTGGGCTCACGTTCACATCTTTGCACATTAAGTGTGCACAGAACAATTTATGAATCTGTTTAGCATGTACATCTTGTTGTTAACTCTCGCCCTCCCGCACGCCTCCAAGATCTTGTAGCTGAGTCAGCGTCCTTTTTAGTTCAGCCACAAGGGAAGGGATTTATACAGTATGTAGCTAGTTGAAGATGCTGCTCTGTTGCGATTCTCTACTGCTGACTCGCTTAGTCGGGTGCCATAGATCTGAGTCTAATGCACTACAAGAGCCGTCGCCCAACCTTGTGTCCTCAGACTACAACTCACATCAACCCCAGCTCACATGGCTCTGCTGGTTCCCACTAATGGGAGTTGTAGTCCAAAACATAGAGGGCACTAGGTTGGGAAGATGGCAGTATGGAATCTTAGAATTCTCCTTGCTGTGTTGAAAGAAATATTTCAAATTCCTTGAATGTTTAGGAACTTGGGCAACCTGACACCCAGGGTTCTTCCAGTCCAACTTACTAGAGCCTTCTGACATCTCTAAATTATCTGTGAAGCAAAGAATGGCTCTTTATTCTTTTTTAATGGCCAATGGGACGCAGGTGGCGCTGTGGGTTAAACCACAGAGCCTAGGGCAGAAGGTAGTCGGTTCGAATCCCAGCGACGGGGTGAGCTCCCGTTGCTCAGTCCCAGCTCCTGCCAACCTAGCAGTTCGAAAGCACGAAGTGCAAGTAGATAAATAGGTACCGCTCCGGCGGGAAGGTAAACGGTGTTTCCGTGCGCTGCTCTGGTTCGCCAGAAGCGGCTTAGTCATGCTGGCCACATGACCCAGAAGCTGTACGCCGGCTCCCTTGGCCAATAAAGCAAGATGAGCGCCGCAACCCCAGAGTTGTCCGCAACTGGACCTAATGGTCAGGGTTACCTTTACCTAATGGCCATATAGGCTCTAAACACAGAAAAAAAGGGGGCAGCACGCCCAAGAAACGAAGTAAATTGAAATGTGAAGTCATTGTCTTAACCTCATTCAGGGGAATGACATGGCCGGACCCTCCCCTAAATCACCATTAGTTTACGTGCGCAAGGAACAACACAGTCCCAAGGCACTGATGTTCAGCGCTGCAAGAGAGCAGAGGTGTGCAATTAAATATGGCTGCATTTACCCATACCAAATATGGAGCATTTTGTTTTGCAACAGCCCCACACCAGCAAAGCAGAACTCTTACTACAGCTCTCACTCCCTTTTTGACCTGTTCAAACAAGGCACAGATGGTTGTAGGAGGAGGATCAACAACCCAAACGTGCACATTACGCACACAGGGTCCACGCCAACTGGAAATGCATTAACCCCTTCTGTCGCAGAAAGGGCCCCTAGCCTTAAAAGCAAATTCTCACGCACAGGCGCATCAAGATTATATTACCCACCCCACCCCAAGGAGAAAAGGCTGCAGAAGGCTTAATACTATAAGGAAACAAGCCATTTCACCACCCAGCCTCCCATTATGACCTCTGACCTCTGGTCATTTCCTCCCACTGCATGTGGATTAATAGAAAACAGACCCCAAGTGACCTCTTGCATTTGTGTTCAGGGAAGAGGTCAGATGAGCAGGGAAATGTGCATGTGCAAATAACTCCCCAAGGAGAAACTAGGAAAGGTCAGGCAATAGGCTGTCCGAAAGCTACAAGTTTTCTGGACTCAGGAGCTGCTAAAGCTTTTCTGGACAGGCAAGGAGGGCTCCAGTTCACTATAAATAGGTGACTAGGAAAAAAAGGGGGTTGCTACTCTTGGATGCAAATGCATGCAGAATTTTAACTCCGTCACTGCAGATCTGCACAAATCCTCCCAGCAACTTACTGTGTACCTAAACAAGTATTTAATAGGACATGCTAAGATTTGAAGTTTGGGGCAGGGGGGTTGTAATAGCGTTGTGATTTCCCCTGAAAACACACACACACACACACAAAATTCCCCCCTCCCCCACACACTTAGCAGAGATTTGTGGCACTTTGCAACAACTATTCTGTGCAACCAGCAAAGGGAGAAATGTATCTGTCTCAGGATGTACGAACTTCAAGCCCAGGAAGCTCACAGACAGGAAACCCACAACATAGAGAGCAGGGCAGCCCATCCCCAAACACTGGCTGCTCAGAGAATCAAAGGGCACCGATCCTCACACTGCTCCGTTTTCCATTTGGCCTGATCCTGTCAATATTCAAGTCCTGCGATTTTGGTGTCTGCCATTCCCGGTATTTTAAGCATGAAGATCAGGATGCAGGTGGTGTTACTATTCTTCTTATTTCCCAAATCACCCCTACCTACATTTCCTAAGACCCCAGCAAAGTCGCCCATATATATCGGTCCTACCTGACTAGTCCTAGACCAGGGCGGGTCTCTCCACCTCACCCCCTTTAAGAGAGAGCTGTGTAGACAAAGGAGGGAATCTCGGGCAGGTGCTCCTCGCGCGCGGCCACACCTGCCGAAATCCTCCCTTCCACGCGCGCACCTCCTGCTAAAGGTGCAGAAGCGCCTCTCCGCTTTCTCACCTGGAGATGCTGATCCCCCCCCCGCATCCCCCTAAAACCAAAGCCTTCCCAGCTATAAAAAGTCATTTATCCCAGCTGCTGGCGACTCCTCGCGCCAATCCTCGCCGCCTTCCCCACCCGCGCTCCGGATGGCAAGGGCTGCTCCGGGCGCACCACGTGCATCGCCCTCGCCACACGCACCAGACCCGCTTCCTCCTCCTCCCCCGCTTTCCGGTCCCCCATCCTCCGGCCATCCCCCCTCCCAGCCCACCCACGGCATGCTTCCAGCCCCAGCCCACCCCGGGGACCCTCACTCCGCTCTTCTTAGCACCCACCCGAGATCCTGCACGCCCTTCCCCACGCGCCCTCCGATTGTTCCAAGCCTCCTCGTGCAATCTCCTACGCGAGGAACACCCCCCCCACTTCCCTCGCCGCCTCCCGGGCACCCACCCCTGGCCACGTGCCCCCCGCCTCCCCGCCACGGGTGGCACCCATCCCTTTCCCAATCTGGACCACGCACTCACCCACAGAGCGATACCCCAGGATCACGACCTTCCGATAGCGCACCAGAGGCATGGCCCGGCGCAGGGCGTGGGGAGGGAGGGAGGGGGGCGTGGGGTGCCGCAAGGCGGGCGGGCCGCGCGATAAAAGAGCCCGCCGGAGAGTAGAGCCGCGGGCGCCGCAACTACAAACGCCCACGTGACCACAACACTGGCCTACAGCCGCCGCTCCTCATTGGCCCCGGGGAAGAGGGCGCGTGCGCGCTGCGGAGGGCTCCCGCTCCATTCATGAAAAACGGCGAGGGGGTGGGAGGCGAGGCGCGGGGGAGGATGTGGGGGGCGTTTCCCAAAAGCGCAAGTGAGGAGCTCCGCTGGGCGGGAAACGGCGGGGCGCTTAGCCGACCCTTCCCTTCATACTCTGTGCGGTTCCTCCGCGTGTTTACTTGGGAGTAAATGCCCCCGAGCTCAGTGGGATTTCGATTACGCTAAGCGGCGAGGGGCGGGAGAGAGGGAGGGACGAGGGAAGGGATTGCATAGAGAACTTTCCTCCACCCTCAGCAGATGAAAACATTAGCAGGGTTGTAATTTTACTTGTAATCGGTGCTTTTTTTTATTTAAAAAAAAAAGGCTTGGGGGTACTCTCATTTTGACTCGAGAAAATCACCATTTTATAGTTCGAATCGGGGAAAATAAATACAGTAAATGGACAAAAGTACGAAGATTCACAAAATGTTTAGGGGTGTGCGTACCCCCAGAAAAAAAGCACTGCTTGTGATGTAGCAAATACTTTGGATAATATGGAGGGATACAAAATATAAATTATGCAGTTGTAAATGTTCACAACAGGAACCGATGGGGGAAGTCTCGCGATTCAGGTTTATCTCTATATATGGATATGTATTTGGATTGTTATAAATTTTTACTTGTAAAATCAAATAAAAATGATTTTTTTTAAAAAAAGAGAAATGAGATCTTTCCTCCCCCTCATCCATTCATTCCTCCTTTGAGAATGGTTGTGTTGGAAGAGCCATGGCTTATTCGCCTGTCTTTTTGTTTTTTAATTTTTATTTATACTTTTCAAGTTTATACATTTCACTAATTTTATACATCTCATTAAATTTTGCCATCATTTTGACATTTCACAACTTGACTTCCTTCCCCCTCTTTCTGCGGTTCCTTAAATTCCTTTTAATATCTACTGCATATCCAACTTAACCTAATTTGCTCATTTATTCATCTTCTTTAAATATATACTCTTATGAAACTGCAGGTTATTACAATAATCCTGCCAATGTTTTTATCTGTTTGCAATTTATCTGTAAATATTCAATAAGCCATTTCCATTCTTTTAGAAAAAAAAGTTTGTTATCTTGATTTCTTATTCTTCCGGTAAGTTTCGCCATTTCTGCATATTCCATAAGTTTTTGTATCTATTCTTCCTTTGCCAGGACTTATTCGCCTGTCTTTTTATCTTTTTTATTTATTTAATGTTTTTATTACAAAAATTATTGGGTTACAAAAGTAAATATACCTTGCCTCTGTTTTCAGATCTTAAAATCCTTTCTACAATAGCAGTTCTATTTGATGTGAGACGTTGGTGTCGTGTATTATAGCATAAAGTTGGGGAGGAAGAGAAGTGGGGGGAGGGAGAGAAGGGGGGTCATTTTATTATTTGGTTTATTTTGTTTATTGCCCCCCCCATGCAGGGAAGCCGTTTGAACCACTAAGAGAGTTTTTAATGCGACTCCAAAGTGCTTAACATCAGCAGGATGCTGTGCCCAACAAAGAAAATTAAAACCAGGTCCTACCAGCCAGCTGGGACGCGGGGGGCGCTGTGGGTTAAACCACAGAGACTAGGACTTGCTGATCAGAAGGTCGGTGGTTCGAATCCCCACGACGGGATGAACTCTCGTTGCTCAATCCCTGCTCCTGCCAACCTAGCAGTTCGAAAGCACAAAGTGCAAGTCAGGGGCGGAGGAAGCCTCCTCGCTACCCTGGGGGCAGCGATGGCCTGTGATGGAGTGCGCACGCGCGGCATTTCGCGCATGCACATTCCATTGTGACGTTGCATTGTCACGTCACGGTGCCCCGCCCCCAGGGGGATGCCTCCGTTTGCGATCGGCGGCTCGTGGGGGTGCCCCCCGCTGCTGCTTTTCGCGCGGCGGCTTGCAAGATCTCAGCGGGAGCAGCGACGGCCCGGAGACGGAGTGCGCACGGGCAGCATTTCACGCATGTGCACTCCGTCTTGAACAGCGCCGACACGCAAAAAGCAGCGGCGGCGGGGCACCCCTACGAGTGGCCTTGCAGAGCGGCCTCGCTCCGCAGCTTGCTTGGGGCCCGCGGGTGGGGCGGGGCAGGGCCGGCCCAAGTGTCACCCCCCTCCCCTGGAACCCGGGGCGGAGCGCCCCCCGCCCCCTTGCGACGCCACTGGTGCAAGTAGATAAATAGGTATCACTGCAGCGGGAAGGTAAACAGCGTTTCCGTGTGCTGCTCTGGTTCGCCAGAAGAGGCTTTGTCATACTGGCCACATGACCCGGAAGCTGTACGCCGGCTCCCTCAGCCAATAATGCGAGATGAGCGCCGCAACCCCAGAGTCGTCCACGACTGAACCTAATGGTCAGGGGTCCCTTTACCTTTACCACCGGGTTAAGACACAACACCCAAAGGCAGGGGCTCACTGGGAAAATACATTTAGGAGCTCCTGCTTAAAGTCATTCTGGAGAGAAGGGGGCGACTTTCTCCAAATCTTTACTTTTTAGTCTAATGGTCAGGGGTCCCTTTACCCTTTATCTTTACCAACCAGCCAATCTAACTGACAAGTTAACAACACTGGAGAAAAAAAGTATCCTTCATTGCCTCTGTGGGCTGAAGCAGGCTAACGTATGGCGGTGCAGGACAGGACAGTCATGGGCGCTTCCAGACTGTCGCTATTTGCCGGTGGGATTCAGTCAAAGTCAAGTTTCGAGTTTTTATGGTCTGTTGGGAGGCCTCATTCAACAGGCCCGCTTTCCTTTTTGCGGTAAGGAAAGCAACCCGAAAATGCACTCTGAAAAGTGTGTGGGAGAAGGCTTGTTTTGACGCAATGCCATTTCATCTTGCCGCAAATAAATTCGACGGAACTGTCTTGAAATAGCCAACCCAGTCATCAGATTTCCCTGCCAACAAATTGGGATGAAGGCTCCATAAACTGGTCTTCTGGAAGTGCCCTAAATCTGGGCAGCCTGTGTGTGATTGAACCCCGCCTGAAAACAGTGACTCTGGAATCCCCCCAAGCAACACATCGGAAATAAACCGTTTCGTTTAGACTCCGCTTTGCTCTTCTGGGGCAAATAGCGTTCAGGCATTTGACTTTGGTACACCAATCGCTATCATAACAATGCAGATGATGCCATTTCCCAAGTCTATGCTTATGGAAAAGATACTGCCTTTATACCAATTCAAACCATTATTTGTCTAGCTCAGTATCGTGGGCACTGATTTGCAGCGTTCCTCCCAGGACTCTGAACCTGGGACCTTTGTTTACAAGCATAGGGTGTGTGCTCTTTCACATAGACAGGGCCCCTCTCTATCTTCACCCAACAATCCAAATTATTTGCATGCGTCCTTGTTTCTCCTAAAAAGGTAAAAGGACCCCTGACGGTTAAGTACAGTCGCAGACGACTCTGGGATTACAGCGCTCATTACGCTTTACTGGCCGAGGGAGCTAGCGTTTGTCCGCAGACAGTTTTTCCGGGTCATGTGGCCAGCATGACTAAGCCACTTCTGGCGAAACCAGAGCAGTGCACGGAAACGCCGTTTACCTTCCCACCGGAGCGGTACCTATTTATCTACTTGCACTTTTTGGCATGCTTTTGAACTGCTAGGTTGGAAAGAGCTGGGACCGAGCAACGGGAGCTCACCCTGTCACAGGGATTCGAATCACCAACCTTCTGATCAGCAAGCCCAAGAGGCTCAGTGGTTTAGACCACAGCGCCACCTGCATCCTTTTTGTTTCTCCTAGGGATGCCTTTTCCCAATTGTTTGGATATCTAGAATGCGAGCCTATAAACTAGGATTGGGAGAACCTGCCGCCCTCCAGATGTTGTTGAGCTCCCTGCTCCCATCCTAAGCTTTGCCAGTGGATCAGGGATGGTGGGAATCTGTTTGTTTGTTTGTTAATTATTAATTAATTATACAGCCCTTCATCACAAGGGTAACAACACATGTTCATCATGGCTTTTGGGATGCTAAAGTTTTTAAAGCTAGGTCACTCCTAGCCTTTCCCAGGTCTGTAGTTACACTCATTGGTGCCATTATCAAAATCTGTGAAGTTGTAATGGTACATTTAATTTCTGACCATACTGATTTTTTGTTAATAATAATAATAATAATAATAATAATAATTTATTATTTATACCCCGCCCATCTGGCTGGGTTTCCCCAGCCACTCTGGGCAGCTTTCAACAGAATATTAAAATACAGTAATCTATTAAACATTAAAAGCCTCCCTAAACAGGGCTGCCTTCAGATGTCTTCGAAAGGTCTGGTAGTTGTTGTTCTCTTTGACATCTGAAGGGAGGGCGTTCCACAGGGAGGGTGCCACTACCGAGAAGGCACTCTGCCTGGTTCCCTGTAACTTGGCTTCTTGTAGTGAGGGAACCGCCAGAAGGCCCTCGACACTGGACCTCAGTGTCCGGGCTGAATGATGGGGGTGGAGACGCTCCTTCAGGTATACTGGACCGAAGCCATAACTAAGACCAGGATCTGTTTCCATGCATTCTTAGGCTGGGGCACTAGAGGGCGGCTGAAACCACACAGCTAAGATTACATGTTTTATCCTGTGTTTCCTAACAAACAAAATCCAGTAGCCACAATCACATCAGTGTTAAGCACATTTGAGTCTGCAGTGATTTCAGTGGAAAAATAATGTATGTGCTTCATTCTTTCATTAAGGCCAATGGGGCTTAGAACCGTACAGTATCATGCCCCATGTTTTGGCCAGCAGATTTCCACATTCGATTTCTTTTGATCCATTGCTCAAAAGAGTGGTGCATAAGATGTGGCAGTAGTGTGACACTTTGCAGCGTGTCAGGTGCTACATCATTATGACAGTCTCTGCCTCTTTTATCCAAAGTTCTCAAACTATAAACTTATCTTGACACACACGCACCCCTCCTCTTCTTTGTCAAAACTTTTTTAAAAATCAAACCTTTATTGTTTTTTTTCAGGTCACAACAGGACAGAAAAGCTGTAGGATTATCCCAGCGTGAGACAGACAGAATATGTTATCCACTGCAGAAACTCTGAGCTCCTCTCCCTTGGCGGATGTATTGGCAAGTTCAAATGACAGAGCAAAAGCAAATCAATTCTATAAAAATAAGTGCCACCTTCCCTTTTTATGCGATTGGCCCCTCCCTTCAAATTTTGCAATCCAACCTAGGAATAATTGCTAAGCAATTGGTCCCGCAGTGTGGAGTGGAACTGAATAGCCAAGGAAGGAAGCATATCTTGGATTTTAGCCTTGGTCTTGTCCCCAAGTGAGCATCTATCAGCATACCAACCGAGCCAGAAGCAGTAGGGCACCCATTGGTTCAGTGCGTGGTCTTGCAGCAGGTCCACAAAATATGAGATGCATCACTTTTGAGCCTTGCCTTCTTGTTGCTACCGGGGGGGGCAGGTGCGCCGTCCACCACAGGCACATTCAAGGCCAATAATGTCCATAGCCTTAAATGCCTGGATTGTTTTGCAAGTAGTGTCTTCAGATTGTATTGTTTGCTGGGAGGAGAAGGGCAGAAATAGCTGTCTGGGAGATGCCAAATATCTTCCTGCCTCAGCAGGCTCATTATGGCAGACTGAGAACCTCAGAACGAACTAAGAGCATGTTTTTAAGAGTTCCAGCTAGCAGGGGCGTAGGAAGTGGGGGGTGGGCTGCCCCAGGTTCCATCATGGAGGGGGTGACAAATTATCAAGGAAGAATTACTGCCCTACTAGGGTGGTTCATAAAAAACTTTTTTTAAAAAAAATGCCTGCTCCAAAGGTCTTATCTTACAACACTAGGGATTATATAGCTATATATGAAATTTCATGCATATCAGTTAATATCTTGACCCTCCTCCACGAAAATAGCTGTTTACTTGGCTGTTTTCCTATGTCGTGAAGGCTGAAATTTCAATTCAGCGGAGCACTTACTGTTCCCAACCCTAACCCTGCGGAAAGCCATATAATTAGACTTTAATTTGATTTTGACATGTTTTTAAGAGGTAATTTAATTATTGTTTGATTTTATATCAATGATATGTATCTGATGTTAGCCGCCCTGAGCCCGACTTCGGCCGGGGAGGGCGGGATATAAATAAAAGTTTATTTTTACTTATTATTATTTCTTTGTAAGAAAAAATGAAATAACGTAAAACCATTTTTGCAGGCAAAAAACAAACAAACAATGGGGGGGGTGACAAGAAATTTTCCACACCGGGTACCACCTGACCTTCCTACGCCTCTGCCAGCTAGTCTTGAGCACAATGACCCAGGGAGTGTGTTCTGCTGGACCCAGTGGATCATACTTCTAAGCGAGCGTGTTTGGATTGCACAGAGGAAAGAAAATGTAGGTGCATTGAAGCTGAAACCTGATCGCCGTTCCACTGTGCTCAAAAAAGTGCCTGAAAGCATTTAGTCTTCATAATTTTGTGTTTGATAAAAGCCTTTACGTTTGATAAAAGCCTTTATTTAAAAGAAAGGAAGCTGAGAATAACGCCTAAGAACATCCAATTACAGAAAGAAATTAAATACCTACAGGCGGAATTTTCTCGGCTGACCAACCAAGAAATAGAATGAAAAGTTAAGATGATGAAACAAAAATCGTTTGAATCTGCAAATAAATGTGGCAAGTTGCTGGCGTGGCAACTAAAGAGGAGACAGAAACAGAATACAATAACAAGCTTAATAATCGACGGACGTACCGTGGAGAGCCCTGTGGAGATCAGGAAAAACTTTCAGAAATTTTATAAAAAGCTGTATAAGGAAAATAACCAAAATCAAAATTTGATAGAGCAATTCCTAAATAAGAACGGACTGCATAAAATCCCGGAAGAAAGAAAGGCCCCACTCAACCAACAGATAACAGGATTAGAAATAGAAGCTGCAATTGGACAGATGAAGTTAGAAAAGGCACCTGGACCGGATGGACTCTCAGCAAAATACTACAAGGAACTAAAAGAATGGCTAATACAGCCATTGACGGAAATTTGCAATGAAATTCTCAAGGGAAACAAAGCACCTGAATCTTGGAAAGATGCTTATATAACATTGATACCCAAGCAGGATACTGATACAACACAGATGAAAAATTATAGACCAATCTCCCTCCTAAATGTGGATTACAAAATCTTTGCAAATATAATGGCCAATAGGTTGAAGAAAGTTTTAATGGAGATTATCCACAAAGATCAAGCAGGCTTTTTGCCGGAAAGACATCTAAATGGAAATATAAGGAATATTGTGGATATTCTGGAAAAGTTGGAGCTCAACAGAAATACAAAAGTTATTTTGATGTTCATAGACGCAGAGAAGGCCTTTGACAATATCTCTTGGAGTTTTATGAAGAAAAATTTTGAAAAAATGGAAGTGGGAGGGGGTTTCTTGAATGGTTTGGAAGCAATATATACTGAGCAAAGAGCAAAGATTATTGTGAATAATGTAGTATCAGACGACATAAAGATTGAAAAAGGAACAAGGCAAGGGTGCCCACTTTCCCCATTATTGTTTGTAACGGTCCTGGAGGTCCTTTTGAATATGATTAGAAAAGACAATGATATTAAAGGTGTGGGTGTGGGGGCCAGAGAATATAAACTTAAAGCCTTTGCGGATGACCTAGTGTTGACCCTTGAGGAGCCTGACTCCAGTGCGGTTAAAGCACTGGACATAATACAAGACTTTGGGCAAGTAGCCGGTTTTAAACTAAATAAAGCCAAGACCAAAGTTCTTGGGAAAAACCTGACACGAGAAGAAAAGGAAAGGATTGAGGTGAAAACAGGACTTACATTTGTTAAGAAAGTTAAGTATTTGGGTGTGACTATGACTTCAAAAAATGCGAATTTATATAAGAATAATTATGAAAAAGTCTGGTCTGAAATTAAGAGAGACATGGAAATCTGGAGTAGACTGAATTTGTCCCTGTTGGGTCGAATAGCAGTAATCAAGATGAATGTATTGCCTAAATTGTTATTTCTTTTCCAGTCATTACCGATTATTGATAAAATGGAACCCTTCAAAGGCTGGCAGAAGGACATATCTAAATTTGTCTGGCAGGGGAAAAAACCCAGAATTAAATATAAGATATTAACTGATGATAAGAAAAGAGGGGGCTTTTCCCTGCCGGAATTGAACGTATATTTTGAAGCTGCAGCTTTCTGCTGGCTGAAGGAATGGTTCCTTTTAGAAAATACTGATGTGTTAGACTTGGAAGGATGTGATAATGTGTTTGGATGGCATGCATATCTATGGTATGACAAAGTTAAGGCCAACAGGGCCTTTAAGCAGCATTTGATCAGGAAAGCTTTGTTTAGAGTATGGTTGAAATATAAAGATCTGCTCGAAAAAAAGACTCCCAGATGGATATCACCATTAGAAGCTAAGGCCGACAAAAGGTTTAAGACAACCGGAAAATGGCCTAGATATATGGACATTCTCACACAAGAAGGAGAAACTGTCAGGTTGAAACCCTATGAACAATTGAAAGATAAGGTTGAGAACTGGTTGCAATACCACCAGATTAATGAGATTTATAAGATGGACAAAAAACTTGGCTTTCAGATGGAAAAGTCGAAATTGGAAACTGAGTTATTAGAGCCAAAGACTAAAAACCTATCGAGAATGTATCAATTGTTGCTGGAGTGGCATACACAGGATGAATTTGTAAAATCTGCAATGATAGAGTGGGCTAGAGATGTAGGACATAATATTATGATGGCAGACTGGGAAAGACTTTGGAGGAAAGGTATTAACTTTACCGCTTGTACTTTGTTGAAAGAGAACATAATGAAAATGATTTATAGATGGTATTTGACCCCAGTCAAGCTAGCTAAAATCTATCATTTGCATGACAATAAATGTTGGAAGTGTGGAACTGCAGATGGAACTTTTTATCATATGTGGTGGACCTGCCCGAGGACGAAAGCCTTCTGGGAAATGATCTATAATGAAATTAAAAAAGTGTTGAAGAACACATTTACTAAAAAACCAGAGGCATTCCTACTTGGAATGGTCAACCACGAAATACCTAAGGAAGACCACACTTTCTTCATGTATGCCACAACAGCAGCAAGAATTCTGTTTGCGAAATATTGGAAAACCAACGACTTACCAAAGTTAGAGGAATGGCAGATGAAGATGATGGATTATATGGAACTTGCCGAGCTGTCTGCGAAACTCCGAGACCAGAGGGAAGAGGCGGTGGAAGAAGAATGGAAGAAATTTAAGAAATATGTTAATAAGTGTTGCAAAATTAGTAATTAGATAAATTTGAAGTTAGAAGTAATTGTTACAGTGTATTGTAAGATATGAGATTTTGGGAATATATGATTGTCAACCATAGATCAAGATAGAATACTAGTTTAAGTTAAGGAAATATATTAAGAACAAGATTGGAGATATTAGAGATAATAGAAGTAAATTGAAAGATAATGATAAGTATCTGATAAGTTGAAGTATGGAATAAGAAACGCGGTGGAGGAAGGCGGGGGAAGTCCACCTAACAAGTAACGGAATAAGAAGGTGAAAAAATGTTAGAATTATTGTATGTGTTGTGAGGTTTTGTTTTATGCGTTGTTTGTTTGTTTGTTATTTGATGATTATGTTAAGGATTGATGAAATGTGATGAAATTGTTGTTTTATGTGTTAAAAAACCTAATAAAAATTATTTAAAAAAAAAAAAAAAAAAAGATAAAAGCCTTTATTCCCCCTCCCCTTACTTTTCCGCAAGAGGGATTGATCTATAATAATCCGATGGCTTTTCCTACAAGGTATGGGGGGCTGGAAGTTCCGCAGTTCCGATCCAATCTGGTGATTATTTTGGAGGAAGAACAAGCAAGTTGTATAGGCGGGAGAGTCATCGGAGATTAAGGGAACAGGTGAGGCCATTCGTATGTACCCCACACTATCGCCGCTTTTCTAATCTCACATCCTGTGTACTGGCAACTCCTAAAGCCTTCAAGGCAATACAAAGGAAGCCAAGCCAGCTGCGTCACAATATCACCCCCCACACTATGCCTTTAGGGATGGATAAAGCCATTTCCCTCCCACTGCTCTCTCAGGGCTGTGGGTGCAACATTCTCCAAATAAATAAACTCCTTTCAGGGTTATGGCTTTGTTTGGTGTTCTGATGTGGCTGAGAGGCTCGCCGAAGGACTGGCGCCCACCCATTTTTGCAAGATAATGCACACACAACAACTACGGCATTTCGTTGCTAGTCCATTCATCTTGCTTTGAAGCAAAGGCGGTGTGCATCTTACTTAGGATAATAATGTGGATCAGACACAACCATGGAGCTGTCAATGGCATGACAGTTTAAAAAAACGATGACTCTGGGTTGAAGCATTTGTATTGCTTAGTTTAGCTTATAACGCATGCCAGAAATTGTGTGCAAATAAATCTAACTTTTAACATGATTCTGATGCTGTCACTGTTACCCTATGTTGATCCATACTAGTGGTGATTTCCAGAGGAGCAGCTGTGTTAAATCTGTTGTTGCAAGAACAGAGACTTTTGTGGCTAACAAATATTATGACGTAAGCCAGGGGTAGGCAACCTAAGGCCCATGGGCCGGATGCGGCCCAATCGCCTTCTCAATCTGGCCCGCGGATGGTCCAGGAATCAGTGTGTTTTTACATGAGTAGAATGTGTCCTTTTATTTAAAATGCATCTCTGGGTTATTTGTGGGGCATAGGAATTCATTCATTATTATTTTTCAAAATATAGTCCGGCCCACCACATGGTCTGACGGACGGTGGACCGGCCCACAGCTGAAAAACGTTGCTGACCCCTGTCGTAAGCTATATGCACGCACACACGCACGCACACACACACACACACACACACAATCTATCTATACATACATATACACGGTTGTAAGAGAAGGAGTTTTCAGCAGCGGGGTCAGAGGGAAATGAAATGCACCAAGTAAAGATGGTGATAATTCAATTAGGACTAGAATGAATGAAAAATAAGCAGCGGTCCTGTACAATGCAGTGGTTGTTTTATTGACTCAATAAACTTCTATAGTAGGAAAGGAAACTATCATCTCTATTCAGACCCAAATGAATAGAGTAGAACTTCTTGATGAATTGTAATTCGGTGGTTTCAT
The DNA here is from genome assembly GCA_034641395.1 of Darevskia armeniaca. Taxonomy (NCBI): domain Eukaryota; kingdom Metazoa; phylum Chordata; class Lepidosauria; order Squamata; family Lacertidae; genus Darevskia; species Darevskia armeniaca. Next base: position 778,760 of record JAWWNF010000114.1, read on the forward strand.
GTTGCAACCTCCCTTTGAAATTCCTTTATTGAAGCATGACCATTTTAAGATCAGCGGTGGACTGCTCTGGTACTCTAGCCTGAATAAAAAATGGTTTACTTTCCCAGTTAACTAAGTGCCGTACTTTTCCATCTATAAGACGCCCCATGTGTAAGATGCCCCCTATTTTTGGGGACTCAATTTTAAGAAAATGGGGGAGAGATGGCACAGAGTTGTTGAGCTTTTTTAAGGGGGGATTACTGGAAATCGCTCATCTGCATGCGTCCAAAAATAGCCTTTCATGTATCCCGTCACCCGCCCAATTCCGCAGCATCAGCCAATCAACACCAGCCATTGACGCAGCAACCAATAACACGCCCAATAGCCGCTGACAGCCAGGGCAGCAACCAATCAAACGTCCACCCTATGCGTTATCCATGTATAAGACGACCCCCACTTTTAAGCATAATTTTTAAAGGAAAAAAACCTAGTCTTATACACGAAACTGTACGGTAGCTATGTTATTATTATATTGTAAGGGCTCACAGTGTTTATTACGCATAAGAGAGCCAGTATAGTGTAGTGGTTAAGAGCGGTAGACTCATAGTGGTTAAGAGCGGTAGACTCATAATCTGGGGAAGCGGGTTCGCGTCTCCACTCCTCCACATGCAGCTGCTGGGTGACCTTGGGCTAGTCACACTTCTTCGACGTCTCTCAGTCCCACTCACCTCACAGAGTGTTTGTTGTGGGGGAGGAAGGGAAAGGAGAATGTTAGCCGCTTTGAGACTCCTTCGGGTAGTGATAAAGCGGGATATCAAATCCAAACTCTTCTTCTTCTTTTTCTTCTTCGCATGCTTTCAGGCTAATGGAATTATCGGTTTGCATTTCGTTTTCCTCTCATGCCACAATTTTAACTCCCCCCTTTACAACCTTGTGTGTGCGCGCGCATAACTGAGGATTACACTGGATACATCTGATGTAGTGAACACAAATGCTTGTGTTACAATTTGTTAAACTTTCAAGGGGCCACAAGACTTCGCTTTCATCCCACCCTTGTGCTTCGTGTCACCCAACACACCATGGGTGGTGCCCAACAGCATCAGCCCGTTTGCAGAATTATGTCCACTCTTGCAATGGTACATGTGCCCCCTGCAGCCCCCCAGATGCTCTGAAAGGTAGGGGATCACTGGAGCAATTGAGCAGAGGGAGGAGAGCAAAGGGAAGCCCATCTGCTTATGTGATGTACATTGCCTAGTATTTTTTGCCCTGTGTACAACCCTCTCCCACTTCATCTCCAGCAACTGCTGTTCACAGGCTTTGCACGTAGATTGCTTTCAAAGATTTCTGCTAGAAGGGTTTTCCTCCTGGATGCTGGTTGTGCTGGGAGTTGTCACAGGTACGGCTGGTGACGCAAACACGCAGTGCTTTATTGATAATGAGGATAATTAAGTGCACGGTGCCGTGTCTGTGGGAAAGACCTATAGAAAATAAAACGATGACAATGAAATGTTTGTTGGAAATCACCCACTTCCTTCCCTGGGAATCCTGCCCACCCACCCTTAACCCACTTCATATGGAAGGTGGTGCCGATTTTGACGAAACGGCAAGTTGGGCATCCTCAGGAACCTTGTCTGTCTCCAGGCAGAGAGGAAAAGAGCAAGACTAAGTCATGGAGGGGGTTCTATTGTTGCAACCACAAAACAAATAGACCAACTGCATTTTTGGTGGTGATCAACCTGAAGCCAATTAAAAAAAAAATGATTACAGTGGTACCTTGATTCTCAAACGCCTTGGTTCTCAATCACCGAAAACCCAGAAGTAAGTGTTCCAGTTTTTGAATGTTTTTCGGAAGCCAAATGTCCGATGTGGCTGTCGGCTATTGTTTCCGGGGCACCTGCACCAATCAGAAGCCGTGCCTTGGTTTTTGAACAATTCAGAATTCGAACAGACTCCCGGAACGGATTAAGTTTGGCGCTTTTGTTTTTGCTATTTATTTTGCATCTTTGTTTTGGAGGCATTTTCGGTTAATTTGTTTTTGCGACTGTGTGGAACCCAGCTCAGCTACTAATTGATGGATTGTGTGACTGCGAAAATGGATAAAAGCCCCCCATCCAAACAATGACTATCATCAGTACAGCTAAGAATTATTTTTTTAATTATTTTTTATCATCTACAATACTGTCTTATTTATTTTATAGAACAGTACATTGATTATTGCTTTCATTTTATGGATCAATGGTCTCGTTAGATAGTAAAATTCATGTTAAATTGCTGTTTTAGGGGTTGTTATTAAAAGTCTGGAACGGATTAATCCATTTTGCATTACTTTCTATGGGAAAGCGCACCTTGGTTTTGGAACGGACTTCCAGAACGGATTAAGTTTGAGAACCAAGGTACCACTGTACTACATATGCCTGCATGAGATGAGCAATGATGCTAGTATGTGTTGAGAAATTGTCCCCTAGGATAAAAATGCACTGATTCCCCATAGAATTGTAGAGTTGGAAGGGACCCTGATTTTCATCTCGTCCAACTGCCTCCGATGCAGGAATATGCAGCTGCTCCACATGGGAATCGAACTTGCAACCTTGGCATTATCAGCACCACGCTCTACACAACTGAGCTACGGGAGGTGAGCATAGTTTGACGGTGAAAATCAGATTCTCCCGGTCATCCTCTCCCATCTTTGGAAGAACTATACAGTTCCTGTTGCCTTAAAAAAGTAAACAATATTTTACAGGATCCATCTCATCCGGGATATAGTCTTTTTGCACCACTGCCTTCGGGCAAGAGATACAGAACAATTAGATCAAGAACAAATAGATTGAAGAATAGTTTCTACCCAAGAGCTATAACCATCTTAAATGCTGTAACTAGATAATATGACCTTGGAGAGTTGTGATGGGTGTGTACGTATGTGCATGTGAGGCTGAAAATGTGTTTCTTTTGTTTGTTTTTTGTGCTGTTTTTTGTTTTGTTTTTATGGGATGGCATTCAATTTCATTGCACTTGTACAACGTTGTACTTGTACTTGTACAATGACAATAAATACAGATGGGAAGAACATAGGGAAAGAGCAGAAGTATCTGGATGCTTAGGTGTGAATCTAGGATTAATAAGTAAATTTACCTATATACTTGATGATGTTTTAAAAGTAGATGTATGAACCTGATAAAGAGGATTTATTATGAATTCAACAGTGGGGGATTTGAGGAAGTCAATTGAAATATGAAATTGAGAAAATTAGAAATGCCTGGCCTACAAAAATGGGCCAGGCCCAAGCAATGTTATGGGAAAATATTAGCAAGGTTAAATGTATAATGAATATGTACACCTCTGTGAGAGGGGGGGATGGATCTAGGCTTCCCACTGTGAGAGGGGGAAAGTATGAAAATTTAACCGATATGTTATGTGCTTATAAAATTGTAAAAACCAATAAAATTATTTTTTAAAAAAAGACAATAAATCTTATCTTATCGTATCTTATCTTATCACAACTCAAATGTTGTCGTCCGAAAGCCCTGCATCTCCCGCCGCCGGGTCACACACACCTGCTAAGGAAGGCACACTGACCCCACACAGGCGAGGGGGGGTTGTGCGGAGGAGAGGAAAGTGGGGCTAGACAGAGCAAGAGAGGACATCGAGGCAGCCAGACTTCACGCCCACACAGCCCAGTGTAAACAGTTGCCTCTCTCAGCTCCCGGCTCGCTCTTGACCTTCATTATACAAATGCCAGAGGCAGGAATGCGAAACAGGATCAGGAGGGTACGAAATGGTGGCACGAAGTCAAACCTCTCGGCGGGAGGTGACGGGGCACCCTCCCAGGCGTGACTAGCGGTGCCAACGAGGCAGGCTGCTGCTCTTCAGCAAGATGGCGCGGCTACAACACAATGGGGAAGATGGGCGGGTCCTCACCACCTACAGCGACCAGTTAGCAATTCTCCAGCATGCCAGGCAGAAGAAGGAGAAGAGTTTGGATTTGATATCCCGCTTTATCACTACCCGAAGGAGTCTCAAAGCGGCCGACATTCTCCTTTCCCTTCCTCCCCCACAACAAACACTCTGTGAGGTGAGTGGGGCTGAGAGACTTCAGAGAAGTGGGACTAGCCCAAGGTCACCCAGCAGCTGCATGTGGAGGAGCGGAGACGCGAACCCGGTTCACCAGATTACGAGTCTACCGCTCTTAACCACTACACCACACTGGCTCTGAGGCAGAGCTCTCAGTCCTCGCCCTTCTCCCTGCCGGCAGCAGCAGGGGCTGAACTTGAGACCTCAGGAGTGGACCTGAGTTATGGCCTCATTACTGCCGCCAGGGTAAAGACAGAGGATGCACCTTAAAGAGCGAAGGCCCTTCAGACATGACCAGTGAGAGACAGGGGTCTTTATCACACACAATGTGGACAGTTCAAAGGCACCCTGATCCACAGTCCTACATGAGCTCCAGCAACAGCATGGGGCGAGTGCTGACCTTTTAAGCCCTAAACGGCCTCGGCCCAGTATACCTGAAGAAGTGTCTCCACCCCCATCTTTCAGCCCAGACACTGAGGTCCAGCTCCAAGGGCTTTCTGGCTGTTCCCCCACTGCTAGAAGCGACGTTACAGAGAACCAGGCAGAGGGTCTTCTCGGCAGTGGCGCCCGCCCTGTGGAACACCCTCCCGTCAGATGTCAAGGAAATAAACAACTATCTGACTTTTAGAAGACATCTGAAGGTAGCCCTGTTTAGGGAAGTTTTTCATGTTTGAAGTTTTATTCTTTTTTTAGTGTTCTGTTGGGAGCTGCCCAGAGTGGCTGGGGAAATCCAGCCAGATGGGCGGGGTAGAAATAATAAATTATTATTTTTATTATGTTTTTATATATGTTGGAAGCTGCTCAGAGTGGTTGGAGCAACCGAGTCAGATGGTGGGGTATAGTAATAATAATAATAATAATAATATTGATAATAATGTGAACGCACAAATGTGCTTCTCTTTGGATCCTGGTCTGCAGTCTTAATGCGTACTGTTTCCTTGTGTGCATGCATGCGCCATCTATCACTGCAGTGCAATTCCCTGTTGCTGCTTCAGCCTGTCCCCTCCTCCTGGGTTGGGAGCCACATCACGAATTGCTTGGTGTTTATAAGCAGCCCTGTATTGGGAAGTTTTTAATGTTTGATGTTTTATTGTGTTTTTAATATTCTGTTGGGAACCGCCCAGAGTGGCTGGGGAAACCCAGCCAGATGGGTGGGGTATAAATAATTTTATTATTATTATTATTATTATTATTATTATTATTATTATTATTACATACACAGAGTGCCCCATTCTTCTCCATGAGGACCATGGGTTCGTGAACTGAAAAATGGTGTGGGTGCAAGTCACTTGTCGGCTGCACTGAAATCAGCGGGACAGCAACAGGGAGCTCTGTCTGCACAAGCGCTTTCAAGCTCTCCCACCCGCAGGAAACAACTGGATTTGGAACAATGTATGGAATCCCAGTGGTGTAGCGTGGGTTGCCGGGGCCGGGGGCACCCCCTAACCCATGGACTGTGGTAAAGAGCAGGAACAGAAGCGGCTTCCTGCCCAAGCCAGGAGCTCCCCCACCCCACCCCCGACAAAATTATATTGTGAGAGGAGTCAGAGAAATTGTCTTTAGTAAAACACACATAAAAATACTATTGTAAAAAAAAGGAGGTAGGGGAAGGAGACGTTAAAACACAGCTTACAAAAATAACCCCACCCCTCGCAATCCTCTTCCTGGCAAAACGTCAAATGAATACCCACCGCGAGAGAAGAGGTGGCAACAGACCACACTTAAATTACTACTTTATAAATATAAAAATAAAAACTCTGAAGCGGCAGCTAAGAGTTACAACAGGCTTCGCAGGTGTGGAGGAATGGACTTTTAAGTTTCAGCAGTTAAGTGTTAAGATTGCCCCCCACCCCACAAATGCGCAGAAGGGGGTGGGGGGGTGAGCTTCGCATGAGGTCCAGGTGGCAGAGAAAGGAAGGAAGGGGATAGAGGGGCTGTGGCTGCCCATCGTCACAGAGCCAGCCAGTTGCCCCAGCCTACAGAACAAGAAGACAGCCCTTTCTCTGGGAGAGACTGGAGTCTTCCATCTGGAAACCCCCCCCCCCCCGCCGCCCTTCCCATTGAATCCAGTGTTGTGGCTTAGGTAAAGTCAAGGATGCCAGGTTAAAGTGACCCTGTGCACACCAAGTTTCAAAGCACCCGCGCTGCAAATAGGACCCTCGGGCTCATTGCCCAGCCCTGCCTGAAGACCACATCGTTGCGGACGCACCTCTAGAATTAGGGGCAGCCAGTGGAAGCCCTCGGTTATTTTTGTATGTCTTCTGAATACTGCAGTGCACCTCTGGAGGTGGGAGGGAGGGGTAAGGGGGGCAAGGGCCATAGCTGTCAACCTTCCCTTTTTTTTTGCAGGAAACTCCCTTATTCCAATGCCGTTTCCTGCTGCTATCCCGGATTGTTGATATCCCTTAAATTTCCCGGATTTCAAAGGAAGCAGCTCCTCTCCCTCCCTGCCGGCCAGGGAGGCTCCTCAGCTGCGTTGCTCGGCTGCCAATAAGGAGTCTGAGACCGACTGGGGGCGGAGCTTACATGCCTTGTGCAGCCAGACCCTCACGCCCAACCAGTCAGCCAGCCAGCCTGCCTGCCTGCCGTCTATGCGCTCGCTCTTTCGCTCACCCGTTCGCGCGCAGCCTCTGGAGCTCAGGGTGGCGAGGCTACTTGGTACCATTGCAGCACCCTTGCGGCATCCCTTATTTTCAAATCCTAAAGCTTGAAAAAATCCCTTATTTTCAAATCCAAAAGTTGACAGCTATGCTCCTTGGCATGAGATCTCTCTGTTTGTGCCTGCCCTGCCCTTGCCCCACTCGTCTTTGCGGAGCAGCCGCAGAGGGAGAAGAGCAACATCTCATTTTATGCTAATGTCAAGCAATGGTGGGGACAACCATCTGGAATGAGGGAAATCCACCCCACCCACTAAAAACCAGACAGTGGGTTCTTACTGGCTGTGCTAAATTTAGGAGGAGGAGGAGGGACGGAGAGCGCCTTTCGATGTTTGCAAGCTCCACAGACACGTCTGGGTAAAGCCCAGGGCCTTCTGAACGCAGCCCACGGCACGCATTCCAAATCCTACGCTGCCGACAAAACCTCTCTCTCTCTTTCAGGAGGCTTCAGGAGGCATCATCCGATGCAGAGGTTTTCAACCTTTTTGGGTCCACGGCTCCCTTGACCGACTACATTCTTTCTGCAGGACCCCTGTGGGGCTCAGGAGCTCAGTTAGGTCACCCCTTGCCTGCAGAGCCGGCAGCCCCTCACCCATAGCAGTCAACCCTCCCTTTTTTTGCGGGAAGCTCCCTTATTCCACTGCCGTTTCCCGCTGCTATCCCGGATTGTTGATATCCCTTAAATTTCCCGGATTTCAAAGGAAGCAGCTCCTCTCCCTCCCTGCCGGCCAGGGAGGCTCCTCAGCTGCGTTGCTCGGCTGCCAATAAGGAGTCTGAGACCGACTGGGAGCGGAGCTTGCATGCCTTGTGCAGCCAGACCCTCACGCCCAACCAGACAGACAGCCTGCCTGCCGTCTACGCGCTCGCTCTTTCGCTCACCCGTTCGTGCGCAGCCTCTGGAGCGCAGGGTGGCGAGGCTACTTGGTGCCATTGCACCGCCCTCGCGGCATCCCTTATTTTCAAATCCGAAAGTTTGAAAGAATCCCTTATTTTCAAATCCGAAAGTTGACAGCTATGCCTCACCCCTTGTGGAGTGTTCTCTCGGCCTCCCTCTCCTCTCCCGTCTCCTTGGGCGTGCTCTGGGCAGCTGCCGCCACTGCCCTTGGTCTCTGAGCTACCCACCTCCCCAGCCCAAAGAGAGGTGCCTCCTCACACTGCCCCACAGGGGCCCAGGAAGCACCCCCTGCAGTGCTTGTAGCCAGGGCTGCTGCTGCAACAAACAGCTGTGCAAGCCTTTGGGAGGCAGAGACGCGAGAGGAGGAGGGAGGGAAGGAAAGAGGGACAGAGGATGGTGTTGCCCGTGGCACCCCTGACCATTATTCGAGGCACCCCAGGGTGCCATGCCACACCAGTTGAAAACCACAGATCTAAGGAATTATTGCCAATAGGGCATGGGGCCAAGTTGGAGTCCAAACTCCCTATCCTTGTCTTATGGCTTTGATGAGCTTAAATCTGCATGGCAGGCTGGAGTCTCTATGGGTGAAGTGTGTCCTGGCCCAGCACGCCCCATGCCAGCCGGTACAGGAACTGTGAATACCAATGCATGCCCGTCTCCTGGGCGCTGCAGTTCCTGGCTTCGCCTGCGAGAGGCAGCAGCGAGAGGAGGCGGTGAGCCAACCTCAGCGGGGTGAAAGCACGATGGGCCCATTGGTGGCTTTCGAGGACGGCGTAGCACGAAGCCAGCACCCCGTTCACCAGAATGGTGCCGTGCGAAGTCAAAGGGGCGTACACCCCGACCCCCTCTTGCCGCCACACGCGGACCACCCGAGCGGGGTGCAGCTGGCGGCCACCCGCCCGGTGCGCCAGCACAGAGTCCCCCACGCGCACACGACTGGCAAACACCGGGGAGAAGTCCGCCGTGCTGTTGGCTGGGTCCCGTGCGGCAAACACGAGGTGCGAGGGCGTGAGGAGGAGCCGGCGGACGGGGCCGTCCGTCTCGATAGCCACGAAGGTGGTCCGCCGGTGCTGGTCCCGGTCGAGGAACAGCAAAACCTCGCTGGGAGTCACCTGCCCGCTCTGGTCGACGCTGAGCACGTGGTCCCCCCGCCGGAGCTCCGAGAGGCCTCTCTTCTCGCCGCTCCGCAAAGTCACCGCTGCGTCGCCAGGAAAACAGCCCCCGGCACGGATAGCCATGGAGTTATCTAAGGGAGCAGAAGGAGATAATAATAATAATAATTTATTATGGAGGCGGTTGGAGGATGGATGGCAGCTAACAGATTGAGGTTGAATCCTGACAAGACAGAAGTACTGTTTTTGGGGGACAGGAGGCGGGCAGGTGTGGAGGACTTCCTGGTCCTGAATGGGGTAACTGTGCCCCTGAAGGACCAGGTGCGCAGCCTGGGAGTCATTCTGGACTCACAGCTGTCCATGGAGGTGCAGGTTAATTCTGCATCCAGGGCAGCAGTCTACCAGCTCCATCTGGTACGCAGGCTGAGACCCTACATGCCCGCAGACTGTCTCGCCAGAGTGGTGCATGCTCTGGTTATCTCTCGCTTGGATTACTACAATGCGCTCTACGTGGGGCTACCTTTGAAGGTGACCCGGATACTACAACTAATCCAGAATGCGGCAGCTAGACTGGTGACTGGGAGTGGCCGCCGAGACCACATAACACCGGTCTTGAAAGACCTACACTGGCTCCCAGTACGTTTCCGAGCACAATTCAAAGTGTTGGTGCTGACCTTTAAAGCCCTAAACAGCCTCAGTCCACTATACCTGAAGGAGTGTCTCCACCCCCATCATTCTGCCCGGACACTGAGGTCCAGCGCCGAGGGCCTTCTGGCAGTTCCCTCACTACGAGAAGCCAAGTTACAGGGAACCAGGCAAGAGGGCCTTCTCGGTAGTAGCACCCGCCCTGTGGAATGCCCTCCCTTCAGATGTCAAAGAGAACAACAACTACCAGACCTTTAGAAGACATCTGAAGGCAGCCCTGTTTAGGGAGGCTTTTAATGTTTAATAGATTATTGTATTTTAATGTTCTGTTGGAAGCCGCCCAGAGTGGCTGGGGAAACCCAGCCAGATGGGTGGGATATAAATATATATTATTATTATTATTATTATTATTATTATTATTATTGCATTGCAGGGGGTTGGACTAGATGACCCTCGGGATCCCTTCCAACTCGACAATTCTATGATTCTGTGGGGAGCAGGAGAGACATGTATGCAGCCTTGAATTTCTTGGAGGGAAAGGTGGTGTATCATGTAATAACAAACGAAATAGGCAGCAGGCGAAGAGATGCCATGGGAAGGGGGGAAGCGAGGGGACCCCAAGCCAAGCATGACCTGCAAGCCCAGAATGTGTGTGTGTGTGTGTGTGTGTGTGTGTGTGTGTGTGTGTGTGTGTGTGTAGATTCCCTGTTGGAGGATCAAGAACCCGGGAATGAATGAAAAAGGCCAGTTGTAGGACACAAACAGTTCTTTGCACTGTTGGGCAAAAACCAAACCACACTATTTGGGAAATTATATATAATGAGTTGAAAAATATGTTTAAAATAACCTTTGTTAAAAAGCCTGAAGCCTTCCTTTTAAGAGTGCTAGGTGCCAAAATCCCAAAGGAGCAGAAAAGACTATTTATGTACGTGACCACAGCTGCACGGATGTTACTGGCCCAGAGATGGAAAGAAGATAAAGTTCCTACCAGAGAGAAGAACGGCAGATGAAGTAGATGGACTATGCTGAAATGGCTAAAATGACCGGAAGAGTCAGAAATCGGGAAGACCAACATTTTTACAAGGAATGGGGGGGAAATTTAACTTATTTTAAAGACCATTGGAAAGAGTTAAAATCGTTAGTAGGATTGGAAAATCACTTGTAGTTTAAGGTTGAATTCTGGACATAATGGAAGAGGTAAACGGTTTGGATTATCATAAAAGATTGCGGGAGGAATTGATTAATAATAGGATCCACATAGGAGGATGGAAGTCCAGGAGATTCCTTAGAATCTTGTCTTTATGATTTATGTTTGATATACAGTACTGTATTTTAAGTTGAAAAACCAAATAAATAAATTAAAAAAAACAAAAAAAGCACACTAAGGTACCAAAAATGTCCCAAACGTTTGGTCTTGCTCCTGTTCCTTAAATGGAGCATGCGATACCTGCCCTCTCCCCCAAACTGGAGAAGCATCCCATAATAACCCTCACATTCATGGCCTCTTGTGCAAATTTCACTAATAGGATCCTTCTCCACCACCCTTTTTCCAGAACTGGGAACCCCAACTTGAGCTCCTTCCTCCTGTTTACCTGCTCTCACAGACACGTGAATGTGCGCCTTTGACTCGTAGTAAACCCAGTCGAAACCAGCCTCCACCGCTAAGCGGGCCAGCATGCCATATTTCTCCCTGTTGCGGTCGGATGTCGTGATGTCCAGCGCCCGGCCTTCGTAGTGCAAGGAGTCGGGCAGGTGGTGCCCGTCTTCGTCCCAGCCCTCCGTCACTCGCAGCCTCGTTCCCGGCCACATGTTCATCACCGCAATGGCCAAGGCGTTCACCCGGTCCTTGCAACGCTGCAGGAAGCAGAGGAGGAGGGAACACTGAACATTCATGCTTTGTACATGGGCGGGGAAAGTGCTCTAAGGGAGAGACTCTGGACATCAGTCAAGAAACAGCATTTTAAATGCGTTATAAATATGCAACACCAGGTGGCACTGTAGAGCAAAAAACTTTTCTATGCGATTTTAAATGGAGATTTTTTTTATTGGTAATAACATTTAATTTATGACTTATTTATAGCGCTGTTGTTTTTCCCTGTGTGTAGATCCACCGAAACGTTGCCTGGAAGAAGCTGGCTTAAGGGAAATTGGGAGCAGAGGAAAGTGCTTTATACAGAGTCAAGCACCTGGTCCATCTAAGGCTGCAGTGTCATAAGTTTATAGGGTGCCTGGACTCTCCTTCTGATTTCTGGGTGCCAGACCTTGAATTTAGCATGTTGAAATACAAGCAAGGGACCAACCTGGTGATGGCTTAATAAAGTTAAGTTCTTACGTGGGACAATGGAGTGGCTCTGTGCTAGGGGGCAAATAGGGACATGGGTGGCGCTGTGGTCTAAACCACTGAGCCTCTTGGGCTTGCCGATCAGAAGGTCGGCGGTTCGAATCTGTGCGATGGTGGTGAGCTCCTGTTGTTCTGTCCCAGCTCCTGCCAACCTAGCAGTTCGAAAGCATGCCAGTGCAAGTAGATAAATAGGTACCACTGCGGCGGGAAGGTAAACGGCGTTTCCGTGCACTCTGGCTTCCGTCACGGTGTCCTGTTGCACCAGAAGCGGCTTAGTCATGCTGGCCACATGACTCAGGAAGCTGTCTGCGGACAAACGCCGGTTCCCTTGACCTGAAAGCAAGATGAGCGCTGCGACCCCATAGTCGCCTTTGACTGGACTTAACCATCCAGGGGTCCTTTACCTTTTTTTTACCTAGGGAGAAATGGGAGGTGGAGCCCTCCCTCAGTTAGTAAGACAAAAGGCCAGTGGGGCAGAGTTTTTGTAGGATTTCAGGTCACAGGGCAAGGTGAGCAGGCTGTTTTTATGCTGCTTAAAGGAGACGCAGAACATGGCTGATTCCTATTTGAATCCAGAACTGCGCCTATGGGAGAAGCAAGAGCCTTTTGGGGTGTCAGTGCTGTGAACCCCTCCACGGCAGGCTCAGGTTGCATATATGTGTAAATAAACCATATATCCTAAAGACAACCACAGTCTCTGCTGTGCCTCATTTTCAAAGAAGAAGAAGAGTTTGGATTTGATATCCCGCTTTATCACTACCCGAAGGAGTCTCAAAGCGGCTCACAATCTCCTTTCCCTTCCTCCCCCACAACAAACACTCTGTGAGGTGAGTGGGGCTGAGAGACTTCAGAGAAGTGTGACTAGCCCAAGGTCACCCAGCAGCTGCATGTGGAGGAGTGGAGATGCGAACCCGGTTCCCCAGATTATGAGTCTACTGCTCTTAACCACTACACCACACTGGCTCTCAAAGGAAACACAGATGCTGAGTAAATGCCTGGAACCTCTGGAATTTCACACCGCTGTGAGGATTAGGCCAGCAGTTAACCCTAAATTCCCAGCAGTGCAGCAAAACAAAGACAAAAAGGCACAGAAGAAGCAAGAGAAGACCTAGACACATTGGCAACCCACCAGTCATTCTGCTGGACTACGATTATGGCCACAAACTCAACTATGCCAGCAAGGAAGAAACGATTGGACGTGTATGGCATGATGATGTCACATATAATGCCATGATGCCCTCCGGTGAAGACAACAGCAGATGGCATCCTCTGGCTCTTGGAAGAGCTCAGAGCTGAAGCCTCCTCCCCATGCAAATCCATGACTAAGCAGAACATTATGGTGAATTATGAATTATGGTGCTGGAGGAGCCTCTTGAGAGTCCCATGGACTGCAAGAAGATCAAACCTATCCATTCTGAAGGAAATCAGCCCTGAGTGCTCACTAGAAGGACAGATCCTGAAGCTGAGGCTCCAAAACTTTGGCCACCTCATGAGAAAAGACTCCCTGGAAAAGACCCTGGTGTTGGGAAAGATTGAGGGCACAAGGAGAAGGGGACAACAGAGGACGAGATGGTTGGACAGTGTTCTCGAAGCTACCAACATGAGTCTGACCAAACTGCGGGAGGCAGTGGAAGACAGGAGTGCCTGGCGTGCTCTGGTCCATGGGGTCACGAAGAGTCGGACATGATTAAACAACTAAACAACAAAAAGCAGAACAGCACAGGTTCCACAAACAAGGTTCCAGGTTTGTCGCCTCCTAGGAGAACATGTTGGAAAAGGCCACATACCAAATATGAAAATCGGAGTGACTAGCATTTGACCCAGGGCCCTCATTCAGGTAACAGATTTTGTGCATGTCAATGTATTGTTTGCTGCAGCGAGCTTTTGCAGTTGGAAATCAAAATAACTATGGAAGGCAAGAAGGTACCAGTTCCAGAATAGCCTTTCAAGCCTTTCTCTGCTAAATTTAATTATCCAAACGCTGTATCTGACAAGAAGGAGAGCAGAATAATCAAGCACGCACCTTGCAATCAAAAATGCAATTGCAGAGGAGCCCAATAAGGTTTTGCTTTAGAACAAACACAATTCTGCTCTGAAAGTATTTGTTTATTTTCTCGGAAATATTTTCTGTTTCTATAATACACTTTCCCCTCCACCCTCCGATTGCTGCGAGGTCAGTTTATAAAAACAACTAGGAAAGCAAGCTTTTTAAAGCAGGGGGTGAGGGAGCCAGTGGGCTGGATCCTGGCCACTAAGAATTAACCATTAACTCTTTGAGATTAGCCTACCTCCTTCCTGGAGCAGCCATGTGGAAAAAAGCAGTCCGTTTGTTACTAGCTGCCCTGAGAAAAACACATTCTGATTTGCTCTCTGGTTTTTAATTAACCTGCTTTAGTCTGCGCAGGGTGAAGGGTGGGCAGATATAGAAATTTGGGGACCTGAGCAAAATCCTGCTCGCTTTTCTTTGCTCCTCCGGCCACTACTTCCAACAGCTCCCCCTGTTGGCCTAAATTGAACCAGGACCTTGCTCTTTAACAGCCTGTTTCAAACGAAATCCCTAGGAGAGAAAACAACAAAAAAAGACGCTTGTGGCACCTTAAAAACTAACACATGGCTTTCATGGAGTAGAATCGTCTTCGTTGGATGCATGAAATTCATACCTTAAACATGTTGGGGGTTTTTAAGCCTTTACTAAAGGTGCCAAAAGACTATTGCTTTTGCCGCAAGAGACTAAACACCATCTCCAACTCCTCAAATGATTCCATCAATGGTGTCACTTAGGAAGACAGGCAAACTAATGCCAGGTTACTGGAAGAAGCAAAGATCACCAGCGTTGAAGCAATGATTCTTCAACATCAACTTCATTGGACTGGTCGTGTTGTGCGGATGCCTGATGATCGTCTTCCAAAGCAACTACTCTATTCCGAACTTAAAAACGGTAAGTGTAATGCTGGAGGACAACAACAGAGGTTTAAAGACGCTCTCAAGGCAAATCTAAATAATGTAGGATAAACACCGACAACTTGGAAACACTGGCCTGCGAGCACTCCAGATGGAGAACAGCCTTGACCAAAGGCATCATGGACTTTGAAGACACTCAAACTCAGGACGAAAGGGAGGAATGAGCTAAGAGGAAGGCACGCTTGGCAAATCCACACCGTGATCAACTCTCGCCCGGGAAGCAATGTCCCTACTATGGAAAGACGTGTGGATCCAGAATTGGCCTCCACAGTCACTTACGGACTCACTGTTAAGACTGTGTTCATGGAAGACAATCTTTCTCGGCTATGAGTGATTGCCAAAGAAGAAGAAGAAGAAGAAGAAGAAGAAGAAGAAGAAGAAGAAGAAGAAGCAGCTGCTGCTTCTGGAAATTGGGAGAGAAAAGTAATCTGGATGATTGTATCCATTTTCTCGCCATCAATTTGCACAGTTATCTCCTGTGATGACAGAACCACAGGCATCCCACTACATCAGGCATAGGCAACCTTGGCTCTCCAGATGTTTGGGGACTACAATTCCCATCATCCCTGACCCCTGGCCCTGTTAGCTAGGGATCATGGGAGTTGTAGTTCCAAAACATCTGGAGAGCCAAGGTTGCCTATGCCAGCGTTTTTCAACCGGTGTGCCGCGGCACACTAGTGTGCCGCGAGACACCGGCTGCTGTGCCGTGGGAAAACCGTGGTTCGGGACCCCACTGCAGCCGCAGAAGCGCAGAAACCCACCGCCAACCTACCGCGCATGCGCCAGCTTGGAGCTCCCCGCCGATTCTGATTGGTTGCCAGGGACCAATAGGAAGACAGAGGAAGGAGACGCAAGGGCTGCCGGTAGCCGCCGCCATTTTTCTGTTGGGCACACCAGGAGAAGCCGCCTCCGCTCGCCCATGAGCACCGCGGCTCCGGAGCGCCGCCGCTCTGGCAGGGGGCAGCCGGCTGCAGGAGCGCACCCGGCGGGGGCGGCAGCATGTGGACCCCGACGGAGTCTGAAAAATATGGTGGGTAGGTGCCGCCGGGGCACTTCTGCTTCGGCCCCCGATCCTCCTCTTCCTTACTACCCCCCCATGAGCCGCCGCCATTTTGTGGGTGCTGTGCCGCGAGATTTTTTTCTTGAGACAGGTGTTCCATTGCCCAGAACAGGTTGAGAAACACTGGCCTATGCCTGCACTACATCCTTGGTCCGCTTCTTACAGCGCCCCCTGCTGGGACTAGAAAAAAGGGAAACGCGTGGAGATAAGTTGTGTCACCCGAGGACAATGCATGAGCGCCTATCTCAGTTCCTAGGGTGAAGCCATAACAGTTAAACTGTTTGCCAAGGTATTGGAACAAAAACAAAGTTTTTATCGCTTTTATTTGTGCTACCAGTGCAAATAGAGTGCTATCATCGTATCATGGACAGGGTGTAGCCT
Organism: Darevskia armeniaca; assembly: GCA_034641395.1. Taxonomy (NCBI): domain Eukaryota; kingdom Metazoa; phylum Chordata; class Lepidosauria; order Squamata; family Lacertidae; genus Darevskia; species Darevskia armeniaca. The sequence goes on from JAWWNF010000114.1 coordinate 794,859, forward strand.
TGATGAAACAGGAACAACCAGTGCCAATATTCCCAGTTTGGGAGGGAGGGTTGAGTCAGGGTGATGGAAGTGGAACTGGAAAAGCACTTGTCCATTTTTCCTTTGAAGGGAAATGGATTGAGCCTACCATTTTATGGATTTTGTGTTGGCAGCCCAGCAGGAGAGTGGAAGCTGAGGTCACAGGATCGTAGAATCTGTAGAGCTGCAAGAGCCCCAACTTGTTATTTTTAAAAGACAACAAGAACAACAACTCTAAAATCAGTGAATCGTCAAAACAAAGGCAGAAGGTGAACTGTAAAAATAAAATTAAAAAGATCGCAGTTTCCAGGAGGGTGATGCTGAAGTACCACTAACCCATGATCTACAAAACTGGAATTGAGCTAAATGTGCAGCCAGATGCAAATCTGCATAATTTATGGTTGGCCTTGCCGCTTTTGAAAATGTAGCACACAGAATTCAGATTTTTAAAGTGACTGTTCTGCCAGGTCTCTCCCCTCCCCTCCCATTCCCAAGTGCATACAGTAGGGCTGCTACACGCCTGGATTTTCCTGGACATTACCGGGATTTCAAAGGTGGAATTGACGTCCGGGGTGGGGGTGGGGATTTCCGAAAGGCGGCGCTTTGGATCAACCAAAAATTCACATTTTTTCAAAAAGAAAAAAAGAAGCAGCTCAATAACTCGGGGGGGTTGTCTAAAAAAAAAAAAGCTCAATAACTTTTGGGGTGTCCTGGTTCTTACACTTTGAAATATGGCAACCCTAACATATAGCCCTAAATATTTCACAGGTGTAAAACACTTATGGGCTATTTAAGTTATATTTTGTGTGGGCTGTAAATGTGGGATGGCATTCAATTTCGTTGTACTACGTACAATGACAATAAAGTATCTATCTATCTATCTATCTATCTATCTATCTATCACATGTGCAGAGGCTGCGCGCAAACGGGTGAGCGGAAGAGCAAGCGCGTAGACAGCAGGCAGGCTGTCTGTCTGGTTGGGCGTGAGGGTCTGGCTGCACAAGGCATGCAAGCTCCGCCCCCAGTCGGTCTCAGACTCCTTATTGGCAGCCGAGCAACGCAGCTGAGGAGCCTCCCTGGCCGGCAGGGAGGGAGAGGAGCTGCTTCCTTTGAAATCCGGGAAATTTAAGGGATATCAACAATCCGGGATAGCAGCGGGAAACGGCATTGGAATAAGGGAGTTTCCCACAAAAAAAGGGAGGGTTGACAGCTATGCCTCTCACCTTCCGTTCACACACACTTGCAGTGCCCCCTACGCTCGCAGCTCAGTGGGGCGGAACTGGTCACACTGTCATAAATTCAGCCCCAAAATCATGGGAGGAGTGTTGCCAGATACCCCACCCTTTGCCCTTGGAAGCCTTATAAGAATCTGCTGCAGGAGAGGGACTGTGAGTTTCACAGGTGAAACAGCGAAGCTCCTTTGTTATTCTTCCTATTGCGTGCTGTCGTTTAAATAATCTTGTTATATTTATGGTATCGGGATATAGTTTTTTGGTATGTTATTACATTCACAACTGTTTTGCTATGATTACGAGATTGCTTTCGTAGCGTTTCCTTGAAATACATCCCTGTTTCTTTGTTGCAAGCCACTTGGAACCTGATTTTTTTGTGCGCATGGAAAAGCAGCATACAAATAAAATGAATGAACGAATCGGTTTCATCTGTTGCGTGCGATGCAGTTACACACATGAACACACACAATTCCTGTGACTTATAAAAACAGCCAAATCTGCTTACATAATTTTTGCGGTGCAGTTTGGTGACGTATAAAATTACTTGTTTATACAGAGATCCTGTGGTCAGCATTAAGATGCAGTTACAGCAGGAGTAGCCCTATAACAGGGTAAAGATAAAGGTAAAGGGACCCCTGACCATTAGGTCCAGTCGCGGATGACTCTGGGGTTGTGGCGCTCATCTCGCTTTATTGGCCGAAGGAGCCGGTGTACAGCTTCCGGGTCATGTGGCCAGCATGACTAAGCCGCTTCTGGCGAACCAGAGCAGCACACGGAAACGCCATTTACCTTCCCGCCAGAGCGGTACCTATTTATCTACTTGTACTTGACGTGCTTTTGAACTGCTAGGTTGGCAGGAGCTGGGACCGAGCAACGGGAGCTCACCCCGTCGCGGGGATTCGAACCGCCAACCTTCTGATCGGCAAGCCCTAGGCTCTGTGGTTTAACCCACAGGGTAGAAGCTTTTTAATGTGCAATGGGAAGCTTTTAAAAGTGTAATGTTTTATTATGTTTTTATATAAGAAGTCGCCCAAAGTGGCTGGGGAACCCAGTCATATGGGCTGGGTACAAATAATAAAATAATAAAATTGTTGCTGTTATTGTTAGACTACAAGGCACAGATGAAGAAGGAAGGAAGGAAGGAAGGAAGGAAGGAAGGAAGGAAGGAAGGAAGGAAGGAAGGAAGGAAGGAAGGTGTTAAAAATGCAACTCCCTGGTTTTCTCATGATGCAAAATTTGAATCAAAGATGCAAATTTTCTCATGATGCAAAAATTTGAATCAATTTGAAACAAAGGTGGAAAGCCAGATAAAGCTCTATGGGAAGATGATAAAAGCTGTGCCAGCCAGATATTTTAACTCCCCTTCAAGGCAACCGACGGGTAGATTGTAAGCAACTAGCTCACTGCCTCTGTCCCATAAGCTCTCTGCTCCCGCCCCATGGCTGGCAAACTGATTTCTTCCACACACAGACAAGGTAAACATCTGGCCAAACGGCAGGATCTCTTCTTAGAAAGAGCCAGGAGATGGAGATATGAGCACCGTTCTAGTAGGGTGGTGCAGAAAAGAGAGAGAGGTGGAATTTAATAAAAAAGGGGAAATATAAGCCTTATCTATAGTGAAAGGAGCACGCTGGAAGCCCAAAGAGGAATGTGCGACACTTTCCATCGGCTCCTGGGCCGGAGGACAATAGCTGTTTTCCAGGCCCAGAATTACTTAACGCAGCGAGAATTCAAGCTCCTCGGGTAATAACAGCAAAATCATCAACTTTGCCACAAAGGACTCTTTCAGCTGCTCCACACGCCCTGCACTGGTGTCAGTGCAGCGGGGGGGAAAGGGCACCGTAGGACGTGTCATAGATGGGACCTTGCCGGGTTGACCAACCCTCCCCCTGCTACTCCCACTGGGGTTCCTTCAGCACCCAGCGAACGGAGCAGAAGGCGTAACCAGACCAAGCGGCTGGTTTGTCTCTGCTGATTGTGAGCTGCAAGGAACTACGGAGCTTGGAGATTTGCTGGAAGGCCATTTGATTTTTTTTTTTAAATCATCTCCCTGCCCACTCACATTCATGGGCCTCGTCACGGAACAGACTCGTTGCCCAGCCAAAAATTATCCAAGCTGGATTGATCGCTGGAGGCTATCGGAGACACCTGCCCTCTGGCACATTTGACAGACAAATGCAAATCACAGAAGGTTCAGCCCCAAAATCTATTCGCCGGCTTTTAAATCTGTTTTCAGGGTCTCAACCCAAACGGAATCCACGTAACAAGGGATGGATGTATAACAGCTCAGTTGGAAGAGCATGAGACTCTTAAAACTCTGGGTCATGAGTTTGAGTCCCGTGTTGGGTGAAAGATTCCTGCATTGCAGGGGGTTGGACTGAATGACCTTTGGGATCCCTTCCAACTTTACAATTCTAAGATTCCCTTATGCTAGCCATTTACACAGCTCTGGGAAGCCAGACACTTGGTGGTGGGAAGCCTGAGGGAACTACAAAAAAACTAAATCCATGTGTATCATGAGCTGAATCCAACTAAGGCTTCACCCTGTGGCGCTGTGGTCTAAACCGCTGAGCCTCTTGGGCTTGCCGATCAGAAGGACAGCGGTTCGAATCCCCGCGATGGGGTGAGCTCCCGTTGCTCTGTCCCAGCTCCTGCCAACCTAGCAGATCGAAAGCACGTCAGTGCAATTAGATAAATAGGTACCGCTCCGGTGGGAAGGTAAACAGCATTTCCGTGCACTCTAGTTTCCATCACGGTGTCCGTTGCGCCAGAAGCAGTTTAGTCATGCTGGCCACATGGTCTGGAAAGCTGTGTGTGGGCAAACACCGGCTCCCTCGGCTTGAAAGCGAGATGAGCGCCACAACCCCATAGTCACCTTTGACTGAACTTAACTGTCCAGGGGTCCTTTACCTTTTACCAAAATTTAAAGCACCAACATGCCACTTTAAATAGTAATGACTTCCATCAAAGAATTCTGGGCACTGTAAGTTTGTTAAGAGTGCCGAGACCCCTAATAACCGCACAAAGCTACACTTCTCAGAGTTCCCTAGGAAAAGGGATTGATTGTTAAACTACTCTGTGAAATGAATAGGAGTTTCTTAACAACTCTTGGCACCTTTAACAAACTACTGTTTCCAGATTTTTTGCGGGAGGAACGTTGACTGTTTGAGGTGGTATGAGACTGCTTTCAATGTACAGAGCAGGACCCTTAAAATTCATGGGCATAACTCACCCATTTCAGTGGGTCTCCTCTGAGTATGACTTAATTCAATAAGCCCAAATGTAATACAGGTAATTAAAGATCGTAATATAATTAAAAATACAATTGTGGCGTGCTTGTTAAGACATCTCTGTGCTTTTTGCACTCATTACCCAAAATTGTGTAAAGTAGTAGAGACAACTTCAGCAAACATTTCAGCAGGAAATGGGTGTGATGTTCTACATTCCTGAAAATAAAAGCAATTTTTAATTGATTCATTCATTGATTGATTAATTGAATTTATATACCGCCCTATACCCAGGGGTCTCAGGGCGGTTCACAGAATTGGAGATCAACACACACAGAGAAGCAGCTAAAGGTTCAGGACAGGGTCCTAAGATGGAATATTGACAGCACAGAAAGCTCTCTTCCTGTAACTTTTACTTGTCTTGGCTGAGATTTCTAATCGCTTTAGGATGACCTGACTCCCCTGAATACAACATAATTGAGTGAGCATCAAAGGTAGACCGGGAGAGGGGATTTTAAAGGGTTCCACAGATCTTATCTCTCGTTTTCAAGATGCAGGTTTGAAAGCATGAGAGCTAGCACAAGCCTAGGTGGAAAGAGAAACTCCTTTTACAAATAAAACCATGTAAGTAGCAGTTTGAAGTAGCCTTGAAATTATTTTCATATCACAATGGCAAGACTGCAAGTCTCAACACGAGGCTGCAGACTCACTTGCATGTTTGGTAGAGTTCTCTTGTTTGCATTTATCCATTTGGGATCAAATTATTGAAGCCAGGGATAGTACAAAAATTGATCCTCTTATTAGTCATTGAGAAGGAGGGTTTCAGAGCTGCAAATCTGCTTTGCCTCTTCCCCGGATTGATTCTGCTACCATTTCCTTAATTTGCCACTGTCCCTATTTATTGGAGCAGGTTTGTTTGTTTTTAATAATGCATTTACTGGAATTTTGCTCTGGCAAGTGAAAGCATGGCTCCATACCACTGGTGGTAAGGCTATAACACAGGGCAAGGGAGTCGTCTTCATCCTGAGGGCCACATTGTCCTCTGGGTAACCTCCCAGGGGCCGCATGTTGAGGGGAGGAAGCAGAGGTCAGAGTAAAGAGAGTAAGGAATGTAAGAAGTACCTTTTGTACAGGGGAGTATTTTCCACAAGGCTCTAGAAGCCAAGCCTTATGAGGAACAGTTGAAGGAGCTGGGTATGTTTAGCCTGGAAAAGAGGAGCCTGAGAGGAGCCTGTCTCAAATGTCTCAAGGGCTGTCACATGCAAGATGGAGCAAGCTCATTTTTCTCCTGCTCTGGAGGGTAGGACTCGAACCAATGACTTCAAGTCACAAGAAAGGAGATTCTGACTAAACATCAGGAAGAACTTTCTGGCAGTAAGTACTGTTCAACAGTGGAATGGTCTCCCTTGGGACGCTCTCCTTCCTTGGAGGTTTTTAAGCAGAGGTTGGACGGTCACGGATGCTTTAGCTGAGATTTCTGCGTTGGAGAGGGTTGGACTTAGGTAACTTGCATAGCTGTCAACCCTCCCTTTTTTGGGGGGTGGGAAACTCCCTTATTCCAATGCCGTTTCCCGCTGCTATCCCGGATTGTTGATATCCCTTAAATTTCCCGGATTTCAAAGGAAGCAGCTCCTCTCCCTCCCTGCCGGCCAGGGAGGCTCCTCAGCTGCGTTGCTCGGCTGCCAATAAGGAGTCTGAGACCGACTGGGGGCGGAGCTTGCATGCCTTGTGCAGCCAGACCCTCATGCCCAACTAGACAGACAGCCTGCCTGCCGTCTACGTGCTCGCTCTTTCGCTCACCCGTTCGCGCGCAGCCTCTGGAGCACAAGGTGGCGAGGCTACTTGGTGCCATTGCACCGCCCTTGCGGCATCCCTTATTTTCAAATCTGAAAGTTTGAAAAAATCCCTTATTTTCAAATCCGAAAGTTGACAGCTATGCATTGGGGTCTCTTCCAACTCTACAATTCTTAGATTCCGTGATACAAACCCCCTTCGCTGTCCTCCATCCAGGGAAGCAAAATGCATTATCAGACTTCAAGGACACATTCCAGCCAGACATAAACACTCAGAAAAGGGTACAAAACTGAGTTGGGGGGGTGCAGCCTGAGGAGATGGTCCGTGGCTGGGGACAGTGTATGAGGAGAGTCCCATGAAGCAGAAACAAAGGCAGGGGGGAGCTGCATCTGGTCCCTGGGTCTAAAGTTTCCCACCCCTGCTATTGTTGTTTAGTCGTTTAGTTGTGTCCGACTCTTCGTGACCCCATGGACCAGAGCACGCCAGGCACTCCTGTCTTCCACTGCCTCCCGCAGTTTGGTCAGACTTATGTTGGTAGCTTCGAGAACACTGTCCAACCATCTTGTCCTCTGTCGTCCCCTTCTCCTTGTGCCCTCAATCTTTCCCAACATCAGGGTCTTTAACAGGGAGTCTTCTCTTCTCATGAGGTGGCCAAAGTATTGGAGCCTCAGCTTCAGGATCTGTCCTTCCAGTGAGCACTCAGGGCTGATTTCCTTCAGAATGGATAGGTTTGATTTTCTTGCAGTCCATGGGACTCTCAAGAGTCTCCTCCAGTACCATAATTCAAAAGCATCAATTCTTCGGCGATCAGCCTTCTTTATGGTCCAGCTCTCACTTCCGTACATTACTACTGGGAAAACCATAGCTTTAACTATGCGGACCTAAGATGCTGTCTAGGTTTGTCATTGCTTTTCTCCCAAGGCCCCTGCTATAGATTCATATATATCAGGCATGTCCAACTTGCGGTTGACTGTGATACACAATCCAATATAAAAACTGGCAGGGATGGGTGCAGGGTGGGCGGGCACTGGCTGCTTCCCCCGAGGTGGCAGGGATGGGTGCAGGGAGGGAGGGCATGTGCCGCCTGCTCCCCCCACCCCAGCACTGCCTGCTTCCTTCGACATGGTGGGGGTGGATGCAGGGAGGGTGTGTGCTGACGGGGTAGGGGTGGGTGGGTGCACGCAGCGTCAAAACAGCCCCTCCCAGCGTGTGGTGTAGTGGTTAAGAGCGGTAGACTTGTAATCTGGTGAACCGGGTTCGCGTCTCCGCTCCTCCACATGCAGCTGCTGGGTGACCTTGGGCTAGTCACACTTCTTTGAAGTCTCTCAGCCCCACTCACCTCACAGAGTGTTTGTTGTGGAGGAGGAAGGGAGAGGAGAATGTTAGCCGCTTTGAGACTTCTTCAGGTAGTGATAAAGCGGGATATCAAATCCAAACTCTTCTTCTCCAGCAGAGGGTGGGTGGCGATCGACCAAAATTCATCGCAGGATCTAGCCGTCAATCGCGATCAACGCATTGGACATGTCTGATATATATCATCAGCGATCCCTGCTTTATGTCCCGACTGTAAAACCATCATGGCATCATATCAGAAAGGAATCATGATGCCCTCTAGCCCTGCTCACTGCCCTAACACCCTTGCTGAACTATGTCAGCCCCAGGCAGCATGGCCAATGGACTACAGTGGTACCTCTAGTTACAAACTTAATTCGTTCCGGAGATCCTTTCTTAACCTGAAACTGTTCTTAACTAGAGGTGTGCTTTCGCTAATGGGGCCTCTTGCTGCCGCTGCTCCGCCGCCACACGATTTCCGTTCTCATCCTGGGGCAAAGTTCTCAACTCGAGGTAACTTCCAGGTTAGCGGAGTTTGTAACCTGAAGCGTTTGTAACCTGGGGCGTTTGTAACTCGAGGTACCACTGTAGGATCCTCCTCCCCTGAGTGACACCCCCCCCCCCAATCCAGATTGCAGCAGGCAACCATGGGAGAGAAGCTCTCAACGAGCTGAGAGCTACTGACAACTTGGGTCAGTGAGACGAGAAATGCAATATTTTCAGAAGGCCCAAACAAACCGGGATCTCTGTCTGATCTGACCTGGTGAACCCCAGATATGACCGTCAGCTCCTGAGCATGAACCAAATGTCTCCATAATGGAAGCGCCCTTTGGAATATTTGCAATGGAGCTGAAGCCCACGCTGTCCAGCTTCCTGTCTCCATTTAGGGCAGTCCTCAGTGCCCCAGAGGATCCGGCCAACCTTCCTGCAATTCTTCCCTTTGTTCTCTCAACACCCCCATAGCTATTAAACGTTAAATGCCGGCTGCCAACCCTCACCCACCCTGCCTTCGGATGGCATGTTGTGACTCAGCAGCAGGAAACTGGAATGAAGTCAGCTTTCTATTCACAAAAAGGCGAAATGTCATTGTCCCATTCTCCTCTCCCTCCGCCAATGCCCTGACAAAATTGATAGACAATAAATAGGACCTTTGTGGGGAAATAATACGGGGAACAGTATGCAATTTACACCTGCAGGATGCAGACATGATGTTTCTGCCAGGTTATGTCTGCTGGTGAAATGGTACTGCACAATTGCGACTTAACAGTAGCACCCTTTAGCCCAGGAATTTGCAGCACACAACTGCCCTATTCCCAAATTCCCTATTTCTTAGGCTACACTGATGTAGAAAACACCCATCCTAACTTGAAAATGTGGTATATATTTTTTTCAATCCCCAGCGATTCTACTCCTCTGCCCCAATCTTCCTTATGAGGCTCTGTCATCTCTTTGTATACATACAAATCCCCAATTTAAGGTGGGGGCATTTAACTAGGAATAAAAAGGTAAAGCTAAAGGGTCCCCTGACCATTAGGTCCAGTCATGTCCGACTCTGGGGTTGCGGCGCTCATCTCGCATTACTGGCCGAGGGAGCTTCCAGCTTCCAGGTCATGTGGCCAGCATGACAAAGCCGCTTCTGGCGAACCAGAGCAGCGCACGGAAACGCCATTTACCTTCCCGCCGGAGCGGTACCTATTTATCTACTTGCACTTTGATGTGCTTTCGAACTGCTAGGTTGGCAGGAGCAGGGACCGAACAACGGGAGCTCACCCCGTCGCGGGGATTCGAACTGCCAACCTTCTGATCAGCAAGCCCTAGGCTCTGTGGTTTAACCCACAGCGCTAATATAGTTCTGCAAAACATGAAAACAAAAGCTGTCCCATTCATAGCTCTCCAAGCTATTGGGTCAAACAAGTTATATACCATGGTAGATCTGCACATCTTTGTACCGAGTCAAATGCAAGTCACCAGCTGCATACTGTGGACTGTCAAATGCTCAACGCACAAACATCACTCAGAGACTTTGGAGTCCAAGGCAGGCGGCAAAAAACTGTGGCACCAATTGGCGTGTTGCATTTGGCTTCAAAGGCAGTAGGTTCTGCAGGTCTGTCCTGCCTAAATCAGACAAGGTGCAAAACTTCACGAGGTCTTCCTTGTTCACATTTACAGGATTATATGTTAGAACTGGGAACGAGAGAGGTTTTCACGGTGACCCAAAGGAAACTTCAGATGTTGGTGAGACCTCACACAAATGCAAAGAGACAGACCTCTACTTTTCCAATTTAAGACGTCCTTTAGGATCAGAGTGAAAGAGATTATTGTGTACACTTCTGAACTTTCCAGGGCACAGCTGAGAAGATAGGGAGCAATAGGTTTTATTGTCATTAACACCCAAAGATTAACCAGAACCGTATCACCATTGTGGCTTCTCTTAACAAGTATTTTTCCCTAAGGATATACAAAGAGTCCTGGTGGATCAGACTAAAATGCCTTCTGCCCTGCTTTCCAAAATAGCCAATGAAAATTCCACAAGGTAGGCACAAAGACAGTACAGTAGTACCTTAGTTCTCAAACGCCTTGGTTCTCAAACACCGAAAAGGTACCACTGTATTTGGCACTTTTGTTTTTGCTGTTTATTTTGCATTTTTGTTTTTGAGGCTTTTTCAGTTCATTTGTTTTTGTGACTGTGTAGAACCCAGTTCAGCTACTGATTGATTGTGCGACTGCAGAAATGGATAAAAGCCCCCCATCTAAACAATGACTATCATCAGTGCAGGTAAGAAAAAATAATAATTTTAATTTTCATCATCTACAATACTGTCTTATTTATTTTATAGTATAGTACATTGATTATTGCTTTCATTTTATGGATTATTAAAATTCATGTTAAATTGCTGTTTTGGGGGTTGTTTTTAAAAGTCTGGAACGGATTAATCTGTTTTGCCTTGGTATTGGAACGCTTTGGTTTTGGAACGGACTTCCGGAACGGATGAAGTTTGAGAACTAAGGTACCACTGTAATGCTCTCCTGATCTGGCTCTCTGGCAGTGGATATCCAAAGGCCACTTAACTGCCTCTTAACATGGAGGTTTTCTTTAGCTACTAAGATTGCTCGTGACGGATAGTCCTGTTCTTCATACATTTGCCCAATGCCCAATCTACCTATTGGCTACTGGTGGGACATGACTAGGTTCATCGATTTCTATGGGTAAATTCTGAGTACAATCCATTGGATACACTCCAGTTTTTTAGTTATGTACTTTACAGCTCCTGTTTGCTTACCGTATTTTTCGCTCTATAAGGCGCACCTGACCATAGGACGCACCTAGTTTTTAGAGGGGAAAGCCCCATTTTTTTGAGGATCAGCTCAAATTCCTGTAGCTTCTTTTGCAAAGGAGAAAAGCCCCATTTTTTGAGGATCAGCTCAAATTTCTGCAGCTTCTTTTGCAAAGGAGAAAAGCCCCATTTTTTGAGGATTAGCTCAAAGTTGTTGAGCTTACTTTGCAAAGGGAAAAAAATCCTGTTTTATGGGGTTTAACTCACAGTTCTGCAGCTTCAGTAAAGGGAGCCATTTCTACAGTTTCCAGACAGATAATCTAATCAGCCAGTCACATGTCGCTGGGGAAACAGCCTCCCTCTGCAAGGGGGCAGGGCTGGAATCTCTCCCCCCAATCGTTTGCTGAGCAGCTGCTCACTGGGCTTCCTTTCAACATCTCCTTCTCTCTCTTTTTTAAAAAAAAGCACGATCTGCTTTTGCCCCTGGGCAGTTTAGCTCCAGGGACCACACATTTGCTCCATAAGACGCACAGACATTTCCCCTTACTTTTTAGGAGGAAAAAAGTGTGTCTTATGGAGCGAAAAAATACGGTATGTCCTTTGTGTGTTGTGTCGCCTATCTGATCTGGATTTTGTGGGTTAACATGCGGAGATGAGTGGATTATCTTCTTGCAAGGACATCAGGAAACCAAAGAGGAAAAGCAATGAGGAGGGAGCTAGAAATGTCCAAGGGAGAAAACAAAAGCAAAGGTCAGGGGATATTTAACAATTAGGAAATTGGAGAGACGGCTCCAGGGTTGTTGTTTTTTCCTAGTTAGAAATTGACTAGACTAAAATGTAACTCTCTGAAAGTTCCAGTTACAGGTAACTCTCTGAAAGTTGTGTTTTGCCTTAAATGGGAGGAAAGAAAGAAAGAAAGAAAGAAAGAAAGAAAGAGGAAAAGGCTCTCCTTTTCTCAGCCTGTCTCAGTGGTTTATCATTCACACTGCCCAACACTGATTCATCTGAATCCCAGGAAACTTAAAGCAGGAGCTGGAAGCAGTTTTGTACCTACATTGTGCCAGTTTCAGGGGCTGTATGAGGTCCTGGAGATAGAGGGGGCACTCAGTATTATGCCCTGATTTAAACACACTCAAGTTTAACTTCCCTACCGCTTGATCAATCTACCACTGAAGGGCTCTTTCATGCATTCATCAATCTCCATGGAGAAAACATGTGCAGTCCATATTTTCTTTCCTACACCAAAATTAATTTATACATTCTAACCCCCCCTTTTCCATTTAAAAACATTCAAGGTGCCTCAAGATCATAGACTTTTCCAGCACAAAATAAAAATAAAAAATGATGGCAGTTAAGATGCAGAATTAAAAACTAACTTCAACAATAAAGTACCCTGAGAAAAAGATAGCCTGTGTGTGTTAAGAAATGAAAAAGTCGCTATGGCTATTAGTAATAATTAATAACAACAACACCTTGGGCTATTCCGTCATTCCTTACAAAGTGTAGCAAATGTCTTGAGATAAGATGGTTTTCCGTACTGCAGATTAAAGACCATGCATTTCAGTGGTCATGGAATACGGTGTTCACAAAAGTTATCTGCATTTAAGAGAACATCTCTCTTGTGTGAAGAGAAGCCCTCAGAGCGCTTTTAGACACAACACTGAGACTTATCTCCTGAGTCTCTCTCATACTCTGCAACGCATGTGAATGTTGTTTACTGCAGGGTAGAAAATGGGGAGGAAAGCCATCTAAAAACCAAGTGTTCGCTCTGGCCGCTGTAGGTTTTATGGGTGTGCACTAAGTCCAGAGAGTGATAATGTATCTCCTGCTTGATATCTGAATGCCTCAAAGGTTCTTTTCTCAGATACTGTCAAAGGGCGAAAAGGAGGAAGGGGAGGCCATTCACAGCTTGGAAGGAGACCGAAAGGATTAGGTCCTCCTCTCCTTCCTTCACTAGTGGATCTGTGAGATTTCAGATTAGCCAAGCACTACAAACCTGCCTGAGGAAGTAGAGGCAGGTGACTCTCCCAGAGATCCGATTGCCCAAGAAGAGAAATTAACTCCCTAGAGAAAGTTCACTGCTAGAATTGATCCCAGACACGGTGAGTTAGCAAATGCCACCTGCTCCTATAGGCTCTGTCACTCTCCTTTCAAGGTCCCAAAGCCTGAGTTCCTGGCGGTGGCAAAAAAGAATTAAGTTTGTTGAGGATCCTCTCTGAACCAAGTAGCATAGTCTGAAAATAGCAGGATACAACTCAGATCTGCCCCTGCCCAGCAGGAAAAGCGCTCTCTCTCTCTGGATGAAACAGAGATCCGCAGAACTAGTTTATCTTAAAACTAGACGTTTCCTAGAAAAAGGCTAGTCTACAGGTAGCTACTGGTGTTTGGTTATTTGAGCCCAGCTTCAATTCCTACATGGGAATTACCAGTATGGGAGAGACCAGTGGTTAATACTCAGAGAAAGAGACAATGAAACCTGATGAGAAGTCATATCCTCTAGTGTGGATATCACAATGATGTATTAAGACTTATTCTAGTTAGTAGTGAGTGCAAAGGCGGCCAGCATATACTTGCAGACACTATGCTTTTATTTTGCTATTGCTTCAAATATACTAGGCCGAGACCTGCGTCAAATTAAGCCGTGGATGTGTCAAAGGCCCCGGAGATCTGGGCTCCACCTTTGCCCAACCAACCGGCAGCACCCACCTCAGTCATCAGCCGGTCTGCCCCTGTGTTCTCTTCGTCCTTGAAGATGATGTCTGGGTTGTAATTGGGCACCAGGTCCTTGAAGCGCTCCGAGCGGCGCCCGATCTTGCCCTCCGCTTTCCCGCTGGCGCCCAGGGTCTGCTCCGCCACGTTGGGGACAAACTGCTTGTACTGCAGCGGGGTCAAGTTCTTGCGGCTAGACTGCTTCCGCCCCACCGGGCCCCTGCCCGGGCCGCAGCCCCGAGTGGGGCGCCAAAGGCAGCTGGCCAAGCAAAGCCCGAGCAAGACGGCAAGGCGGCGCCAGGCCATGGCAAGCCAGGTGCCCGCAGGGCTGCCTGGCCCTCTCGCTCCCCAAGCTCTCCACTCTCTCCCGTCAGTCGCCAGGGGGGATGTCCAGGAAGGCGGGCATCATCACCACCACCAGGGCAAGGCTGCCTTGGGATGCCTTGGCAGCTGCCCACCGCTGGTGCCAACCAGAGCCTGCGCCAGCACGTGGATCCTCTCTTCTAACTCATGCGGTGCCACCCACCAGTGCCCGTAGGAAAGCCTGGCTCCTCCCCGTGCCAAGCGCGCAGTGCCCCTTTCAAGCCGGCCATCCCAGCCGGGCAGCACCTTCCGAGGGCAGCCCGGCTCCTTCTCCGGGGCGGGCGGAAGGACGGCCGCCGCGACGCTGCCCTCCCGCCGAGGTGGCCGTGGCGGGGCACCGCAGCCGGGCTCCTGCGTCCTCCGCCCGGCTCCGCCTCGAAGCCCGGCCCCCGCGAGCAGCTGTGCCAGCGCCATCCCTCCTGGTGCCGCCCTGGGCCCGGAGGGCGGCGCGCCCCGCAGGCACCCGCTGCCTGCCTAGGGCGGACTCCCGCCCGCGGGGCAAGCAGCGCCCTCGACGGCGCATCGCCATCCCGGCTCTGGCCGCGAGGGCCTCCTAGGCCGGCTCGGGGGAGCCCTCTGCTGCCGAGACGGCGTCGGTGCAGGCGGGAGGCTCCCATCTCCCTCAGCGCTCCCTGCTAATAACAGAGGGCGGGGGGCGTACATCCCCTCCGACATTTCTCCCATGAAAATGGGGACGTCCCATTCCATACCCTCCGACATTTCTCCCATGAAAATAGGGACATCATACCATACCCTCAGACATTTCTCCCATGAACTTAGGGACGTCCCATTCCATACCCTCCGACATTTCTCCCATTTAATATTTGCTGGAAGCCAGAGTGGCTGGGGAGACCCAGCCAGATGGGTGGGGTACAAATAATAAATTATTATTATTATTATACCATATCCTCCGACATTTCTCCCATGGAAATGGGGACGTCCCATTCCATAATGATAATTTTACTATTTATACCCCACCCATCTGACTGGGTTGCCCTAGCCACTCTGGGCAGCTTCCAACTATATGTAAAAACACAATAAAACATTCAACATTTTTTTAAAAAAAACCTTCCCTATACAGGATGGCATCAGATGGCTCAGGGGTCAGATAACTCCATACCCTCTGACATTTATCTGATGAAAATAGGGATGTCCCAAGCAGTGATGGCGAACCTTGACACTCCAGATGTTTTCGGACTACAACTCCCATCATCCCTAGCTAACAGGAACAGTGGTCAGGGATGATGGGCGTTGTAGTCCCAAAACATCTGGAGTGCCAAGGTTCGCCATCACCGTAAATGGGACATTCTGGGATCAAATCAGAACGGCTTCTCTATATCAGGGACTTCCCTGGAAAATAGGGACACTTGGAGGGCCTGGGCATAGAAGCCAACTCCTAGAGGTTGAGGTCTCTTCAGTGCCCCCCAATAAAATATTTGAGGAGGCCAGGCATCCCCCCCCAAGTTAATGGGCATTGCCATTCAAATGGTGTGTGTCTGGGGTGCCAACTTGAATAAAATATTGGGGGGAAGCTCCGCCCCACATAATCGATCACATGACCTCCCCCCTCTCTCTGAATGGCAATGCCCATTAACTTGGGGGGCTCAAATATTTTATTGGGGGGTCGAAGACTTCTCGGCCCCTAGGAATTGGCTCCTATGGTGTGTGCGCACTGCATCTTGTGATTATGTGGGGGAGGGCTTACCTGCCGCCGCCCCCCCCCCAATATTTTATTCAAGTTGGCACCCCTGGCAGTGGGGGTTTCTAGAGGCCCAGGAAAGAAGCCACTACCATTCCTAGCTTTGGTCATATTGGACATGCCACCTCCTCTTATTTTCAACCAATTTTCTGTCCTAGCCCCCTGACGCCAAGTCTCTCAACCGACTTTCCAAGAACCACATTTCCTCCCTCACAAGAGGAAGGCAGGCAGGGAGCAGATTTAGGTCACTGGGGCAGTGTGCACAGCCAAGGGGATTCTGGGGTAGTTATGGCTTCACTTCCTGCCCTCTCGAGTCGGTTTCCTGCATGCCCGGATACGTGGAAACAAACCAAACAAGGTCAAAATGCAAGACCTGTTCATTCTCTGCAGGCAAACTGCCCATCTTCCTGCCTTCCTGAGACCCCTTTCCCCCTGCCAGCCCCCCCCCAAATCCAACGAATGCCTGCCTTTCCGCTTCCCTTCCAGCTAAGAAGAAAGGACGAGAAGTAGCTCCCCCCCCCTTTGAAGAAACTGCGCTTCTTATGAAGAGTTGGGTTATTATTTTTGCCCGCAACAGTGGGCAGGCAACCAGAAAACATTAAAAGTGGGGGGGGGGGGAGAGGAGAAAACACCTTCTCCAGTATAGAGCTAAGAGCCAAAACAAACACAAAACACCACAAGTTTACCCAGGCGTGTGTGTAGCATAACCCAGGCTCCACCTTTAAGGCTAATAATGTGGCATTGCAGGAGAGGTACAGGGACGCGGGTGGCTCTGTGGTCTAAACCACTAAGCCTCTTGGGCTTGCAGATCAGAAGGTTGGTGGTTCAAATCCCTGCAACGGGGTGATCTCCTGTTGCTCTGTCCCAGCTCCTGCCTGCTTAGCAGTTCGAAAGCACACCAGCGCAAGTAAATAGGTACCACTGCGGCGGGAAGGTAAACGCCGCTTCCCTGTGCTCTGTTTTCCGTCATGGTGTCCTGTTGCTCCAGAAGTGGTTTAGTCATGCTGGCTACATGACCCGGAAAGCTGTCTGTGGGCAAACGCCGACTCCCTCTGCCTGAAAGCGAGATGAGCGCCGCAACCCCATAGTCGCCTTTGACTGGACTTAACAGTCCAGGGATCGTTTAAAGGTAAAGGTAAAGGGACCCCTGACAATTAGGTCCAGTCGTGTCTGACTCTGGGGTTGCGGCGCTCATCTCGCGTTACTGGCCGAGGGAGCCGGCTACAGCTTCTGGGTCATGTGGCCAGCAATAGGGAACCCACTTAAGCACTCTATACAGACTCTGGAATAAACCGTAAGAGAAAGGGAGCAATTTTCTTATAACACTCTGGAGGTTTAAACCCACCTTTAATCCCAACCTGCACCATGGGGCCCAGTTTAACACCGACTTGAGCATGTGTTTCTCTTTCTTCTTTTCTCTCTTAGAACAGGGAGGCATAAAATGAAGCCCCACAAGTCCTCTGTTGGACTCCTACCTCCCATCAGCCGAAGCCAAGATGGCCGACAGTCAGGGATGATGGGAATTGTGTAACATGAGGGGACGAAGCCATGTTTCTCACCTGTCCAAAATGAGCCAATACCAAAAAGATCAGGGCTCCCATGCCAGTCACAGGTGTCTAGGCAAGATGTCGCCATTCTCCTCCTTTGCACTGGGGTGTTCCCAGTCACAGCGTTGGTCTCAACCCACCAGCTAAAATACTAAGGCAGGGGTAGTCAATGTGGACATTTCCTGATATTGTTGGACAACTCCCATCAGCCTCAAGCTGATTGACAATTGTCTATCAAGTCAATTGTCAGGGATGATGGGAGTTGACATTCAACAATTTCTCCATGCCAGTTTACAGTAAGACAAGACTTAACTCCAATACAGAACCATAGTGATAGGAATAGGTAAGATGTTTGCTCTCTTTTAAGGTTTAATTGTTGTTGTTTTAAATAGTAATTTGCAACGGGAGTAGCTAGCTACTTAGCTATAAAGATGCAGAAAAATCACCCTGCCTTATATATTCTGTATCGGCTGTTGTGACTCAAAACAGTCCTTGCTTTAACTCATTTGCGGTATGGCAAACCACAAAATCCAGGGTGCTCATTTGCATGGCAAATGCCTCGCTTCCCCATTAAATAATGACCCAATATTCAAATGCACAAACACACACGACGTAACCGGCTGCACATAAATAATGCTCTTCAACCAAGTGTAAAGATCAACAAAGTAAATATTCATAAGGTCCAAAGAATTCAAATGGGAGCTTGCTACAGTTCCACGACAAGGATTTCTGGAATAATGGCCTTATGAATACACAGAGGCATATGTGGATTAGAAACTAGCTTATATTTGGACTTTATGAACGAACTGGTTTACTGGGAACAATTTACTTTGTTGATCTTTACACTTTGTCGATCTTTACATGCTGATTATGTATGAGAGAAATATTTGATTTTGTGAGAAATATATTGAAGAGCATTTTTTATGTGCAGCCGGTTGCGTCGTGTGTTTGTGAATGTATTTCACGTAACCTTAGGTTTGATGTTGGTTTCCAATATTCAAATGAACAGGATTACAGAGGCTCAGAAAGGTAATCTGAGGCTCTCTCTATGAAACATTCATTGAGTAACATAAACAAATGCGCAGGAGACACACAGCTAGCTGGAAAGTTTTCTCCCTACCGTGTCAAGAGGACAGACACCACCCTTTTTTTCAGAGCCTCCCACAACACAAAAGAAGCACCCAGAGAGAAGAGGGGAGATAAAAGAGGACTAGGCAATTTATTGCTTACATGGATACAAGCCCCATGGACAGTATAGTACTGAGATCGGACTAGTCACTACATGAAGCAACAAAGGTAGGCAAGGGTCACAAGTCTCCATTTCAGTTGGGCCTGCAATCCGCAATATGTTCCTGCAACAAAATAAATCATTCTCACACAACCCTTCCCCTCCCAATCAAAGTCTGATCTGTGGTGAGGATGCTGGACTTGTGTGTGCAGCCTCCTATGTTCAGCTCCGGCTGTGAAATTTATGGAGATTATAGTTGCCACAATAACAAGAGCTCAGCAATCTCTCGTTCTTCAATGAGAGCATCCACGTGGCTCGAAGCAACCTTCTGCATTTTCTGCAAACATGGGGCATAGGCAGTTGTGGTCTTGCCCAGCACACATACATACACACTGCAAAACAATGGTGCCACAAAGACAGGGAGGAAACACACACACACAAACACACACACACTCACAGAGCAACTGCTACCATAAAACTCAAAAGACACAACTGTAAAATGGCCACTCCCGATCTGGGCTGGTAAATTTGATACCCCTCTGCTTCCTGCCCTTTAGGCTCAAATTGGGTAATGGACATAGAGCTTCCACATTAAAAGAGAATTAAAATAAGGGATTCAACTTCCTCATATAATTCCTATCCAGCACTGTGTATAGCGTCCTGACAAACTGGAGAACACAGCCTGGCATCCAAACACTAAGAGATGCCCAAATTATGCACTCATAGTAGAGGGGGCAGGGGGCTGTTTCCCATTGCATCATTCTTCCACATTAACCGTGTTCTAACATGCCTCTGCCATTCCCCAGATTTTTAAAAAATATACCTCCATATTGAACAGATTCACCTTCCAAGCCACCCACCCAGATAACGGGAGATCTTCCTACAAGCTGGGAGTATCTAGAGCAGACGTGGTCAATGTGGTGTCTGTTCTCCAGCTGTTCTTGAACTCCCATCAGCCCCTGCCAGCCAGGGATGATGGGGGACATAGTTGAGCAGCACCTGAGCGACACCACGATGGCTCCCCCTGATCTAAAGCAGCGCTTCCCAAACCTAGGTTTCCAGCTGTTTCGGACTACAGTTCCCATGATCCTTGACCACTGGTCCTGCTAGCTAGGGATGATGGGAGCTGTAGTCCAAAAAACAGCTGGAGACTCAAGTTTGGGAAACACTGATAAGAGTGTGGAGAGCAAAGCAAGTTATACAGGCTGTGAAGTTTTCCCTTGAAGGGAATTTGATTGTATGAAGCAAGGCATGGGGGTCACAGGGCAAGAAAGGAGCTGCATCAGTGTTCTTGAGGTCTGTTCTTAATTTCGGAAAAGGTCAAACTCTGCAACTGCCTCTCAATGGTCCAAGAGTTGAAAGGGTGGCCATTGTGGCAAGTTCTCACTTCTTGCTGGGCAAGGGCACTCTCTGTGGCCTGCTTCCCCTTACACAGTTTCCATTTTGGGGGGAAACAGAAAGGAAACTTATTAGATGTGTCCACCATTACTTTGAGTCGACGCCCAGCATTACGGACAAGGGAAACTTACATGTTGCAGGGGAAATTTTAAAGAACACAAAGCGCACGCTTACATACACACACACACACACACACACATAAAATAGTCTCTCACAGAGATGGCTGCTGAACAGAAAGCCATGGGTAGATGGCTCAATAGCGCCAGCTTATATTGCACTTGAGTGAGGTATGTAAACAATGGAACGGAGTTCGATCTACTACACAGAACTGGCTCAGAATTCCTAACTGGAAAGGTTTTCGGCCCTACGGTCTAGTGAGAGGCCAACATGGGCATGAGGTTTAAGACAATGTCAAATGTAAACAAGGAAGAGAGGGAGCAAGAGCAGAAATCTGCAGCACCCCTGTGGGGGCAAGGGACTTTCCCCCGCAGCCTGTCTCTCCCGCGTTGCTCCCTAACAATGCCCCGGGGCCAATTCTACACCAATCTCTCTCTCTAAGACAGTCCAAGGCCTCTTTCTCCACAACCTATTCACACTGCCCCAGTTCCGAAGTCACAGTGTGAACTATTGAGATGTTCCCTCTGATGGCAGGAACCTCAGAGAAGACAGTGAGGTCTCAAGAGAATTTGAGTCTATCGCCCTCCTCGGGCTTCTGGGAAACAGGGAGGAGAGGCTGAAAACGCCACCTTCCCTCCTTTCCGACAAGTCATTGGTCAAAATGAAGGCAGGGCAAAGGCAGCTCTCTGCCCCACCCTCGTCTGCTGCAGTCCGATGGCTCAGAAGACAAGCAACAATCACAACGTCAAGGTAAGGATGTCCCGGCTGTGGGTCAGGGGCAAGGTGGGCGGCCTTGCCAGGCTTGGTTCAGGCACCAACACTGATCCTAGCTGAGCTTGCACGGCGGGTGGGATCGAGTCACAGGTAGAGGCAGCTTGTGGAGGCCTGGAGAGAAAGAAAGGAGGAGATTATGGATTAAAGGCCAAAGCCTGTAGTCTCTCATCCCAATACCCAGGCAGGAAGAAGACCAACTGAACAAGTTGTTCCGTCGTTGCAATTTTATTACAGTGGTACCTTGGTTCTCAAACGCCTTGGTTCCCAAACACCGAAAACCCGGAAGTAAGTGTTCAAGTTTTCGAATGTTTCTCGGAAGCCGAAAATCCGATGCTGCTGTCGGCTATTGTTTCCAGGGCGCCTGCACCTATCAGAAGCTGCGCCTTGGTTTTTGAACATTACGGAAGTCAAATGGACTTCTGGAACAGATTAAGTTTGGCACTTTTGTTTTTGCTATTTATTTTGCATTTTTGTTTTTGAGGCTTTTTCGGTTCATTTGTTTTTGAGACTGTGTGGAACCCAGTTCAGCTACTGATTGATTGATTGTGTGACAGCGGAAATGGATAAAAGTCCCCCATCCAAACAATGACTATCATCAGTGCAGGTAAGAATGTTTTTTAAATCATCTACAATACGGTCTTATTTATTTCATAATTCATAATTCATAAACATTGATTATTGCTTTCATTTTATGGATCAATGGTCTCGTTAGATAGTAAAATTCATGTTAAATTGCTGTTTTAGGGGTTGTTTTTAAAAGCCTGGAATGGATTAATCTGTTTTGCATTACTTTCCTGTAAAAAAAATTTTTTAAATTGAATTTTACATATTTTTATCATCATTACATCATTCACATAACAGAAAACAAAAATAATGTTTTGCATTACTTTCCATGGGAAAGCGCGCCATGGTTTTGGAACGGACGTCCGGAACGGATTAAGTTTGAGAACCAAGGTACCACTGTATTTGTTGCAAGCCTTTCCGAGCGTGTGGCTGGAAAGGGGCTGATAAGAATAGTAAATAAAATGAACACGCACAGCAAACCTGCCCAGACAGGAAATGAACTGGGGGCAGGGCGGGGGGGGGAGTTTCCTCACATGCAAAACGGTTGTTCCATAGGCAGAAACGTTTTCCGGGCTGTGAACCAACAACCCTAGGTAGGTTCAGAATGCTCCAAGCAACCCCTAGGGCCCACCGCACTGCGGCCTGGTTCGTGAATCAGGTAAGCCAAATTACGGCCTAGCATCTTGTCCAAACCAAGGCTGGTAGTTTAGCTCCTGCCCACCTAGCAGTTCGAAAACACGTCAAAGTGCAAGTAGGTAAATAGGAACTGCTCTGGCGGGAAGGCAAATGGCGTTTCCGTGTGTTGCTCTGGTTTGCCAGAAGCGGCTTTGTCATGCTGGCCACATGACCTGGAAGCTGTACGCCGGCTCCCTTGGTCAATAAAGTGAGATGAGCACCGCAACCCCCGAGTTGGAAACGACTGGACCTAATGGTCAGGGGTCCCTTTACCTTTATCTCTCCTCTTCTCAAGCCCATGCGTTTGCACCAAGCCATGGTTTAGCTTAGCATGACATGTAAACTGGGTCATAGTCAACCTCCACAGAAGGAAGCCGCAACCCTAATGGGACCACATCTTATGCTCTTTCCCTTCTACCCAGGACATGGTGGTCCCTTTGTTGCTGATCAGACTACTTAACACTTCTCTTTCCCAAAATCGCTGTAACAAATAGACAGAGGAGTGCTTGAAGGGGGGGGGGGACACCAGCACTTACCAAATGCACTGATGAGTTCAGCTTGCACAGCCCAGGTGAATTTTTTCACCAGGCAAAGAGTTGTGAGGCCAGCAAAGAGCATGTTGTAGAGAAAGACAATGTAGAAGTTTCCTAGCCAGTTAAACCTCCCAAAGTCGCCAAGCAGGTCAAACCTCGTGATTCCTGAGATGGAAATAAATAAATAAATAAATAAATAAATAAATAAATAAATAAATAAATAAATAAATAAATAATTAATAATGCTGGCCATGCGGCACACACTTGAATCTTCAAGGTCATCTGCAATATTTTAAAGATCTGTGATTCATTGTACTATCTACCGATTTATGCTCCTTGCAAGAGTTTTCTGAACATTGTACAGAGGGCAACCATTTTGCACGGGGCTTCCGTTCCTGGCCCTTGCACACGTCAGTAGATTGAGTATAAGTGTGCCCCGTTCTGCCCTCTTCTGGGTCCAAAAGGAAACACTGTTCTAGTCAATAATGATTCTGCAAGTAAACATGAGGGGCAGTACACTACCCTCTTTGAAGCTACATAAACTTTGCAGGGGACAGGCCTTCGACACCCTAATAACTTTTTGCCAGAGGATCAGTGGAAGCAAAATAGTGCAAATAAAGCAAATGAATACACAAATACAGTGGTACCCTGGTTCTCAAACGCTTTGGAACCCAAACACTGCAAACCTGGAAGTGTTCCAGTTTGTGAACTTTTTTCGGAAGCTGAACGTGCTCCGTTTTGAGTGCCACACTTCCGTTTTGAGTGTTACACTGAGGTCTGTCTGTTTTTGCTATGCATTTTGCATTTTTTGTTTTTGCGGCTTTTTTGTTTTGTTTTTGTGACTGTGTGGAACTCAGTTCAGCTATTGATTGATTGATTGATTGATTGTGTGTGTGTGTGTGTGTGTGACTGCAGTACACTGTTTATCGCTTTCATTTTATGGAACAATGGTCTCTCGTTAAATAGTAAAATTCATGTTAAATGGCTGTTTTAGGGGTTGTTTTTTAAAGTCTGGAACGGATTAATCCGTTTTGCATTACTTTCTATGGGAAAGCGCACCTTGGTTTTGGAACGCTTTGGTTTTGGAATGGACTTCCGGAACGAATTAAGTTTTGGAACCAAGGTACCACTGTATGCGTAGCCCATATTACTTATCAAACTCAAAAAGGGGGGGGGGTGTTGCTTGAGCTGGGTGTATTTCTTTTGGAAACCACAGCCCTGCCTTTACGGGAGTTTTCCAACAGTGAGGCTGAATTTTACTGATGCACTCTTAAGAAGATGAGGAGGAGAGAGTGAAGTAGGCAAAACTCACCCAAAGTCCGAGACAAAACTGGGAGGGCAGAACTCAACACCAACAACGAGACACAGTTCCCGATTATCTGCAAGGAAAAGTATCTTGAAATAAACATAGCTCATAGACAGAGCAGGCAGAGAGAAGTTCCCAGGTTCAAATCATGGCATCTCCAGGTAGGGAGGGGAGGGACCCCACCCCTGGAACCCTGGAGAACCGTCTGCCAATCAGAGTAGACAATCCTGAACTCCCAGCATCCATTTCACCAATAATTGTCTTTATTGTTTAAAAATATTAAAAACATTTATCAGACTAACAAAGTAACATGAAAACAAATTAAAGCACAAAGAATATAACACAAAGAAGAAAAAAAGAACAAAAAAGAAAAAGAACAAAAAATGAAAAAAACCACATATATTGAACAATTTTTACAAAACTTATAACACAAACAATGTTAAAAATGACTTCCAATTAATCTCGCTGTATTTTACACATTAAACCCATTATATCGCACAGTTATACATTTCTTGGTTATTTTCTTTTTGTCTCTTTCATTGTTAAATTTATTTAACACCAGGTTCAGTCTAACTCTGCCATGAGAATTCCCCTTGCACCATTGTTCACCAAATACTCCTTAAAGCTTCTCCATTCCTTGTGGACTGTTTGTTTTGTTTGTCCTCTTACCCTTCCAGTGGTCTTCGCTAGCTGTAAGTATTCCACTATTAAAGTTTGCCAATCTGTTATGTTAGGTAATATTTTACTTTTCCAATTTCTGGCTATCAATACTCTGGCTGCTGTTATCCCATACCTGAATAATACTCTTTGTTTTTCTTATCTCATCTGGCACTATACTTAATAAGAATATTTCTGGTCTTTTTTTGAACGTACATTTAAGTAATTTCTTAAGCTCTTCGTATATGTTGTTCCAAAATACGCCAATTTCTGGACAGTTCCACCACATATGCATGTAGGACCCTTTTTCTCTGTCACATCTCCAACATGTGGGAGATCTGTTCTCTCCCAGCATCCATTCCAATGACACTAGAAACTTGCATAACTTTTGACTGGAGACTAGCAAGGAGGTAGCGTCATAGCCACAATTATTCCCCACCCCTCAAAGAGGTGGTTCTCTGCCTTAGCTCTTACGGGTGCGAGATGTAACTCGCTCAGCCCCCCACTGCCTCTCTGCAGTTCACAAGTCCTACTCACAGTCAGATTAAATCAAATAAACAAGGAATATTCGGTGTTACGTTGGAGGGGATGCCAGGAAACAGGGAATTATGTTCACATGTGGTGGGGGTGTAAATATGTACAATTTTCCTGGCAAAGGGTGTTTAAGGAGATAGCAGAAATCACTGGGTGAAAGCTGACCAAATGTCCAGAGGTAGTATTATTATCAATTTACGATGGGGTGGAAGGTTCGGAGGCTATGAAGGACTTGCTCACAAATTTATTGACAGCTGCACGAATTATGATAGCTAGGAAGTGGAAGGGGAAATCAGAATATAAAATGGAAGAATGGAATAAAGAGGTGTGGGATTTAGCTATTAATGATAAATTAACAAGCACCATTAAGGTAAGATGGGGAATATGCAGGAGAAATGATTTTGAGGAGATATGGAGGGTGTTTGTAGAATGAGTACTGTTAAAATGGAAAGGGGTCAAACCATCGAAAGAGGTGTTGAAATTTTGGGAGGTTGGATAGCTACAATGGAATGGTCTCGGTGGCGGGGTGCACATTTTTATTCTTATTTATTTATGATTATTACTTTGTCAAAATAAAATTAAAAATAAAAATAAAGGCAGAGAATGAACCATTAAAAAAACCCACCAAGTCCTACTTGCTAGCAGCCTATCTGACTCCCAATTTCTTTGAGTTTTCCTGGCCCCACTCCTGCTTTCAGATCAGGAGCTCCCATTATTATCTTGCTGTAAATGGTCCCCCCTCTCCCAGCAGCTGAGATATCATAAGGTTTTTGTCTTTCTGCTTTTTTCCAGCCGAGCGGCTCAGTCAATGGGTTGGCCAGGGATGTCACCAGCGACAGTGGGTGTCGATTAAAACAAAACAAAACAGCCAGATATATACAGTACCTTGGTCATGGCTGTGTCGTGTTGCTCAGGCAGCAGTTTGGTAAACAGTGGGGAGCTGTAGAATCCCACCACGGAGGAAATCATTAGGTAGCTAATACAGCAAAGGGTTAAGGAAGAACGATGGAGAAACTGTCGTCACCAAGGACAGGCTGGGAAGCAGGACTTCCGAAGAGAAGCATGTGTAAAGGTACCCCTGACCATTAGGTCCAGTAGCGGACGACTCTGGGGGTTGTGGCGCTCATCTCGCTTTATTGGCCGAGGAAGCCGGCGTACAGCTTCCAGGTCATGTGGCCAGCATGGCTAAGCCGCTTCTGGCGAACCAGAGCAGCGCATGGAAACGCCGTTTACCTTCCCGCCAGAGCGGTACCTATTTATCTACTTGCACTTTGACATGCTTTCGAACTGCTAGGTGGGCAGGAGCAGGGACCGAGCAACGGGAGCTCACCCCGTCGCGGGGATTCGAACTGCCGACCTTCTGATCCGTAAGCCCTAGGCTCTGCATACATACACACAAATCATGCACAGAGAAACTTCTTTAAAACAAACCTTTCGCTTCCCCCCTTTCCACAGAAGGCTCAGAACAGGAATCCTACTATGATGCTCAGGAAATGAGTCTTCAGGGCAAGGAAGGTCTTCCCTGCCAGAGTTTGACGATCACGGCAGGTAGCTAAATGAAGCTTTAGGACAGGGGAGGGCAGATTAACCTTAGGAGAGAGTCACACGTTTTGGCTGATGAGGAGAAGGTTAAGAGAAATCAGCAATGGAGAAGCAACTTTTTTGATGGTGAAACCCGCCTGGCAATCATCATATCGCAAAATAACGGTGCAGGAGGGAAATTCCAAAACGGACAAACTGCAAAGGATACAATATGAGGATCACCTGCATGGCTGCCCCAAAAGAGCCAAAGACAGAGAAAGAAACTTTCCCCAATGGTGCGTCCTGGGAAGGGAGAGACAAAAGGAGAAATGTGTGATTAGGTTCCTTCGGGGAGGGAGGAGCTGAATAAAACAATATGCTTTCTGCAAGTTAGACTTATCTTGCTGCAGTGTACCCATCAGTCTAGACCAGTGTTAGAAACTGAGATACGAAAGCTAGGAACTAAATGGCACCTTAAACAGAGGTTATGGGTGCAGCAAAGGAATGTCTGGGTGCGCTTTTTTTATTACAAGAATAAGGGTAAAGGGACCCCTGACCATTAGGTCCAGTTGTGTTCGACTCTGGGGTTGTGGCACTCATCTCGCTTTACTGGCCGAGAGCCGGCGTACAGCTTCCAGGTCATGTGGCCAGCATGACAAAGCCGCTTCTGGCAAACCAGAGCAGCGCACGGAAACGCCGTTTACCTTCCTGTCAGAGCGGTTCCTATTTATCTACTTGCACTTTGACGTGCTTTCGAACTGCTAGGTTGGTAGGAGCTGGGACCGAGCAACAGGAGCTCACCCCATCACAGAGATTCGAACTGCCGACCTTCTGATCAGCAAGCCCTAGGCTCTGTGGTTTAACCCACAGCGCCACCTGGGTACCCTATTACAAGAATACAAAGCTGAAAATGAATGAACTGCAGCTAAAATATTATGTTCATTTTTCACATGGTCTAAAGAGGGTCTCTTCTTCAGTCTTCGAAGAGTAGCTGGAAGTGGGGAGGCAGAAAAAGGTCCTCCTTTCCTTCCACTCTGCAGTTTTAATCTGAAATCTCAGGCACAATACTGCGCTCAGAGCTCAGAAACTGCTCGCGCTAATGAAATACCCTGTCGCAAAATGCGCCTAGAACAATGGGAGTTTCGAACCCTGGTCTAGATGCATATGCAAGGTAGGCATTTCAATGGCTAAGCCTCTTGGACCTTTGAATTTAATCTATGTCTTGCAAATGAAATCGTAGCTTAGAGAAATTAAGGAACTCGACAGGGTGAGACAAAAAGGCTGAGCCATTAAGAGAGAGCGGCTGGAGAAAGCTCCAGTACAAATGATGGCTTAGGAGACTCTGGCAAAAGGGTCATTTCTCTCACCTGGATCCCTCGAGGCATGGCCGCATCGTCCAACAGCAGCTCCAAGACATGAAAACAGACAACCAGAACAGAGATGCCCTGGAAAAGATGGGAGGAAAGGGCAAGATATCAATATAAGGTAAAGGTAAACAACACCTGGATGGTTAAGTCCAGCCAAAGGCGACTATGGGGTTGTGGCGCTCATCTCACTTCCAGGCTGAGGAATCCGGCGTTTGTCCACACACAGCTTTCCAGGTCATGTGGCCAGCATGACTAAACCGCTTCTGGTGCAATGGAACACCATGATGGAAACCAGAGCGCACAGAAACTCCATTTACCTTCCCGTCGCAGCAGTACCTATTTATCTACTTGCACTGGCATGCTTTTGAACTGCTAGGTTGTCAGGAGCTGGGACCGAGCAACGCGAGCTCACTCCGTCGCGGGGATTCGAACCTCCGTCCTTCTAATCGCCAAGGCCAAGAGGCTCAGTGGCTTAGACCACAGCGCCACCCGCGTCCCTATCAATATAGCACCAGCATAAGAACCTAAGAAGAGCCTGGTGGTTCAGAGGCCCAACTAGTCTAGCATCCTGCTCTCAAAGTGGCCAACCAAATACATACAGGGAGCCTGCAGGCAGGACCTGAGCGCAACAGCACTCTTCCCTCCTGCAGCTTCCAGCAGTAGGTATTCAGAGGCAGGCTGCCCTCCAACAGGGAAAGCACCCGTGGTTTGGGCCTTTAAAAAAGGACAGCGCAACATACAGAAATGCCCTGGTGCTCCCTTCCAGGCATCTTTTAATGCATATTGTCTAAGCAAAGGAGCTTCCCATAAGAAGAAGAGTTTGGATTTGATATCCCGCTTTATCACTACCCGAAGGAGTCTCAAAGCGGCTCACATTCTCCTTTCCCTTCCTCCCCCACAACAAACACTCTGTGAGGTGAGTGGGGCTGAGAGACTTCAGAGAAGTGTGACTGGCCCAAGGTCACCCAGCAGCTGCATGTGGAGGAGCGGGGACGCGAACCCGGTTCCCCAGATTACGAGTCTACTGCTCTTAACCACACCACCACACTGGCTCTCCAATACGAGGAAGCCACCAGAAGTGCAGGGAAAGGACAGTATCCTTTCTGGGACATACACGTATTCGCCTGCAGAATCAGTAAACGAAAAGCTTGGCTCCCTATAGCAAGAGGCTCCGCTGACAGACACAAACCCCACTCCACCCATTGCCAAGCCTCTAGGGAACGGGTTCGGCGCTTTCGCTCACAGACATGAGGGCGCCACCACTGCCTGTTGAGCTACGAACCTTCTTCCCAGCCTCGGAGCTACAGAGACCAAGCGGGATGGCACAGAAATTCCCACCCCAGCTAAACTCTCCAAGAAGAGAGGGGAGAAGACTGGGAGTGGGCCTGGCCAGGCCTGTGTGGAGCTTGACTTAGGCCTGGGGCTGGGAGTCTTGTTAGAATAAAGTTATAAACTGAAACAGTGTAAGTCTGACAGGCCCGTAGTAGTGCCCCCCTGGCAAGCTTAGCCAGCCAAGGCCTAGGGCAAATGTAAACGGCTGCCCCCAGCCTCTGCAGGGGCCTGGCTACCATGGACCTGTGGGCAATCGGAGCACCTTGGCGGCACAGGACTGCCCAGTGAGACACCATTTCCTTCTCCGGAGAAGTGCAAAGCAGGTGGGGGCCTTTGCCCAGCCACTCCTTGGGCTGCAGCACCAATCAAGCTGTGCCAGTCCATCGCCATTTTGTTGGCTTGGCCCTTCAGGCCAGTCCAAAATGGCAGGCTGTTGTTGAATGTGTTCCCAGAATGCGCTGCAAAGCGCAAGGGGCCGCTTGGCAGCAAACAGAGGTCGCAAAGTGAAGGCTGCTGTTTTCTGACATTCATTTTTTTCTGACTCAAGAGATGGCGATCGGCTACGATGCTGTCATTTAAAGGCTCTTTTTTTTTTAAACAGACTTGCCAACCCCAATTCCAGACCCGACATTTACCGTCAGAGATAACAAAGCAAGCATGGCCAGTGGGTATCCCAGGTTCCTTTGCCAGGCAGAGGCTTTGCGGCGTGTTTCTGCGAAAAGAAAACACAAAATGAGGAGTTGAATGGCTAGACATTCCCCCAGCCAAATTCTCTGACCCACATCATAAAAAGGTAAAGGGACCCCTGACCGTTAGGTCCAGTAGTGGATGACTCTGGGGTTGCGGTGCTCATCTCGCTTTAATGGCCGAGGGAGCAGGCATACAGCATCCGGGTCATGTGGCCAGCATGACAAAGCCGCTTCTGGTGAACGAGAGCAGCGCACGGAAACGCCGTTTACCTTCCCGCCGGAGTGGTACCTATTTATCTACTTGCACTGGTGTGCTTTCGAACTGCTACATTGGCAGGAGCTGGGACCGAGCAACGGGAGCTCACCCCGTCGCGGGGATTCAAACCGCCGACCTTCTGATCGGCAAGCCCTAGGCTCTGTGGTTTAACCCACAGTGCCACCCACATCCCTTGACCCGCATCATACAGGTAATTAAATGCAGAACCTCCTAGGGCTGGGATGGGTAGCTTTAAAGGTATGCTGATGTGGATTTGCTTGATCTGCATAAATCGATCCAGCCACCACTTCATTATTCCTTGCGGCAAAACTGGATTTGTTTTTTTTAAAAACTGCAAACTACATACAGAGACTGGATGATAGGAATCATGGTGGTAAGTTTCATAATGCGGACAACAATCTAAGGATGCTTGATCTCATATCCCACAATGGTCCACTGATAAATTAGATACATGGGGCATATTTAAGATACAGAGCTCCTGCCTTTCCCCTGCTTTGCTCTTACCCAGCGTTATCCTGTGTGCGTGAATTGCTAGGTATTGTTGCCTCAGCACATCCATATCAAAGTTGAGCCAGCAGGAGGTTTTCCCTGTGCAATGCAAAGACAATTAAATATATATATATATAAATATTTAGATAATATCTACACCAATACTGAGAGAAAGAACCATGTTTATCAGCCACCATGCCCACATCTAGCAGCCTTACTTTCAGGGCATTAACCAAATCAGGTGCCAAACCAGCCACTTCCGGCCAGCTTTGTGCCATCTCGGCTGGGCACTTACCAGAGTGGATCTTACGCGAAATGGCAGCTTCCTCAAATCCTGTACAGTTCAGTTGCTCGTCTAAATCTTCCAGCAGCTACAGAGAAAGAGGAAAACGGACGTGAGAGAAACGAGGCAATCAAGAGCACTAACAACCCCACCCCGCTGGATGAATGACATGGGCCTCTTACTCTTTACAGAGCTGGTTTTGCATGGTTCTAGCCATGCATAAAATCTGATTTACACACACACAAACACACAATAATTTCTTAGTTTTTTATTTATACCCTGCCCTACTGGCTGGGTTTCCCCAGCCACTCTGGGCAGCTCCCAACAGAATATTAAAAACATGATAAAACATCAAACATTTAAAACTTCCCTAAACAGGGCTGCCTTCAGATGTCTTCTAAAAGTCAGATAGTTGTTTATTTCCTTGACATCTGGAGGGAGGGCGTTCCACAGGGCGGGCGCCACTACCGAGAAGGCCCTCTTGCCTGGTTCCCTGTAACCTCACTTGTCGCAGGGAGGGAACCGCCAGAAGGCCCTCGGAGCTGGACCTCAGTGAGCGATGGGGGTGGAGACGCTCCTTCAGGTATACTGGGCCGAGGCACACACACACACTTGCCACCCAGGTAAGGCAGAGGTGTTCTAGACACATTCTAGGCAGGTAAAAGCACCTGAGGAGGGGGCAGAGCAGGGTCTGTGAGGGGCATGGCCTGGGCAGAGCTCCCTAAGGGCTCAGAGGGAGGGCCTGGAGAGCTGCTTTAGGAGTCTGGGCCTGAGGGCTCCCCAATCTCTGATCTAGACAGTGGCGTCTACCCTGCTGCTGCTCATTCTGTTTCCCACTCTCAACTAAATACGTTTGGTGACATGCAACCAGGTTGCTTTGTTGATCATTCCCCTCTTCTCTTTTGTACTAAAAGGTAAAGGTAAAAAGGTAAAAAGTAAAGGACCCCTGGACGATTAAGTCCAGTGAAAGGCGACTATGGGGTTTGCAGCACTCATCTTGCTTTTCAGGCTGAGGGAGCCGGCGTTTGTCCACAGACAGCTTTCTGGGTCATGTGGCCAGCATAACTAAACGGTTTCAGGCACAACGAAGCACCTCGATGGAAGCCAGAGCGCATGGAAACGCCGTTTACCTTCCTGCCACAGTGGTACCTATTTATCTACTTGCACTGGTGTGCTTTCGAACTGCTAGGCTGGCAGGAGCTGGGACAGAGCAACGGGAGCTCGCTCCGTCGCGGGGATTCGACCTGTAGACCTTCTGATTGGCAAGCCCAAGAGGCTCAACGGTTTAGACCACAGTGCCACCCATGTCCCTTCTACTTTTGTACTAGGCCTGGCAAGTCCAAAAAGCCTCTCCTGCTCTTACCCTGGGCTTCACCAGCAGCGTCCCTGTGACGGTGAACATCCGCGACAGCCCAAAGGGGGTGCACACTGTGGAGGGAGAGAAAGAGAAGAAGAAAAAGAGTTGTGAACAGCAGCACCAGCATGTAATTCCATCACGGCCCCTCCTGCCAGGAGGTGGCACCATTCTCCAAGTTCAAGGACCGGCAAGGCTCAAAGAGGGGGGGAAACAGGCCTCCACAGGGTCAGAAAACACACAGAACATCTCTTGGAAACTGTTTCAACTCTGGGGATCCAGCTGGCCTCAAAAAACCTGTACTTAAAAGTCTCCTCATTCCGCAGTGCAACAAATTCTCTGGTTTGGGGCTCTTTGCAGAGATGCCGTCATCCCTGTCTAACATTTATTAGGCTCCTTGTTTTGTTTTGTTTGGAACCAACGAAGAACAAGCTCCAGGAAGCTTCAGAAACACTCTCTGAGCTGAAAGGCACACCCTCCGGCAGAAAGCCAAGGGAGATTATAAGACCCTCCTTGGAATATAGATTCTCCCAGTGCTTTTGTTGTTGTTGTTGTTGTGGGTACTCAAGAGTACTCCGTGCCAGCAACTCCCCCCCCAAATGTTAAAAGCGTGGCACTGACTGTAACAACTTCATGGTGAGTAACCAGCTATTTTTTTCTTCTTCTTAAAAAAAAAGCAGCACTGTTTTTTCCCCAATCAGGACAACACCCAAAGCCAGAGAGCAACAATTTTGCTCAAGGGGAAATAGTCATTTCCTACTTCCGCCACAAAGCTATTCGGCCAGCATTTCTATCCCTCTGTTTCATATGCAGAGAGATACACATGCAAAAAAAAAAAAAAAAAAAAAAAAAAAAAAAAGGTAGCCTGGGTGAAGAATTGCCACCTATGTTCTGACAAAATAAAGGACAGGGTGGGCTGGGGCAGTTGGGGGGTGATTCCCCCTCCCCCCCAAAAAATTGGTGCTGAAATGGCTTCAAAGCAATCCATTACAATCCATTACAATCTATTGCAGCCTAATAAGTTGCCCCCGCTGGAATTTGTTACACACACACATGTGTGCACACACACATACACATGAATTTGTAGACGTGTCTGTGCTTGGCTACCCAGAGCTTAAATATATGACCTTTTACACACCCTTTTTCAAACATATGGATTTAGAAGGGAGCCTAACTTGGCTGGCAGACAGACAGACAGACAGACAGACAGAGAAATGATATATAGTGGTACCTCTGGTTAAGTACTTAATTCGTTCCGGAGGTCCGTTCTTAACCTGAAACTGTTCTTAACCAGAGCCAGGGCCTTCTCAACATTGGCTCCAACCTGGTGGAACGCCCTGTCTCATGAGACCAGGGCCCTGCAGGATCTGATTTCTTTCCGCAGGGCCTGTAAGACAGAGCTGTTCCGCCTGGCCTTTGGCTTGGAATCAACTTGATCCCCTCCCCCCTCTTTCCTTTTTTCCTCCTGTGATGGAAGATTTGGTGAAGATTTGACGGTTTCTTCCCCAAAGAGTTTTGATTTGAGTTTTTACTGAAATGAGGCTGCACTTTAATGTTGTATTTTAATCTTGTTTTTAAGTTGAATTTTAATCAATTGTTTTTATACTTGGTTTTAGCTGCCCTGAGCCCGGTCTTGGCTGGGGAGGGCGGGGTATAAATAAAATTTATTATTATTATTATTAACCTGAAGCACCACTTTAGCTAATGGGGCCTCCCGTTGCCGCTGCGCCACCAGAGCACAATTTCTGTTCTTATCCTGAAGCAAAGTTCTTAACCTGAAGCATTATTTCTGGGTTAGCGGAGTTCTTAACCTGAAGCATATGCAACCTGAAGCGTATGTAACCTGAGGTACCACTGTATAATGAATTGAAAAGGATGTTCAAAATAACCTTTATTTTAAAAAATCCCAGAAGCTTTTCTTTTGGGAATTATAGGGACAGAACTACCTAAACTGTATAGAAATTTATTTATGTATGCTACTACAGCAGCAATAATGCTATTTGCCCCAAAGCGGAAAGAAGCAGAAGTCCCAGTAAAGGAAGAATGGATACAAAAACTTATGGAATATGCAGAAATGGTGAAACTTACTGGAAGAATACGAAATCAAGATAACAAACTTTTTTTTAAATAAAAGAATGGAAAGGTTTATTGAATATTTACAGATAAATTGTAAACAGATAAAAACACTAGCAGGATTATTGTAATAACCTGCAGTATATATTTACAGTAGATAGTTAAATGAGCAAGTTAAATGAACTTGGATATGCAGAAGGTATTAAAAAATAAATTCAAGGAACCGCAGAAAGAGGGGGGAGGAAGTCAAGTTTTGAAATGTTAAATTGATTGTAAAACTAACGAAACGTATACAGTATTTTTCACTCTATAAGGCGCACCTGACCATAGGACGCACCTAGTTTTTAGAGGGGGAAAGCCCCAATTTTTTGAGGATCAGCTCAAATTTCTTCAGCTTCTTTTGCAAAGGAGAAAAGCCCCATTTTTTTTGAGGATCAGCTCAAATTTCTGCAGCTTCTTTTGCAAAGGAGAAAAGCCCCATTTTTTGAGGATCAGCTCAAAGTTGTTGAGCTTACTTTGCAAAGGGAAAAAACCCTGTTTTAACTCACAGTTCTGCAGCTTCAGGAAACCATTTCTACAGTTTCTAGACAGATAATCTAATCAGCCAGTCACATGTCGCTGGGGAAACAGCCTCCCTCTGCAAGGGGGCGGGGCTGGAATCTCTCTCCCTTATCTCTCTCCCCAATCGTTTGCTGAGCAGCTGCTCAGCGGGCTTCCTTTCAACACCCCCTTCTCTCTTTTTTTTAAAGAAAAAGCACGATCTGCTTTTGCCCTGGGCAGTTCAGCTCCAGGGACCACACATTCACTCCATAAGACACACAGACATTTCCCCTTACTTTTTAGGAGGAAAAAGGTGCTTCTTATGGAGCAAAAAATACGGTAAATTTGAAAAGTATAAAAAGAAAGAAAGAAAGAAAGAAAGGACTGAAATACAGGACAAAACTATATCAATAAAAGATGTGCCATTTTACACTGAAATACGGGACAGGTAGCAACCCTAGGGCTTAGGGGATGGCTCTAGGGTTTCAGACAGGTGCTCACCCAGTCCTACCTGGAGATTTTGGGTATTAAACCTGGGATCTTCTACATGCAGCGAAGATAGTGGTAGAGCAGCTATCTCCCCTCTCTTTACAAAATATAACATACACCGCCCCCCCCCTTTTTAAATGCTACAGCATTTAAATACTACAGCAGCAATAATGCTATTTGCCCCAAAGCGGAAAGAAGCAGAAGTCCCAGTAAAGGAAGAATGGATACAAAAACTTATGGAATATGCAGAAATGGTGAAACTTACTGGAAGAATACGAAATCAAGATAACAAACTTTTTTTTAAATAAAAGAATGGAAAGGTTTATTGAATATTTACAGATAAATTGTAAACAGATAAAAACACTAGCAGGATTATTGTAATAACCTGCAGTATATATTTACAGTAGATAGTTAAATGAGCAAGTTAAATGAACTTGGATATGCAGAAGGTATTAAAAAATAAATTCAAGGAACCGCAGAAAGAGGGGGGAGGAAGTCAAGTTTTGAAATGTTAAATTGATTGTAAAACTAACGAAACGTATACAGTATTTTTCACTCTATAAGGCGCACCTGACCATAGGACGCACCTAGTTTTTAGAGGGGGAAAGCCCCAATTTTTTGAGGATCAGCTCAAATTTCTTCAGCTTCTTTTGCAAAGGAGAAAAGCCCCATTTTTTTTGAGGATCAGCTCAAATTTCTGCAGCTTCTTTTGCAAAGGAGAAAAGCCCCATTTTTTGAGGATCAGCTCAAAGTTGTTGAGCTTACTTTGCAAAGGGAAAAAACCCTGTTTTAACTCACAGTTCTGCAGCTTCAGGAAACCATTTCTACAGTTTCTAGACAGATAATCTAATCAGCCAGTCACATGTCGCTGGGGAAACAGCCTCCCTCTGCAAGGGGGCGGGGCTGGAATCTCTCTCCCTTATCTCTCTCCCCAATCGTTTGCTGAGCAGCTGCTCAGCGGGCTTCCTTTCAACACCCCCTTCTCTCTTTTTTTTAAAGAAAAAGCACGATCTGCTTTTGCCCTGGGCAGTTCAGCTCCAGGGACCACACATTCACTCCATAAGACACACAGACATTTCCCCTTACTTTTTAGGAGGAAAAAGGTGCTTCTTATGGAGCAAAAAATACGGTAAATTTGAAAAGTATAAAAAGAAAGAAAGAAAGAAAGAAAGGACTGAAATACAGGACAAAACTATATCAATAAAAGATGTGCCATTTTACACTGAAATACGGGACAGGTAGCAACCCTAGGGCTTAGGGGATGGCTCTAGGGTTTCAGACAGGTGCTCACCCAGTCCTACCTGGAGATTTTGGGTATTAAACCTGGGATCTTCTACATGCAGCGAAGATAGTGGTAGAGCAGCTATCTCCCCTCTCTTTACAAAATATAACATACACCGCCCCCCCCCCTTTTTAAATGCAAACAAAGTTCAGAATACATTGTTTATCCAACAGATCCTATGGAGCTGGCAATTCAACCCCAGGCATTTAGGACCCCTCTCTAACCTTCTGGATTGGATCTGCGCTCCTGGCACTGAGTTCTCCTTCCTCCCCACAGCATCCCAACAGAAGCAATAATAACGATGCATTTTTTAAAAAAAACACCGACTTACACAAGAGCAGCAGCACACCAAACAGGGAGATGCACGAGTAGAGGTAGGGGAGGTAGTATTCCCATAGGTCTGCAGAAAGAAAGGCAGTCAATGTGCAGTTTGGGCAAATAAAACAGGCCACCTGGGGGCGCTCATCTCACTCCATAGGCCGAGGGAGCAGGCGTTTGTCCGCAGACAGCTTCCAGGTCATGCGGCCAGCATGACTAAGCTGCTTCTGGTGAACCAGAGCAACGCACGGTAACGCCGCTTACCTTCCCGCCGCAGTGGTACCTATTTATCTACTTGCACTGGCATGCTTTTGAACTGCTAGGTGGGCAGGAGCTGGGACCGAACAACCTTCTAGCCAGCAATATTGACTGAGCCTTGCACACAGATGGGTTCCAGTCTCCTTTCCTTGCTTTTGGACACAAACCCTGGGGAAAGCGGAAAGGGAGCTAAGGGACACAGACTCACCATAGAGACTCTCCCTGCTGGCTGCGTTGTTGTCCAGAATGGCAGATGCGACCCAGACCATTCCCAGCACCAACAGGGTCAGGAGAAGGAGCACCACAAATGTCTCATAGACGCGAGCCATGATCCCCTGGGAAAAGGGGAGTCGACAGAGGAAAAAGGATCAATCGCTGCTTTGAATCAGGGTGAGGAGGAAGGGTGCAGAGAGCAGAGGGGCAGCTGTTACCTTCTTTGATCCTGCAAAACCTTCGGATTCGGTGAAGAAGTAGGCGAAGGGCATGAGGAAGACGAGGGAGAGGTTGGAGAAGAGGAAGACGAGGTTCCAGAGCCCTGGTGGGAACGAGAGAGAAGGCCTGATTTCAGCAACGGCAAATCTCTATGGATATACAGCTCAAGCTTTCCTTCCTTCTTAAATGCCCCCCTCCCAACCCTCAGCCTAACCCAGGGATCAGCAACCTTCTTCAGTCATGGGCTGGTCCACTGTCCCTCAGACCATGTGGTGGGCTGGACTATATTTGGGGGGGGGGTGAACGAATTCCTATGCCCCACAAATAACCCAGAGATGCATTTTAAATAAAGGGACACATTCTACTCATGTAAAAACACGCTGATTCCTGGACCGTCCGCGGGCCGGATTGAGAAGGCGATTGGGCTGCATCCGGCCCACGGGCCTTAGGTTGCCTACCCCTGGCCTAACCTACCTCACAGGGTTGTTGTGAGAATAAAAATGGGGAGGGGGAGTACTTCCTTGCTGGAAGGGTAGGATACAACTGTATATAGGCGTTTCCCAAGCTTGGGTCTCCAGCTGTGGTTTTTTTTGGACTACAACTCCCATCATCCATAGCTAGCAAGACCACTGGTCAGGGATGATGGGAATCGTAGTCCAAAACAGCAACACCACCAGCTGGAGACCCAAGTCTGGGAAACCCCGCTGGAAATAAAGAAAAGGTAGCTTGCTTCTTAAAACTTGTCGGAGCCTAAACTAA
This sequence comes from Darevskia armeniaca, assembly GCA_034641395.1. Lineage (NCBI taxonomy): Eukaryota > Metazoa > Chordata > Lepidosauria > Squamata > Lacertidae > Darevskia > Darevskia armeniaca. The sequence goes on from JAWWNF010000114.1 coordinate 833,304, forward strand.
AGTCTCCCCACCGGCGAGTCTCACGGCTGGGGTACTCAGAAACCCAATTAATGCCCTGGAAGCCACAGTCATTTTCAGTGCAATGGGAGTATTCAGCAAATAATTTCCCTGGCTATTGCTGAAGAGGCAATGCCACACAACTGCTCTCTCTAACTCCCCAAGTCGCTCTCTCTTCCCATAGAGCAGCGCCCTGAAGACCCAGGCGGTCAAATGGAGAAGCCACGGCATGCAGCTCACCGTGTATGAGGGACCCATTGAGCCACTGGATGTAGTAGTTTTGCGGGAAGGTGAGCAGCACTTCGTTGCTGATGATGGAGAAGGGAAGCAGGAGCACGGCTCCTAGAGATACTGCCAAGGTGAAGGTGCACAGCCAGAGTCTGGGGAGCAGAGCAAAGAAAGGGGGATTAAGACCCGTGTCTCACGATTGACAGCTTTCCTCCCACCCACCCACTCACTGCCCCCTTTCAAGCTGATAACATTTCTTCCGCACCAGGAATGAAGGTGAGCAGCAGAGAGGCCAAAGACAAGAGGACAAAGATGCTCCACAGATAGAGAAGCCCCAATATTTAAAAAATACATACTGTGGAACAGCTATTGCAAGAGTGTCTATGTATGTATGTATGCATAAAACAAAATAAAATACAGCCCAAGGTGTCTAATGGCCGCAGAATGGCTGCAGCTTTCCTTGACTACTTTTGGGAGTCTGTTGATGACTGTATATGAGTTTAAGGAGACATGCTAACTTAATTCAACAGTGTAAGTAAGTTTTGATGGATGTAACAGTGGAATACTGAATGGTTTAGTTTATGTAAAATATGGAGGGATTTATGTTATGCAAAATGAACCATGGAAAGAGAAGAAGGGAAGTCACTGTTATTTTAAGTTACAGGTAGGTAGCCGGGTTGGTCTGCCATAGTCAAAACAAAATAAAAAATAAAAAAATTCCTTCCAGTAGCACCTTAGAGACCAACTAAGTTTGTTCTTGGTATGAGCTTTCGTGTGCATGCGCACTTCTTCAGATACACTGAAACAGGTCACCAGACCCCCCTCCCACCCTCTCACTATATATAAGGCTCTGGTGACTTCTGTTTCAGTGTATCTGAAGAAGTGTGCATGCACACGAAAGCTCATACCAAGAACAAACTTAGTTGGTCTCTAAGGTGCTACTGGAAGGAATTTTTTTATTTTTTTATTTTAAGGTTGTTTAAATGAGTATTCTAAATTGTTAAACAGAAAAGTTAATAAAAATGAGAGGGGAGAGAGAGAAGACATGCTAAGTGCCTTTTTACCCATATAGAAATGTATCTTGTGAATCATCTCCTTAAATGTAGGTGTGACATAGGGCAGAATCTAACTAACGCATCCTGTCAGCACAAGAATTTCCACTTGTACAGTGAAGCTTCCCCCTCCAACTCCCTGGACCCTCCCCAAATATGATCTGGAGGGTTGGGGGAACCCCTATAAGAGATTTGGCGGCTGTTTGGGAAGAGAGACGTTCTGTTGTGCAAGCAGGAATCCTGGTGCTGACATGACACATCAATTGGATACTGCCCATCTCAGACATTAAAGATCAACTGGTGACCATAATACACATACAGATATGAGAGAACTAAAAAGAACCTGCATTTTAACAATGGTCACAGAAAATGTGTAATTGTCTTATCTGGCTGATAACACCTCCAGTACACCCTTTCTCAAAAGTAAACCCCCAAAATGCATGAAATTGAAAGATGCTGCTCCATTTTTCAGCCGACAAATTCAACAAGTAATGAGCAGCACAGTCCTTTGCATGTTTCCTCCAAAGTAAGCACGGCTGAATTCAACAGGACTTACTTCCAGGCAAGTGGGGATCGCAGCCTTAATTGTCATTTATAGTCGGCTTCTTGTTCAGCTATTTACAGATTATACTTAAAACATTTTTTAAACATATGTATGGGGGGCGGGGCGGGGGGGGGGAAGCAGGAGGATGGGAGAGAGGAAAGAAAGGATGCCAGGAGATTTAATGATGAGGAATGATGAGGAAAGGAACTTACGCAATTCTGTTGACAGCAGCATCTTCATCAACTAAGAAAGAGAGAACAACGTTACTTATTACATTCACATCCAACTTTCCTCCAAAGGAGCTCAGGGTGGCAGACGCCACTCTCTCTTTTTTTTATATAATCATTTTTTATTAGTTTTATAAAAATACAATAATAAATTCACACATTTATCTTCACATCTTATACCGTTTTGGCATTTTATGGCCGTGGCTTCTGTCAAACCTTCCTTATGATATTCTAATATCTATTCCTTGTATCTATATTTCCTAGATCAATCATTGTTTTATATTATTACTTTCTAAAAATTAATCACTATATCTTCGTATTAACAACAATATATCTTCCTTACGCTACAAAGCTTCTTGCAGTCCTACTAACGTATTCAATTGAATATAATTTTCCTTTAAATAGTCTGTAAATTTAGTCCAGTCTTTGATGAACTTCTGGTCCCGCTGTTCGCGGATTCTCCCCGTCATCTTATCCAATTCTGCATACTCCATTAGTTTCACAATCCATTCTTCCTCGGCAGACGCCACTCTCTCCCCCGCCCTTTTATCCTGCAAAGTTGATCGTGCCCCAAAATGTCGGCAGTTTGTTGCACAGCTGAGTGGGGATGTGAGCTCCAGCCCTGGTCTCATTAATGTTCCTGCTGGATCAGGCCTTTTATTACAAAAACATCTTTAACCAGGCCTTTGACGGATTGACATCTAATGTACAGCCGTACCTCGGAAGTCGAACACCTTGCGACTCGAATGTTTTGGCTCCCGAACGCCGCAAACCCGGAAGTGAGTGTTCCAGTTTGCAAACGTTCTTTGAAACCCAAAAGTCCGACACGGGTTCCGATTGCGTGCAGGTAGCTCCTGCAGTCAATCGGAAGCCGCGCCTTGGTTGTCGAACATTTTCGGAAGTCAAACAGACTTCCGGGGCGGATGCCATTTGACAACCAAGGTACGACTGTACTATTAAAATGTGGAAGGAGAGATTATGGGGTTGCCTTTGTTTTAATTTTTATTATGTGTTTTGTCTTTTTTATATTGTGATTTTGTGTCGTGAACCACCCTGAGATCTGCAGCTATAGGGCAGTATAACATTTTTTACAATAAAAATAAAATAAAATAAAATTATACAATACAGTACAAATAAAATACATGGGCTATAGCCATAGCTGTCAACCCTCCCTTTTTTTTGCGGAAAACTCCCTTATTCCAATGCCATTTCCCGCTGCTATCCTGGATTGTTGATATCCCTTAAATTTCCCGGATTTCAAAGGAAGCAGCTCCTCTCCCTCCCTGCCGGCCAGGGAGGCTCCTCAGCTGCGTTGCTCGGCTGCCAATAAGGAGTCTGAGACCGACTGGGGGCGGAGCTTGCATGCCTCTTGTGCAGCCAGACCCTCACGCCCAACCAGACAGACAGCCTGCCTGCCTGCCGTCTACGCGCTCGCTCTTCCACTCACCCGTTTGCGTGCAGCCTCTGGAGCGCAGGGTGGCGAGGCTACTTGGTGCCATTGCACCGCCCTCGCGGCATCCCTTATTTTCAAATCCGAAAGTTTGGAAAAATCTCTTATTTTCAAATCCGAAAGTTGACAGCTATGGCTATAGCCTTTCCCACCTGCTGCCCTGCAGATGTTGTCAGACTCCAGTTCCCATCATCTGACCATCAGTCATGTTAGCCGAGACTGGTGGGGAGCTGGGAGGCTAAAACACCTGGGGGAGGCCCACCAGGTTAGGGAGAGGCAGGGAAAAGGGTGTTTTAGCATCTTCAGAGCTGGCCTGGGAAGTGACAAAAGCAAGCACTGTACATCCAGTTCCAAACCGGGACCTGCCATCGGACAGCTGGGACAAAGGTCTCTCTGGATTACTGTGCACCAAGGGTGAATTTCAAGCCCCACTCTGCCACCTAGGGACAAAGAGTTGCCCTTTCCTGTCTGCTAAATTCAGCAACATAGATGGGTTCACAACCACAACCAGACATCAAATCGTACGGAAGATGAGGATGATTAGTTTGATTTATTACCTGCCCTCCACCGCAAAGTCCCAGGGCAGGTCATAATAATTTTAAAATGCAATAGCAAAAGCAGATTGAAACAAAAGTGTGTGTGTGTGTGTGTGTGTATATAGAATCCCCAGTATTAGCAAAAAACCCTGGGATGGCTCAGTCGGTAGAGCATGAGATTCTTACATCTCAGGGCTGTGGGCTCAAGCCCCACGTTGGGCAAAAGGATTCCTGCATTGCAATGGGTTGGGACTTGTGGTTTCTTTCTAACTCTACAATTCTATGATTCTATGAAATCAGGCAAGACAGGAGGAGTTACCAAAAAAGTTTAGAATATTTGCACTGCTTATGGGACAACAGCAGCACGGATGCTACTAGCCCAGAAATGGAGTCCCTACCAGAGAGGAATGGCAAACTAAGCTATTAGACGACGCCTAATGGCAAAACAGGGACCAGGTGGCGCTGTGGGTTAAACCACAGAGCCTAGGGCTTGCTGATCAGAAGGTCGGCGGTTTGAATCCCTGCGACGGGGTGAGCTCCCATTGCTCGGTCCCAGCTCCTGCCCACCTAGCAGTTCAAAAGCACGTCAAAGTGCAAGTAGATAAATGGGAACCGCTCTGGCGGGAAGGTAAACGGCGTTTCCGTGCACTGCTCTGGTTTGCCAGAAGCGGCTTTGTCGTAATGGCCACATGACCCAGAAGCTGTATGCGGCTCTCGGCCAATAAAGCGAGATGAGCGCCGCAACCCCAGAGTCGGGTACGACTGGACCTAATGGTCAGGGGTCCCTTTACCTTTACCTTAATGGCAAAACTGACCGGGAAACTCAGAGACCAAGAAGACAAGAAATTCAAGAAAGAATGGGAAAAGTTTATAATTTTATTTAGGAGACCACTGTAAGCAGATGAAAACATTAGCAGGATTTTAATGTCACTTGTAATGTAACAAACACTATGGACAATATGGATAGGTACAAAAAAATAGACTATGAAATAATATGCAGTTGGAAATGTTAATAGGACCCATGGAAGGAATGGGGGGGGGAGTCTCGAGATTCAATCTCACTTTGTAGGTATGTAACTGGTATTGTAATTAATTTATATTTGTAAAATCAAATGAAAATGACTTCAGAAATATATATAGAATATATTTGCACTGCTTGCTTGGCAGGAATGAATTACCGGTACCATTAACAATGCAGCTTTAAAAAATCAAAAACAAAACCCTACATAGATGCACCTAACATTCTAGCTGCTTTAATGGAACGGCAACCCCTCAACTAGGAGGGACAAACAGCCACCCCCTTCTCTCCCCATTCTGCAGCCATGTTAAGCCCTTCGGAGTGCAGCTGGTCTCCTTGGTACCCGGAATACAAAGCACACATTGTCTGAAAAGACTTGGTTCCCTATAGAGAAACGGAACTAATCCATTCTTTCCTGGTCGGCAGCCTGTAACCCAGATGCATTGTGATGGAAGTTTTGCTTAATTGCCATTTGGGGGCTGGCAAAACGCCGGCAAGTAGCAGACTATATTCTGTGGGAACTTGGGGGGGGGGTAAAAGGGGGGAGAGGTTAAGGGAAGGGGGAGAGGGGACAGGCAATTCTGAAGGCAGGATTTATTTCCATCCTCTGCCAATACCTCCTCAGATACTGTTCTATGGACACCCATTATTACTGTTTTATTTGAGCACTTCTAGATCACGTGTTTTACAGTAACGAAAAACAAAATTTATGTATTAAATTTATATCCCACCTTTTCTCCAAGGAGCTCAAAGTGGCATATACATTTCTTCCCCCCCTCTCCATTTTGTCCCCACACCAACCCTCCAAGGTAGGTTAGGCTATGAGGCTGTGACTAGCCCAAGGCAGTAAAATGTTCTTATTTTGTTGAGTTTCCAGTGAGCTTAATGGCCGAGCGGGGTTTAGAACCCTGGCCTCTCAGCTGCTGGTACGGCACTCTCGCCGCTACACCAAAATCATATTAAACAAATTTATAAAGTTATAGAATCATGTAAAAGAAAGATTAAGAACAAAGATTAAAAACAGGGTTGAAAACAGTAAAGCTTCCATATTCTAATTCAACACCACTGAAGGCTCAACAAAATAAAAAGGGTTTACTGCCTGCCCCTCCAAAGATAATCAGGGCTGGGGATTCCAGAACTGAGGTGCCACCATAGAGAAGGCCCCGTCTTGAATTCCTCCTTTGTTAACTACTCCCTTGCCGGCGCATTATGTTCTTTGACAAGCTGCCCTTGTCGCAGCAAGCGGGAGCGTGATTTGCAGCGGCGATTGGGCAGCGGATAGATGGTTTCTGCGACACAAGCGGTTGTGTGCTGCATTCTGGCAGGTGAGTGATTTTCAGCACCCCCCCCCCAATCAAGCGGCAAATCGCCGCTTAAAATCTTGGGCTCGGGCTTCGTTCGGCGGATGAGTGATTTTCCACTTGATTGTTACAGGATCCAGGAAGCGCCCGCAGCGGCATCGGAGGAAGTTGCGCTCCCGCCAACGAGCTAGTTGGCAGTGCGCAGCTTCTCCCCCCCCCCCCCACGCAGCTGCGGGCAGGAAACAACCCCCAAATCGCTCCCCACCCACTGTGGCATCGGGGGAAGCCATGCTCTCGCCAACCAAATGGCTGGCGGCGCCCCGCTTCTCCCCCCCCATGCCACTATCCGTGTATTGGACAACCCCAGTTTTTTGACGTGATTTTTGAGTCAGAAAACCTCGTCCAATACACAGAAAAATACGGTAAGTTTCTAGTCTCCAGATAATCAGGAGCAGCCCTGATGAAAGCTATGCAAGGAAGAGGCTGGAAACACAAGGGAAACAGCAACTGCTTGATAAGGGGATTCAAATGCAGGCAACTGGGGGCAGAAATTACTGCAGCGCCTTTAGTTCTATGGGCCAGCAGCACTCCTCTTGACCACTCCTCTGCTGGAACTGAGCATTCTGGGAAATAACCCTTGTGTTGGCATGGAAGCCAAGTGCAAAACCTCTGCAACTTGGGGCTGCGCATGGCTTCTTCCTGGTCTCATCACGGAACCTGTGCCCTAGGCTTAGGAAGTCATCTCCAGCATCAGATTGCATAAACAGTTCCAGTGCTTATTTGCAGGGATGGAAAAAGGTTCTCAAAGAACCGTACTCCCCATGTCCCCGTGTTGCCTAGGCCAACCGCTCCAGGGACAATTAGGCTAACCACAGTGTAAACAAACAGAAGCGTGAAGGAAAAGGCCTTTTCCACAGGGTTTAGCTGCAAATATATATATATAAACTAGCTGACCCGGCCACGCGTTGCTGTGGTTTTGAAATGTTTTTGTAATGCTTAGGTGTAATGTTGAGTTTAGGTTAGGTTTTGTTGTTTGTATTATAGGACTTGATGGTAGACTACATTTTTTGTCACAAGAAAGGGCACCGGTAAAAATCACAATGCAGGAAAATCCGTCAATGCCTTTACGTTGCTCCATCCTTATTTCAGACATCGTGATATAGGGGTATATTGCAATGTTTAGCTGGTGATATAGCACAATGTTGAAAACCAGATATCCCTGAATATATATAGTGAAATGTTTATTATGTATTTGCAAAAGTATTGTAATCAGGTTAATACATTGGCAGAATTTTTATCACTTGTAATTTTAGAGATAGTATAGGAAATTTTGGAGGAAAAGAGGCTCAGAGTAATAATGATATGCAGCTGAAAAAGAAAATTTAAGGAACCAGGGGAGGGGGTAGAGGGAAGTCAAGGGTTTCAGAGAATCCTATTTCATGGATTGGATACTGCTTGTGTGTGTGTGTGTGTGTGTGTGTGTGTGTGTGTGTGTGTGTGTATAGATAGATAGATAGATAGATAGATAGATAGATAGACAGATGTTGTTGTTGTTGTTGTTGTGTATTTGTTTTTGTTTTGTTTATTTTTATTCTTTGTTGTGTTTGTAGAAAATCTAATAAATTTTTAAATAAAATAAAATAAAACCAGATATCACCCAGCCCTATCAAGCATAAAAACCCTAGAGACACAAAAGCTTGCCCAAAGAGCATTGCTGTAGCAGAGATGTCATCCCAAACATGCGCAAACATTGGCTGCACATAGGACCACAGTCACACTTAGCTGGGTTGGCATCTCCTGGCACAGAGAACAAACGTGGCTTCCCATGCCTCCCTAAGGAATCCAAGCCACCCTTTTTAAAAGCCTAAACGTTGAGCAAGACATGAACCCAGGGGGTTAGATCCTGTTCACCCAAGTTCCTCCCCCCCCGCCTCCATTACCTGTTGTGAAGTCTGTGTGCCTTTTGAAGCGAGTTAGGATGAAGTAGCACAGGATGTAGAGGCTGGCAAAGAGAAGGGCACAGATCTGCAGGAGGACAAGGAAACGCTGGTGAGATGCTAGTTAGAAGGCAGTGACCCTCCACCACCCCAAACACCTTCCCTCCACTGTCATCGAAAGACACACAGCCCATCTCCCCCAAAGCAACAGCATCACATGAATGGATTTCAAGGGGCCGGTGGATTTCAGCGATAGGACACCTGCAACCCATTTAGATCAGTGGTTTTCAAACTCTTTTCTCTGGGCCACACCAAATTTGGTGTGCTCGCACCACACCCTTAAGAAACAATACAGGGCCATTGGCAATGCAAGAGAACTGTCCTTCCCCCTTGCCCCGAGGTGTGAACAGAGACTGGGGGTTTGGAAGGTTGGCAGGGTAATTGGGTGTGAGGCGACGGGAAAAGAGTCTTGAGCAAGGGTTACTGGGAAGAAGGAAGAAAGGAAGACTGGGATTAATTTGGGGAATGCTGACTGCAAGCTGGCCTGGAGAGATGCCTTGGACCAGGGGTCAGCAACCTTTTTCAGCCATGGGCCGGTCCACTGACCCTCAGAACATGTGGTGGGCTGGACTATATATATATTTATTTTTTTAAAGCACACATTCTACTCATGTAAAAACACCAGGCAGGCCCCACAAATAACCCAGAGATGCATTTTAAATAAAAGGACACATTCTACTCATGTAAAAACACGCTGATTCCGGGACCGTCCGCAGGCCGGATTGAGAAGGCGATTAGGCCACATCCGGCCCATGGGCCTTAGGTTGCCTATCCCTGCCTTGGACTCTAGGGCTGCCCTGCTTTGGGGTACAAGCGCCTCTTGAAATGGCCATGCTGTAACTCCCTCTGTGCAAACTGAAGGTGAATAAACCATACAGTGGTACCTTGGCTCCCGAACAGCTAAATTGACGAACAAATCAGCTCCCGAACATCGCAAACCCGGAAGTAAGTGTTCCGGTTTGCGAACGTTTTCAAAAGCTGAATATCCGTTTTGGTGAGATGCAAAATAAAATAATAATAATAATAATAGGCAGAATTGCAAAGATGCAAAGGGAGGGAGAGAAACAGATCCCTTTTTAATGCATTATCGAAGGAGAGATTTAGGGAAAGGTATTAGCAGTTGTTAATACCCTATCAGAAAATTCTTTTCGATTTAGGTCACAGTTGCTGTTTCAAGAGGAGCTAAGCTCTTGCTAGCAGCTACCGGTATTTTTATCTATTTTAGAAAATTTCTACCGGTAGCTTGCTGTGTGAATTCAGCCACACTTGGTTCATAACCAGCTCATTTTATTTGGTCTGCAGACCATAAACATCAAATACTTTGCAGGACTTTTAAACTCTTCTTTAGAATATGTTATTGGTTTTATAGCAAGATGGCATTGATCAACTTCCAGAAAACCTGCAGTCCTACATGCCTACATCAGTCAAATACTAGAAATTTGAGCAGGGACACACTGTCTAATAACTGACTCACTGAATGTCTCACCAAGCTTCTCCGTAAGTTAACTGAGTGACTGGAGGTCCGACACTGACATCACTTCTATTTGCACAGCTGTGAAGGGTTATTGAGACAACCACAGCAAAAAGGCAAAGATCAAGGCATGCACAAAAATGGCAACTTTCAAAAGGAAAGCACAAGAAAATACACAAGCAATCGGAAATGGTGAAAGAGAAAATTCTAAAGGTTCATAACCAATGTTTCATGCACTATTATTAACCACCACCAAGACCGGTCCAAGACATTTTGACACCTGAGGCGAACAGCATTCGAAATTCACCAGGCGCTTGCACCTGGCTATCGGACACTTGCGACCAAGTGAATATGCCCGTGTGTCAGGCTGGTGCCTGGTGTCTCCACCATCTGGAGGTGCATGCCTGGGGATCCTTGGATCTTCCCCGTTTTCACAAACTAGCAACATGTCCTTCAGAATTCTATCTGCGATATTTCATCTGCACAATCAGAACAAATTTCAGGAACCAAGAGGTAGTATTGGAAAATAAGACTTTCAAGATGTCTGGCTCCAAAATGGCAACTAGACATTCCATTTTGGCAACTGTAGTCTTGGCTGAAGGAGGCATTTGGTGCCTAGCTTCTACAGTATACAGTGGTATTTTGGTTCTCAAATGCCGAAAATCCGGAAGTGTTCCGGTTTTTGAATGTTTTTCGGAAGCCGAACGCCCAATGCGGCTGCTGGTTATTGTTTCCGGGGCGCCTGCACCAAACAGAAGCTGCGCCTTGGTTTTCGAACATTTCGGAAGTCAAATAGACTTCCGGAACAGATTAAGTTTGGTGCTTTTGTTTTTACTATTTATTTTGCGTTTTTGTTTTTGAGGCTTTTTCAGTTCATTTGTTTTTGTGACTGTGTGGAACCCAGTTCAGCTACTGATTGATTGATTGATTGATTGATTGATTGTGTGACAGCGGAAATGGATAAAAGTCCCCCATCCAAACAATGACTATCAACAGTGAAGGTAAGAAAAAATAGTAATTTTAATTTTTATCATCTACAATACTGTCTTATTTATTTTATTATTGCTTTCATTTTATGGATCATTGGTCTCGTTAGATAGTAAAATTTGTGTTAAATTGCTGTTTTAGGGGTTATTTTTAAAAGTCTGGAACGGATTAATCCATTTTGCATTACTTTCTATGGGAAATCGCGCCTAATCCGGAATGGATTAAGTTTGAGAACCAAGGTACCACTGTATCTGAGTTTCTAACACTGAACCTTGGGAAGAGTCCACATTCCCTGCACTAATGTGGCTACATAAACAAGCTGGGGATTACAGTTCTGTAGTTCCACAAACACTGGAAAACACCCCACATTAACCTCTTCCTGCCAGCCTTGGAATGAGCAATAAATTGCTAATACAGAGCTGTGCTCTCACAGGTCTAACACATAGAGGTCACATGCAAAGGAAACATGATGCCACATGATGAAGGGCCGGAAGAGGACATTCCGGCTGTGCTGTTCAAATGCACACCGGGTGTGTTTCAAGTGTCATTTTCTCTGAGGCATACATCTCAAAATCCCATTTCTATAAACACTACCGGTAAGCACTCCGTGATGTGGCAACCAAGGGCTACAGGTTCCCAATCCAGGAGGAGACGACACGCTGAAGCAGCAACAGGGCATTGCACTGCAATGTGATGGATGGCGCATGCATGCACACAAAGAAACAGTGCGCATTGAGACTGCAAACCAGGATCCACAGAGAAGCACATGTGTGCGTGCAAATAATAATAATAGTTTTATTATTTATACCCCGCCCATCTGGCTGGGTTTCCCCAGCCACTCTGGGCGGCTCCCAACAGAATATTAATAATAAAAATAATAAAGTGATAAAACATCAAACATTAAAAACTTCCTTAAACAGGGCTGCCTTCAGGTGTCTTCTCAAAGTCAGATAGTTGTTTATTTCCTTGACATCTGATGGGAGGGCGTTCCACAGGGCAGGTGCCACTGCCAAGAAGGCCCTCTGCCTGGTTCCCTGCAACCTCACTCCTCGCAGCGAGGGAACCACCAGAAGGCTCTCAGAGCTGGACCTTAGTGTCCGGGTAGAATGATGGGGGTGGAGATGCTCCTTCAGGTATACTGAACCAAGGACGTTTAGGGCTTAAAATGTCAGCATCAACACTTGTGCTCGGAAACGTACTGGGAGTGTTACTGTTCTTGTACTAGCATGGCAGCACCTAGTTTTTCCTTATGGGAGGCAGTCCTTAATTCCCTCTTCGGGTGCTACACTGGAATGTCCCTCCTGACGTTTAGGAGAAGCTTTTAAGAAGGAGTGGAGTGGATGAGGAGCCCGTGTTCACGCATGGGACTGTGCCTATGACTCTTCAGCTTCATCCCACTTTGGCCTGTATCAGTTCACCAAAACCCAGAGCAGGGCTGCTTTAAGGCCTATACAGATCCCTAGACCTGGACCATTTGGTCATGTGATGTATGTTACCAGAACAAAGGCCGGATTGTCCTCATCTACTGGAAAAGGAAGCCTTCCTTTCTCTTTATTCCGAAGAGGAGGGGGGGTGAGGGCGACAGAGAAAAGCAGGAAGCAAAAACATTGGGAAGAAATGCTAAGCAAACCTTCGACGTGGTACTTCTCTCACAGAGCAAAAGTCGAGGGTGTTTTCCTCAATGTTCAAAGAGGGTGTAAAACACCACTCAAACAGCAAGGGTCCTTGAGGAGACGTAGCCAAATAATAATAATAATTTATTATTTGTACCCCGCCCATCTGGCCGGGTCTCCCCAGCCACTCTGGGTAGCTTCCAACAAATATCAAAATACATTAAAATATCACAGATTAAAAAACTTCCCTAAACAGGGCTGCCTTCAGGTATTTTCTAAATGTCAGATGATATTGGACTATGACTCCCATCAGCCCCAACCATTGACCACGCTGGCTGGGGCTGATGGGAGTTGTAGTACAAAACAACTGGAGAGGCAAGCACCGTGTTGGCCACTTCTGCTCCAGAGAAAGACACTGTTTTCTGACAATGAGGCTTGCAGTTCCACATTTAAGATTCTAGTTTTTGGGCGTTGGTCAGGAAGAACCATTTCAACCCAAGGCTGATAGTTCCAGAGCCTTACCCCTAATAAGAGAGCTTGAGCTGCATAGGAGTGCATGTTCACACCCTGCTTTTTAATCCCAAGTTGGCTCCCCAAATTATGACCCACAAAAATACACAATACTGAATTTGTGTCACGCTTCACAGCAGTGAGAAATTTCAAGGGCAGGGCTGGGTTTGGCTTCTTCTGGAGGGAAGATTACTAGAAACAGATCTATAAAAACATTGCAAAATGCCATAGGTGGTCACTACCACTTGCCTCCACCTAATAATAATAATAATAATAATAATAATAATAATAATAATTTTTATTTATTTATACCCCACCCATCTGGCTGTCAATAAACCCACTACCTCAAACCAGGTTCCCAGGTTCCTATCTTGCACTCCTACCAATTTTGGACCAACATATATACTAATACAGACACAATTCTTTGAGTGCCACTTCTTAGGTAGCCAAAATGTGGGTGGGGGGCACTTCAAGATTTACAGAAGTACATTGGTACCTTGGTTCTCAAACGACTTGGTTCCCATACACCGAAAACCCGGAAGTAAGTGTTCTGGTTTTTGAACATTTTGGAAGTCAAACGGACTTCCGGAACGGATTAAGTTTGGCGCTTTTGTTTTCGCTATTTATTTTGTGTTTTTGTTTTTGAGGCTTTTTCGGATAATTTGTTTTTGTGACTGTGGGGAGCCCAGTTCAGCTACTGATTGATTGATTGATTGATTGATTGACTGTGTGACTACAGAAATGGATAAAAGCCCCCCATCCAAACAATGACTATCATCAGTGCAGGTAAGAAAAAATAATTTTAATAATTCATAATTTTAATAATTTTAATAATTTTAATTTTCATCATCTACAATACTGTCTTCTTTATTTTATAGTACAGTACATTGTTTTCATTTTATGGATCAATGGTCCTGTTAGATAGTAACATTCATGCTAAATTGTTGTTTTAGGGGTTGCTTTTAAAGGTCTGGAACGGATTAATCCGTTTTGCCTTACTTTCTATGGGAAAACGCGCCTTGGTTTTGGAACTGACTTCTGGAACAGATTAAGTTTGAGAACCAAGGTACCACTGTATTAAAAAAGTCTTGTGAAAAAGCCGGCAGGGGTGCGTGACAGAAAACATCCCACTGTGTGTGCTGAATAGACATGGGGTACTAATTGTTGTTGGGGTGGGAGTAGGAAAATGGAATGGCATGGCTGGAAAACTAAACAGGAGCAATTCCACACTGCAACTTTTTGTTGCAGACCCCACTCGCCAACACACACACACAGATCACCTCTCCAAATGCCTTTGGGAAACCCAACGTCCCACGCCAATAAGCATGTCAACTAAAAGCTGTAACCCTTGCAGCAAAACAAAACAAAACAAATTCTCTAGACTTGCATCAGACCCCCGGAGGACCGAAATAATAAAGCACAGAGGGAGCAGCTTCAAAGAACTCAAGTGTGGCAGCTCAGCTTGCTTTGTAGGGTTATAAAAAAGAAAACATAAAAGCCAGGTTTCTAGCCCTCAGTGGTCCAGGAGCTTGGAAACATTTGGACAATGAAAGCTTGGGTGGGGTGGGAAGAAGTGTTTGCAGAGACCAGAATGTTGCATTTAAGAGTGTGGTCTGTCCTGGGGCTTCTGCTTTTAAAAGGAAGTGCCAGACAGTCAACTCATACGAAAAGGGCATCCTTGAGCTTTGAAGGGTGGACTGTCCTGCCTGGGAAGTGGCACACCAGAGAGATATGCAGCAGGACAGGTTGGAGAGGTTTTGTTTAGAATCTTTTAAAATGCCCTGAAGTTAACGTTTCCGAATGCAAAGACTGGGAACGCACAAGATTCAAGATTTCTTTATTGTCATTGTACAAGTACAATGAAATTGGATTTTAAAAAATAAAATAATAATTTTAAAAAAAAATCATTTTTCATTTAAACAATTGTTTCCCCAACCAAAAATGTACTCAACACGAGTAACAGCAGTAAAAGCCATATGAAACACTAAAAAAATAAGGGAGAGCACTGAGTAGCCACTGCGTCTTAGAACTCTTATAACTTAGAATTGTTATAAAAAATAACAAGGAAAACATTGTACGGCCTACCCCACAGCCCTACCCCAACTGAAGCAGAGATAGAGCTGTGATAAAATGTTCGCCTCTACACCATTTCACTCCTACCAAAAAAAAAAATTGTTGCAAAAAGCTTTCTGAGATGCACAGTTTATGTTTTAATGCAACACACATACCCTTTTTTAAAATTGCATGCAACGTGCTAGCCAATAACTATCGGAAGAATGCTGAAAAGCCTGCCCACAGGGGTGGGGAAGCTGTGTGGCTCCCCCAAAGCTTCTCAGACTCCAATTCCCATCAGCGCCAGTTGTCGTGGCCAATGGTAAAGGATGGTGGGAACTGTAGTTGAGAAATACAAAAACCTGGAGAGCCCCAGATTTCTACTCCTGTGTTTGAGGCTGGGCACAAGACACAGACCAGTGTCTCTAGATAATAAGAGGATCTCTACATTATTAGGGTTGCCATATTTCAAGAAGTGGAAATTCGGATACAGTTGTTGAGCTTTGGGGGGGGCAAGTTTTTGACCTCTTTTTAAGGAAATTTGCCAAGAAATCTACATTTACAACATGGGTTGCCATACACCTGGGTTTTCCCGGACATTTCCCCCGATTTTTGAAATTTCACCCGGATGCTGTTTCCGAAGGATGAATCCCAGGTGCGTCCGGGAAATTCTGGACGTAGGGCAGTCTTAGTTACATTATCCTATTAGAGGGTTGATTTCCCTGCTGACTTGGAGCTGATTTGGAAGGAAGACAAGAAGCACAGAAGAACTGGAAGACCTGATTTGGTAGGGCAACCAAAGGCCAGCCAGCATTGCTTACACACGTACACACAGACAAGAGTCCAAGCCAGCCAGGAACGTGCTATGACTGGAACACTAAACCTTCCAATAAGCATGCCTATCAGCATTGACCTCTGGCATGAGATTTCTGAACTTCTTTCAGAACCACTGGAGATTATCTTGGCATGCAAAAAAAATTTTTTTTTGCTCTGCATATTTGTATGCAGTAAGATGTTCCCTGACGCAAGAACAAGCAAGTAATCAGAAGCTGAAAGTTCAGGTTCGGAGTTCCACGCTGTCTCTGCTGAAGTAAGGAGTTTGGGCTCAGGAGATTTGGCCCATTGTGGATGGGTGGAGGGAGCAGTGAAGATAAAAAAACAGGACAACTGTTCAGAATCTGAGTGTGGGAGGGAAAAACAGGTCTTAGCAACCAACTGCCTCTCCCGGTTTCTCAAGTGATACTCAAATACCTGTGCTCTCCCCTCAGATGGAGACTATTGCTTCAGATGTTATTTGCACAAAACTAAATGCAGAATTCTGGGAAGCAGGTGGTGCTGTGGGTTAAACCACTGAACCTAGGGCTTGCCGATCAGAAGATCGGTGGTTCGAATCCCCGTGACGGGGTGAGCTCCTGTTGCTCGGTCCCTGCTCCTGCCAACCTAGCAGTTCGAAAGCACGTCAAAGTGCAAGTAGATAAATAGGTACCGCTCCGGCGGGAAGGTAAACGCCGTTTCCGTGCGCTGCTCTGGTTCGCCAGAAGCGGCTTAGTCATGCTGGCCACATGACCTGGAAGCTGTACACCACCTCCCTCGGCCAATAAAGCGAGATGAGCGCCGCAACCCCAGAGTCGGTCACGACTGAACCTAATGATCAGGGGTCCCTTTACCTTTACTAAATGCAGAATTACTCTTCCAGACGCTTGAAAGCTGGAAGGAAAGGGGGAAATGTGAATGGCTTTATAATCGGGAGATATTTGGGGAGACCATGCTGGTCTCAATAGTTCTTTGTCTCTGCAAAATGCACCTTGGTCATCAGGAAAAAGGTTTATTGTCTTCACAGAAGCACTAAAAAGCAAAATGCTTGTACATGACTCCAGCTCAGCAACACGCAAACCTCACTTGCTTTCCAAGACTACCAGGCATTTTGCAAACCAACTTCTACAGCAATAGGGGCTCGATAGAAGCTTGCTTTTAACAAGAGAGAGAGAGAGATTAAAATTAAGCGCAGAGATGGTTTAAGATGCTGAACTCTAATCCAGAAACAAATTGTCACCATTAATAAACATGATGCCATTGTAGATTGCATACAGCCCTGTTTGAGACTGAGGCATCCAATGACATTACATTTCAAACCAAGAACGCAGCAGGTTATAGAGCAGAACACACACCAGTGACTCAAGCAGGGTGCTGTGAGGGTAGAGAAATATGAGTGCTTGGGCAAAGAGGCATCGTGAAGAATTCAACACTAGGAAGAAAAGCTATCAAGGCTGTTCTTCATAGGAATAACAAAGGAATAACACTTTGGCTTTTGAAGCTCTGGATGAGTATGGTATTTAACAGGAAGTGAGTTTTCCTGTTATCGGTTCTATTCCCCCACAAAGACTGCCAAGTTGGGGAGGTGAAGTGCACAGCCCGCCCATTTGCCCATCCTTCAAGCTGGCCGCCACATCCAACTATTCTGGCAGAAGGGCTCCATGTGCAGCATTTATTTGGGAGCGGCGGTGGCGGTAGCCAGAGCATCTGCTATGTCAGCTTTTCTGCGAGCCACAAACTGCTTGTACTCTCAAAAGGCCCGTTCCAAAGCGCAAAACCAACTATGCTGGGAATCTCAACACAGACAGCTACAAGGCAGGCCATGCCTATAGCACAGATCTCACTACAGACCATTTTAATGATATCGATGAGCCCAGATGCCTGGCATTGATGACTGCAAATGCTGATCTATTTTGGCTGGGGGAGAAATGTGCTATGCAGCAGCAAGCCCACAAAGGTTCACCTCAGAGCGCAGCAAGGCCTAGAGCAGGGGTTGGCAAAAAAATTTAACTGCGGGCCAGTCCACTGTTCCTCAGACCTTGTGGCGGGCTGGAGAAGCGGCACCGGGGGGGGGGGGAGAGCTGGAAGAAGAGGCGAGGGGGGCAAGTTGTCCTCCTCCCCAGCCGCTGCGCTTACCTTCCCTGGGGCTACCACCACCGCCACTGCTGCTGCTTCTCATGGGTAGGCAGAGGGAGCTTGTCCACTCCACTCTGGTCCACAGGAGCACCAGGGTGGTGGCGGCGAGAAAATGAGCGGCGCGAAAGGGCTGGCTCCGGAGAGGGGCTGCTTAAAATGGGGCTCAGCCAGCTCAGCCCAGCCCCCTTCCTCCTCTAGGCAGGGCAGGGAGAAGCCAGGAGGAGGGAGGGAGGAGGCGCCGCCGCACTGTGTGTGAGGGTTAGAAGGGGGGGAAATGGCGCAGCCCGAACGAACAGAATCCCCACGCCGATCCACGGACTGTCCGTGGGCCGGATCCTGAAAGCAATTGGGTCTGATCCGGCCGGCGGGTCTTAGTTTCTTAAACCAAGGCATGCTTTCCCATAGCAGCGGGGGACTCAATTTACAAATGGAACACACTCAACAGGAAGCGAAACATGTTGTGCTTCCAAGGCAAAGTTCACAAACCAAAACACCTACTTCCGGGTTTGCAGCGTTCTTAATCCAAGTTGTTCATAAACTAAGCTGTTCTTTAACCAAGGTACCACTGTACTGAAAGACAACGCAGTGGTACCTTAGCTTGAGCCCTCTAGAGCAGGGGTCAGCAAACTTTTTCAGCAGGGGGCCGGTCCACTGTCCCTCAGACCTTGTGGGGGGCCAAACTATATTTTTTGGGGGGATATGAATGCATTCCTATGCCCCACAAATAACCCAGAGATGCATTTTAAATAAAAGCACACATTCTACTCATGTAAAAACACGCTGATTCCCAGACTGTCTGCGGGCCGAATTTAGAAGGTGATTGGGCCGAATCCGGCCCACGGGCCTTAGTTCGCCTATCAATGCTCTAGAGAATGGATAGTTTTTTAGAGCTCTGCTGGGTGAGCAATAGATTGAAAATTGGAAGAATGGAGGCCTATGAAACTATGCTTGGAACACCCTTGAACTGACTGTCCTAACCCAGAGGTTCCTGGTTTTTGCTTGTTAAAAGGCTTACTGGACTCTGCTGTCAAAATCCATCATTTAAATCAATGTTGGAGGCTGCCTTGCACAAACACCAAATTCCACGGTCCATTAAAAAAATTAGTCTTCGCTGTTCTTACAAAAGGTTCCATCTGCTGCTGAATCTGGAAGCTGCTATTGAAAGGATTAATCAGGGCTGTAGGAGAAAAGGCACACATTTCTTGCTCATCAAAAGGTGGGGAGAAGGTTTCACAATGTTATGTCTCCCCTATTTTTTTGTTAACTCAGGGGGAGCAGAGCAGAGAAAAGATAGCATTCAACTACCTTTTACTTAGAGTAGACCCATGACAATTAATGTACCTAGCGTGATGTACATCAATTTAAATGGGTCTATGAGTAGAAATTAGAGGAAATTCCCACCAATAATACTATAAAGTATTCTTTCAGCAGTACAGTCGTAATTCGGAAGTCGAACAGAATGCGTTCCGGAGGTCCGTTCGACTTCTGAAACATTCGACTTCCAAAGCACGGCTTCCGATTGGCTGCAGGAAGCTCCTGCAGCCAATCGGAAGCCGCGGAAGCCCCGTCGGATGTTCGGCTTCCAAAAGAACATTCGAAAACTGGAACACTCACTTCCGGTTTTCAATCGTTCGGGAGCCGAAACGTTTGACTCCCAAGGCATTCGGGAGCCGAGGTACGACTATAATTAACTGAGTTTACATTTTACATCAGCTGGAGACTGCAACTCCATCTACATATCATGACCAGCCACCATTAACTAATCTCTGGACGGACATCCCTCAGGAAATTGTGTGCATGTATTCTTGCTTAACAACCGCTATAAAACTGAAGGTGCTTTTATCCCTGGGAACTATTTCCAGAGGGGGGCAACTGCACTGGTCGTTTTAGCTGCAACACAGGCCACCGAGAGCCTTGTGGCACTTCAAATACTTTACTTGCACTTATTACGCTTCAGTTTTCACAGACGTGAGTCCATTTCACGAGTGCAGGCTTTGGGCAACACACAGAAAGGGGCCAAAAAGTTATCTTCGCTTTCAGATAGCAGACAGTAGGATAGTGTCCTTGAAGAAGGGTCAGCCAACCTGGTATCCTCTAGACCAGGCATAGGCAAACTCTGCCCCTCCAGATGTTTGGGACTACAATTCCCATCATCCCTAAGCTAACAGGACCAGTGGCCAGGGATGATGGGAATTGTAGTCCCAAACATCTGGAGGGCCAGAGTTTGCCTATGCCTGATCTAGATCCTGTTGGACTACAACTCCCATCATCCCTGGCTGTAGGAACATGCTAGGCTGGAACTGATAGGGGCTGAAATCCAAACCATCTAGAGAGCACCAGGTTGGCTACCCCACCGTTGAGACTATGGGCTGGCTCATTGATGTATAAGAGAATGGAGGAGAGATGTTGCACGGCAAATTTCTTTCATTGTATATAAGCTAGGAGCCAAATGGCTCCTTGAACCAAGGTTGCAGTCGCCAAGACAGAATGTCTAGTTGCCATTTGGGGACAAGGCGGCTCTAAAGTCTTATTTTTCAAATGACGGGCTGACTGTGATCGATTCTCAGTCAAACATCTGGCTAGTTCAGATGACAACCTTTAGCTAGGTTAAGAGCTTTGAGAACTTAAAGAAGAGAAGTCACTTGATCCAGGGACAGTCTGCATATATATTGGCCTATTTCAACATCTTTTTCTAGTGTGCTCCTGCTCGGGCTGCACACAAAAAAAGCAATTTGGTTCCAGAAATTCATTCCAGTTGTGCAGATAACATGTAACTGATAGAATTCTACAGGATGGGGGTATTAGTGTGTGAAAAAAAGTCCAGAACCAGTGATCCCCAGGCATCTTCACTTGGTTACAAGTGGTCAAAAGCCAGGTGCAAAATGCGCCTGGCGCCCGGCTAATTTCGAACACTGCTGAGAACACGAGACGGCAGCAACGCAGGAAGCGTCCTAATAAATCCTTATGACAAAGACACATCGTGTAACACTTTCAGGTGAACAGTTCTACCTGGGGGAAAAATCTGAAAGCATGCCTGCGGCAGCCGATGAAACACAACCACTGAACCTAAGCTGGCTCAAAGATTACTACAGTATCTGGATGTCTCAAGGGGATGAATTATGCATGCCTCTTGTGTTTTAATGTTTGCTGGATTTTTAGAAGTGCGGAGTGGCATTATGGCACACGAGCAAACACAGGGATGCAATCAACTTACAGTTCAACACACACCCCATATCTGATCTCCTGTCGAAGCCTATTCTTACTCCCCAGTTTCAAAAATGACATAAATTAATGGAAGCTAGGTCTATCGCCTCCAATTAGACAGGAATGGCTAGCTGGCTAGAAGCTCCGGGTTCAGAATAAGTATGCCACTGAATGCCAGTTACCTTAAAGCGCCAGTGAGCTACAGCCCTGATGCCTTGCTTCTGAGCTTCTCAGATGCATGTGGATGGTCACTTCTTTGAACAGACTATAGACATGCAGGACAATATGCTTGGCCTGATTCAGGAGAACTCTTCTTATGTTTTCACTGAGGACTAAATCAGGGGAAGACAACATGGTGCCCTTCATATGTTCAGCGCTAAAAACTCATTATATGGCAAGCGCCAAATGGCTCTTTAAACCAGGGTTGCAGTCCCCAAATCAGAATGCCTAGTTGCCACTTTGTACTCCTCTCCCCAAACAACTGTTTGGTTCCTGAAACTCGTTCCGATTGTGCAGATGTAATATACCGTAACAGGTAGAATTCTGCAGGATATGTAGCTAGTGTGTGAAAACAGTCCAGATCCAATGATGCCCAGGCACGCACCTCCAGCTGGTGGAGAGGTCAGGCGCCCGGGGATCTTCACTTGGTTGCAAGCGGCCAATAGCCAGGTACAAAATCTGTCTGTTGCCTGGCAAAATCCAAAATGTTGCTCAACTACAATTCCCATCAGACCCAGCTGGCGTAAGTCAGTGGTCAGGAATTATGGGAGTTGTAGTCCAGCAGGAAAGTAAAAAGGTAAAGGTAAAGGCCCTGACAGTTAAGTCCAGTCGCATACGACTCTGGGGTTGCGGTGCTCTATAGGCCAGCATGACTAAGCTGCTTCTGGCACAACAGAACACCAAAACCAGAGCAGCGCACAGAAATGCCATTTACCTTCCCGCTGGAGTGGTACCTATTTATCTACTTGCACTTTTGGCATGCTTTTTAACTGCTAGGTTGGCAGGAGCTATTTGAACTGCCAACAATCAGTAAGCCCAAGAAGCTCAGTGGTTTAGACCACAGCGCCACCCGCAGGGAAGTACCCCTGGACTAAATTCCTTGGGCATGCTTGTCAACACATGCCAGTGGCTCAACACTGGCTCCTCCCAAGTGAAAACACACACTTTTAAAGGTCGCTTCTTCTGCCAACATGGCCCTCTAGAGCTATACACTCTTACGTAACTCCCCAGCATTATCCCTGCTAAGCAGATTACTGAAGCCGTTACAGAACTCCAAATCCCTGCTAACGCTCCGGAGTCCGCAGATGGGACTTCGGACTAACCTTTAGCACACAAAGCCACGTTGGGAAGGCTGAACTCGCTGCACCAGAGAGAGAGGGATGCCAGGAATCTCTCGGCTTGCCAACCTCCTCATATCCTGCATAAGCTGCATGCGGAGCTGTCTCTGGGCAGAGACAGGGCCACAAATAGAGATGCAACTCTTGCTAATGCTGCCATCCAGAAAAAACAACACCCCACCCGGCACTCTGAAACTGAGCTGCTGGTGCATCAGGTGTCAAAATGGAACCCTTAGCAAGCATTCAGGAAGCTTCACCTCAGAAGTCCCTGTGTGACACAGCAGAGTCTTGACTTAAATCTGGGGAAGGGCGGGGGACAAAGAGAGAGAAAGGCCATTACCTTAAAAAACCATTAGAAACAGTTAAAATCATTAGTAGGATTTGAATAACACTTGTAGTTTAACGGTAAATTTGGGATATACAGTGGACGCTCGGGTTGCGATTGCGATCCGTGCGGGAGGCACGTCACAACCCGCAGCGTCTGTAACCCACAGTGCCGCGTCTGCGCACGCACGGGTTGCGATTCGGCGCTTCTGTGCTTGCGCGAAGCATGATTTAGCACTTCTGCGCATGCGCGAAGCGCCAAACCCGGAAGTAACCCATGGAGTGTTCGTATCCTGCAGCGAACGCAACCTGCAGCGAATGCAACCCGAGGTATGACTGTAATGGAGATGTAAATGATTTGGATTACAGTGGTACCTCGGTCCTCGTGCAAAATCCGTTCCAGAAGCCCATTTGGCTTCCGAAACATTCGAAAACCAAGGCCCAGCTTCCCATTGGTTGCAAGAGCTTCTTGCACTCAGCAGAAGCCGCGTCGCATGTTCAGGTTCCAAAAAACGTTCGAAACAGGAAGCATTTACTTCTGGGTTTTTGGCGTTCGGGAACCAAGGTTCCACTGTATTATAAAAGATGCACGAAGAAAGGATTAATAAAAATAGGACCCACAAAGGGGAGGAGGGGAGTCCTGGAGATTCTTTGGAATCTTGTCTTTATGTTGTATGTTTGTGATTGTAAAAATTTTAATTTGAAAGCCAAATATTTTTTTATTTTTTTTAAAGAGAGAAAGTCCAGGAGAATATCTAATGGGGGTCTAACACAGGCTACTCCCCACCGTGGTGAAAGCAGCATAGCTTTAGGGAAGGTTCTGCTCACTTCACCTCAGAAAGGATATTGTAGAGCTGGAAAAGATTCAGGAAAGGGGAATCTACAAGTTGAAGGGGTTGGTGCAAGTCTCCTATGAGGAAGGCTTGCAAGACTGGCAGCTTCCAAGTAAAGGGGGGAAGGCATGGTAAGAGGTGTGTATCATGACTCTGGAGGGAAGACATCAAATTTACGGCATGCTAGGATTTAAAAGAGAATTGCATGAAAATGCTTTACAGGTGGCATTGGACACTGCGCTGTGGTGTAAACCACAGAGCCTACGGCTTGCCGATCAGAAGGTCGGCGGTTCGAATCCCTGTGACGGGGTGAGCTCCCGTTGCTCGGTCCCTGCTCCTGCCAACCTAGCCGTTCGAAAGCACGTCAAAGTGCAAGTAGATAAATAGGTACCGCTCTGGCGGGAAGGTAAACGCCGTTTCCACGCGCTGCTCTGGTTCACCAGAAGTGGCTTAGTCATGCTGGCCACATGACCCGGAAGCTGTACGCCGGCTAGCTCGGCCAGTAAAGCGAGATGAGCGCCGCAACCCCAGAGTCGTCTGCGACTGGACCTAACGGTCAGGGGTCCCTTTACCTTTACCTTAGCTAAAATGTTTAGATCCAGGACAAGTGTATGTTAGAAATGCAGGGAGGCTGAAGGTACATGGATTCACATGTGGTGGAACTGTAAAAAAACTAGACAGTTTTGGAAAATGATTTACAGCGAGCTTAAGAACATGTTTAAATGCTCTTTCCCTAAAAAATCTGAAGCCTTCCTGCTAGGAATTATGGGTCATGCAATTCCAAAAAAGTTCAGGAGAATCTTTATGTATGCCACTGTAGCAGCCAGAATGTTAACTGCAAAAGACTGGAAAGGAGAGGATATACCATCTGGACCTAATGGTCAGGGGTCTCTTTACCTTTTTATCCTCACAAAACAGTGTTTGAAATTCATCAGGCATATTTTGCACCTTCCTTTCGACTACTCGTGACCAAGTGAAGATGCCCTGGCACCAGGATGGTGCCTGACATCTCCAACATCTGGAGGTGCATGCCTGGGGCTCCTTGGATCTTGACCGTTTTCACACACGAGCAACACATCCTGCAGAATTCTATCCGTTATATTTTATCTGCACAATCAGAATGTATTTCAGAATTGAGAAATACGACTTTTGAGCCATCTAGCCCAAACATGGCAACTAGGCATTCTGTTTTGGCGACTGTAACCCTGGTTTAAGGAGCCATTTGGCGCCTAGCTTATATATCTGAGTATCTAACACTGCCACAAAACTAATGTTTCAGATAACAAAAACCAGGGTGGATAAAAATCAATGGTTTTTTTAAAAAAAAAATCGGATTTTTTTGATTTAAATCGGATATTTTTGATTTAAATTGGATTTTTAAAATAAAATGCTTTTGGAGGAAAAATCTTTCTAAATATAGTCTTCTGTTTAAGTTACATTGTTGTCCAAAGGCTATTCATCAGGAAATAAGGATTTGTTTTAAGTTTATCAAGTGTGCTAAAACTCAGTCTAAGTTTTTTTTTAAAATGTTTAACCACATCAGTTAACAAACATGGATACATATGCTATCATGTGATTGTTTTAGTTAAATAAATTGTTTAAATAGTTATTAAGGAAATGATTATTTTTCTCCTTCCAATAAAGTACAGCAGAAAAGTTGTCCAAATATAAACAGTTAACTTATTAAACCTCACCATAATTTCATAATTATCTGTCTATGTATTTCTAGTAGTATAACCAAATCAGTAATTTTTGATATAACTGTAAAAACTACTCTGAAAATTTATTATTCCAAAAATGAAACCTTCATATGGTTGTAAATATTAAGATTATACCAGCAAGAATGAGTCTTTCTGTAAAAAAAATATTTAAATCAAGTCTTACTGACTAGTGATTTAAATCAAGCCTTACTGACTAGTGATTTAAATCGTGATTTAAATCGTGATTTAAATCAATTTGATTTAAATCAAATCCACCCTGACAAAAACCTGCCAATATAAGGGAACTTGATAATATGCCACAGTGGTTTTTACAGCTGTGTCTTGCCCTTCCTTCTAGACACTGAGTGAGAGCAGTGTGCATGGCGTTCCCAAATGGTCTTTCATTTGGGATCTTCTGAACTTCAGAAATACACCAAGACAACAAAACGCTCATTCGAATGTACAGCTCACAGAAAAGGGAAAGCTCCTGAAAGCAAGTGTCAGTATGGCTGAGAACAGTTATGAACACCTTTGAGGCTTGTTTGGCTAAGCAACTTTTGCCTCCCAAACATACACAGCAAAATAGGGACTGAATAACAACTATAAAACATTGTCAAAAATGTATAAAATATTGTTGGAATGGCACTTGAAAGACGAGGAAGTGAAGTAGGTGATGATACATTGGGCAAAAGATTTTGGTTACAATATTATGCTAGATGACTGCGAGAAATTGTGGAAGGAAGGAATGAAATTTACTGCATGTAATGCACTAAAAGAAAATATGTTTAAAATGATGTATAGATAGTACATTACACCGGTCAAACTGGCAAAAATATATAAGGTTGATAATAAGTGTTGGAAATGCAAAGAGAAAGAAGGTACCTTTTATCATATGTGGTGGGAGTGTAAAAGGGTGAAAGGCTTCTGGGATTTGTTATATGGTGAAATTAAGAAAATGTTGAAATATACATTTGTTAAAAAACCAGAAGCATTTTTACTGGGAATTACAGGTACAGACATTAAAAAGCAAGACTTTAAGCTTTTCCAATATGCAGTGACTGTGGCGAGAATTTTAATAGCACAGAAATGGAAACAAGAACAAACACCGACAAAGGAAGAATGGATTGTGAAACTAACGGAGTATGCAGAATTGGACAAGATGACGGGGAGAATCCGCGAACAGCGGGACCAGAAGTTCATCAAAGACTGGACTAAATTTGCAGACTATTTAAAAGAAAATTGTATTCAATTGAATACGTTGGTAGGGTTGCAAGAAGCTTTGTAGAGTAAGGAAGAAATATTGTTGTTAATACGAAGATATAGTGATTAATTTTTAGAAAGTAATAATGTAAAACAATGATTGATCTAGGAAATATAGATATAAGGAATAGATATTAGAATATAATAAGGAAGGTTTGACGGAAGTCACGGCCATAAAATGCCAAAACGGTATAAGATGTGAAGATGAATATGTGAATTTATTATTGTATTTTTATAAAATTAATAAAAAATGATTATAAAAAAACAACAACAGCAAAATAGGGACACGTATGCCAGTCCTTCACAGACACAGATTATCACCTGCATGCATTTCTTAAGTCGGCATCCTGGCCAGGTCACACCTCAGAGTTTCTCCCACACACCTTTAAATTGGCAGCTGAATTGGGGCATTATGTAAGGGCAGTTTCTCCTCGCTCTTCCTCCATCCCGTGTTAGGAAACACTCTAAGGAGGTCACACAGCATGTGGAAGAGGAAGGCAGGCATCAGGAGGGGAAGCGGGGAGACACAGATACATGGCTGTTACCTCTCCCAATTCTGTTTTTAAAAGGTACAGTGAGAAGTACCCAGGCTGTGATCTGGAAGTGCCAACTTTATTTGCACCAAAGGCCAAGCGACCAGTTCACCGAAGGAAAACATGATTATTCCAGCCACGATTATTCCAATTCCCAGAAATGCTTGAAGGTGGGACTAAGACGCCTCAAGGTTACCCAGTCAGAGAAGATGCTGTTTGAAAATGGAGGCACAAGCAGTTAATATAATTTTGAAGCCTCTAGCCCAGAGATGGGGAAACGGCAGCCTTTCATTTTATGGAACTACAGCTCCCATCGTCCTTTGGCCTTTGGATATGCTGGCTAGGGCTGATTGGAATGGGAATCCAGCTAAATCTGAAAGATCCTAGTTTCCTTATTCCTGCACTAGACCACCTGCTGTATCATCACCAAGGGCAAATCAAATGCACACACATATAATCCTCCAGAAATTAACACAAACATGCAACCTTCTGCTTTCATGAACCAGCTTGGAATATTTGAACATTACAGATAGTCTGGCCTGCCAGCTCCTGACTCAGCCAGCCCATGATGACACCACACTTCTCTTGGTCAGGAAGACTCACAGCCATGAATGCTTCTTATTTCAGCTATCTAGGCACACACATACACCCCACAACTCACCAGTGCCAAGCATGCTGTTGGAGAATGCAAAACAAAAGCAGTCAGCAGCTAGACCAGGGGTAGGCAACCTAGGGCCCATGGGCCGGATGCGCCCCAATCGCCTTCTAAATCTGGCCCACGGACGGTCCAGGAATCAGCATGGTTTTACATTAGTAGAATGTGTGCTTTTATTTAAAATGCATCTCTGGGTTATTTGTGGGGCATAGGAATCCGTTCTCCCCCCCCCCCAAAAAAAATATAGTCCGGCCCCCCACAAAGTCTGAGGGATGGTGGACCGGCCCACGGCTAGACTCTAGGCTTCTCAAAGGAGAGGCTCACCAAAAAAGCACAATGTACACCAATGGTTCTAGAGAAATACTTTTAGGCACCTGGGCAAGAAGACTAGGGCTCCAATATCCACTCGGTTGTGAAGCTCACTGGGTTGCCTTGGTCAGGTCAGGTCACTATTTAATCATTAGCCATTGTTATATTTATATCCCACCTTTCCTCCGAGCAGCAAAACGTGGTATACACGCATATCCCCCTCTCCTTTTTATCCTCACAACAACCCTGTGAGGTAGGTTAGGCTGAGAGGTAGTGACTGGGCCAAGGTCACCCATTGGGCTTCAGCAGACTCAATCAGTAGAGCAGGGGTCAGCAAACTTTTTCAGCAGGGGGGCTGGTCCACTGTCCCTCAGACCTTGTGGGGGGCCAGACTATATTTTTTTGGGGGGGGATGAACGAATTCCTATGCCCCACAAATAACCCAGAGATGCATTTTAAATAAAAGGACACATTCTACTCATGTAAAAACACACTGATTCCCAGACCGTCTGCGGGCCGAATTTAGAAGGCGATTGGGCCGGATCCGGCCCCCAGGCCTTAGTTTGCCTGCCCATGCAGTAGAGCATGGCCAAAATATTTTTGCACTGCAGAGGGTTGACCTAGATCACTCTTGTGGTCCCTTTCAACTCCACAATTCTGTTATTTTATATACAGCAGTTGTCCCAAAAACTCCTGTTATGAGGGCAGCTCTATAAATGGGGGGGGGCGCATACACAAAGAAGTCACTCAAATAAAAGGAACAACTTTGTGCAACAACATTAGTCTTTTAATTACTACATAATTACAGATTACGTTGTTGCGGAGTTAAGAACTCCACGAAGTCCTCCGATAAACAGATAAAAACAAACAGGGGGAAAAGAAGATCCCGGTTGTCTCAGCAGCTGCCTTAAATAAGTTGACTCACTGCTTATTCTCACTAAGTGAGCAAAACCCTGAAAGCGACTTGCTCGACCTCAATTTCTCAACCCGCCTTCTCAACTACCAGGTTATGACAGCACAATCCCTGGGTGGGAAGAGACGTTTCACCGCAGAGGAGGCCTGACGGGACTTGTTGCTCTCTCCTACCTGAAAATCGTGGGCTTTTCCGCCTTCGCCAACGTCCCCTTCACAGCCTGTGTGTCAGGCAGCCTACGGTACCATCCCAACCGGGTCTACACGGGAAGTAAGAGCTGGTTGAACCCCCCCCCCCTTCTAAGTTTAGGGTTCCCATACTGTATTTCAAAGACTGAAAATCGGTGGACACAGAAAAGTTCTCGAGCTATTTATTTACGCCAAAGTTGTCGCCGTCTTCTAGCTATTTTAAGCGGAAATCGGCATTTCCGACGTCGGTCGCCACGAATCCAGGTTTCCCCGGACATTTGCCGTACGTGTCCGGGAAATTCCGGGCGCGCGGCCACCCGAGAACGGTTGGTCGTTGGTGCAGGCTGGGGGGGGGGGGCAAGTCGGTTCCTCTTCGGTGACCCAAAGCCCCCCACCCAAAGCTCCCCGCCCCCCACCCACTCTGCCATTGCCGTCCCGGGAACATCCCCGCACCGCCGGCCGGCTACTCACGAGGCACTCCCGGACCCGCTCGTGGAAGAGCTGCTCCCGCGTCGACAGCACATCGCGTTCCCCGGAGTCCATGCTCTGGTCAGCATGGCTGAAGGCGAGAAGGGCTGGCGCGGGAGCCGGGGTAAGCAGCGCGCGGGGATCCCAGAGGCGCCCCAGGGCGGGAGCCACAATGGAGAAGAGAGAGCTCCGTCTGCTTTCCTCCTCCTCCGGCTTCGCAGCCGCCTCTTTTTGGGGGGTCCGTTTCGACGTCACAATGGCGCGGCGACGTCACAATGTATCCTCGGCCGCAGCCCACGGAGCTCCGCGTTCCATTCTTAAAGAGACACGGCCCCCCGCCAGCCTACGACGCCACTCTTGGAGCAAAGGAAAGAGGTAGCCTGACGACGCCAGCTCCCCTTCGACGGAAACCCTCTTATTGGCTGGAGAAGGGCTCGTTTTCATTGGCTCCCTTCGCAGGCCGCGGCTCAACCTGGTAGGCTGAGCGGAGCGTCCATTATTCCGCAGGTAGCCACGCCCACCCCCGCCTGTGTCCATAAGGCAATATGTAGGTCTGTATCTCTTGCTTTCTCTTCCCGGGTGCGGCGCCCTCGTTGCTGCTGATCGCCCTGAGGAGACAGGGGGCTCTTTTGAAGTTAGAGGGAAAGTTTCTAGAAGATAGACCCTGAGGATCATCTGTGGGAAATAATTGTATACAGCTGAAAACGCTGGCAGCATTAAGATAAATTCAACAGTGTAAACAAGTTTTGATGGATGCAATAACGGAATATTGAATGATTGTCTTTTTTGTAAAATATGCAGGGATTTATGATACGTGAAATGAACCATGGAAGGAGAAGAAGGGAAGTCATTGATATCTTAAGGATGTAAAATGAGTATTTTAAAATAGAAAATTTAATAAAAATTATATATATATATAAAGGATCATCTAGTTCAACCGCTTGCAATGCAGGAATATGTAGCTGTCCCATATGGGGATTGAACCTGCAACCTTTGGCATTATCCGCACCATGCTCTACCCAAAATCCGCTGGGAGCTCAGACACAGCTGCTAAATTTAATTGGGAGCATTTAGTACATCTGCTAAAGATCTGGGTCAGTTTGCTCGATAAAGTTTATTTGTGCTCTCTGGAGCTGTTGAACTGCTGGTTGGAAAAGCACTAAATGTTATCCCATGAAGCTCGCACAGTTCTGTTCTCGGTGTGACTCTCCCTGTCCCAGAACTAGAGTAACGACGCAGTTTGGCACACACAACAACAACAATTTATTACTTATTCGCCGCCCATCTGGCTGGGTTCCCACAGCCACTCTGGGCAGCTCCCAACAGAATATTAAAAACACAATAAAACACCAAACATTAAAAACTTCCCTAAACACAGTTGCCTTCAGATGTCTTCTAAAAGTCAGATACCGGTAGTTGTTTATTTCCTTGACATCTGATGGGAGGGTATTCCATAGGGTGGGCACCACTACCGAGAAGGCCCTCTGCCTGGTTCCCTGTAACCTCACTTCTCACAGTGAGGGAACCGCCAGAAGGCCCTTGGAGCTGGACCTCAATGTCCAGGCTGAACGATGGGGGTGGAGATGCACACACCCCACAGGTGTTTACATACACATGCACAAACACACAACATGAACACACACACCCCTCCACACATTTTTTGTTAAAGGGCATAAAATGTCCAACATAACTTAAGACTCACAGAATTGTAGAGTTGGAAGGGACCCTGAGAATCATCTAGTCCAACCCCTTCGTTGACAATGGAAGAGTGCACCATTGGGAGGTAAGTCAAACCATTGGAGAGTTACAGCGCCTGTTGTGGCCATAGAGACCGATACCAGAGAGACATGTTTACTTGCAGGTTGGTGCAGATGCTGTGACAATTTCCTACTTGGGGCACGGCCCTCCCATTGAAAATGTCAAGCTTTTTTTTTCCCCCAGCACATTTTTTGTGCTGAAAAAGCCACCCTCGGCTTATACTCGAGTGAGGCAGGCAGTGGCTCCTATGAAGCTTTCCCAGGTTTTTTGTGGTAAAATGGGGTGCCTCGGCTTATATTCGGGTCAGCTTATACTCGAGTATATACGGTAATCTGAAAATCTCAAAACCACATATAAAGATTGAAAGTGGGATCATGCACAATTGTGATTATGCAAGAAAAGACATCTGGAAGTGCCATTAAACTCTCAAAGCCTCCCTATGGTGCGTTTCATGGTGTGGACAGTTGGTTGTAGCACCTTGCCATGCGGCAGAGTCAGGAGAACCATCTAAGGTAGGCATTTGGGGCTCATGTGGATCCATGGGGCTGCCAACTCCAGGGCCATGGCCTTTCCCTAATGTCTTCTGAAAACACAAGCAGTAACAAGAGTGAGGAGTTGTCACAGGGGCCTCTTTCACTTGCCTTGCGTTCTCCCTCCAGTCAGTTGTACACATTGGGATGATAGGCAGTGAGGAAGAGAAGAGCCTACTAAGGGGATCTTGTCCAGCCCCCCCCCCAAAACCTGGACCCAACAGTGGATGAGACAAGCATTGCCTTATGTCTTACACAGAGTAATTGGGGCACCTGACTCACTGACATGCGCTTCGCCTGAGACACCACACCATATAATCAAAACCACTAAATCAGGGTTTGCATCACAATTAAGATTCTGTGCTTTATTACGCTGTCGAGGGTTCACTGCCCAGCGTGACCTATAAAAACATACAGCATCCCGGTTTATTGTTCTCATGGCAGCTACTCATTGTGACCAATTTCCCAATTTCACCGTGCATTAAGTTCAGGCCTGCTCTCATGCGCACCCCGGAAATAACCATATGCATATAGTGCCACCTAGAGGCTTTGCAAGCATTAGAAAAACAACCGGGGGGGGGGGGAGTTCTATTCTGAGAAGGCAGGACATTAGAAAATGGTCTTCCTCTCAAAAGACATCTAGCCCACATTGGCACCATATATTTGAAGCAGAGCGGTACCACTCTAAACACTCACGGCCCACAAACGCCCAGTTATGGGAGCTGTGGTTTGTTAAGAGCGCTGAACATTGTTAGGGAGATCCCTGTTGACCTCACAGAGCTACTTAACAATCCCTCTTCACGGGGAAAGATAGGAATCGAGGGCTACTGTGCTCATGTCCTGCTTGCAAGCTTTACACACACATCTTGTCAACTTCTGTGAAAGCAGAACTAGACGGACCCTTTCTTCTTTTGCTCTTCTGTTCATTATGTTCCATACCTCTCCCAGGGCAGGCTTGTGGGTCCTTTACTGCCAATTAATCCAAAATGCAGCAGCTAGACTGGTGAACTGGGAGTGGCCGCCGAGACCATATTACACAGGTCCTGAAAGACCTACATTGGCTCCCAGTACGTTTCCGAGCACAATTCAAAGTGTTGGTGCTGACCTTTAAAGCCCTAAACAGCCTCGGCCCTGTATACCTGAAGGAGCGTCTCCACCCCCATATCATTCTACCCGGACACTGAGGTCCAGTGCCAAGGGCCTTCTGATGGTTCCCTCCCTGCGAGGTTACAGGGAATCAGGCAGAGGGCCTTCTCAGTAGAGGCACCGCCCTGTGGAACACCCTCCCATCAGATGTCAAGGAAATAAACTACTATCTGACTTTTAGAAGACATCTGAAAGCAGCCCTGTTTAGGGAAGTTTTTAATGTTTTAACATGTTTTTAATATTCTGTTGGGAGCTGCCCAGAGTGACCGGGGAATCCTAGCCAGATGGGCAGGGTATAAATAATACATTTCTTATTGTTGTTGTTGTTGTTGTTATTTATCCCTTCCAGTGCCAGCTCTCCTACCTACCGTAGGCAAACACACATCTTCCTCGATCTCTTTCAACATCTCTGTGCGTCCAGCAGGCTGCCAGTCCTCCCCTTAATGCCTGGGCTAGCAAGTCCCATTTTGCCACTTGAGGCAGTGGCAGAGGTACAGGGGCAGGCAGGGCATCCACAAGTTTTCACCTTATACATGAGAGCCGTATTTGGGCCAGCTGCAGGTTTGAGTAGCTCCTCAGCCAAGTGCCCTCTGGCGGACTTCCATTTCCCACAGTGCCCTGGGGTGCCCCACACCAGCATAACTCTGGGGCACATGAAGTCCACAGCTATGGGATGACGCTAGGTGTTAGTGCCCAATGGGGTCCAGCATTGGATGGGGTCCCTAACCCTAACTGTCAGTGTGTAAGGTAAAAGGTAAAGAACCCCTGGCGGATTAAGTCCAGTCAAAGGCGACTATGGGGTTGTAGCGCTCATCTCACTTTTCAGGACGAGGGAGCCGGCATTAATCCACAGACAGCTTTCTGGGTCATGTGGCCAGGACTAAACCGCTTCTGGCGCAACGGAACACTGTGATGGAAGCCAGAGCGCATGGAAATGCTGTTTACCTTCCCGCTGCAGCTGTACCTATTTATCTACTTGCACTGGTGTGCTTTCGAACTGCTAGGTTGGCAGAAGCTGGGACAGAGCAACAGGAGCTCACCGTATCACGGGGATTTGAACCACTGGCCTGATCGGCAAGCGCAAGAGGCTCAGCGGTTTAGACCACAGCGCCACCCACTGTCGGAGGGCACCAGGTGCCAACAGTGTGTCTGAGCCATATCCGCTCCCACAATGCACAGAGGAAGACGTGCAATCTCCAATCGCATGTATGCAATCAACACTTCGCCAGGATTATGCAGTTCGGCAGTAAAATGTTTATGTGCTCGCTGTCGCAGAATGTATTAGTAGTAAAATATTATGTGTGTGCTATTGTAGGTTTTAGAAACCAAGAACGAGCAACACGACGGCCAATGAAAGTAGTATATTTTTTTTATGTGTAATAACAGTAAGACAACGGACAGTGATCCGGTATTAAC
This sequence comes from Darevskia armeniaca, assembly GCA_034641395.1. NCBI lineage: Eukaryota > Metazoa > Chordata > Lepidosauria > Squamata > Lacertidae > Darevskia > Darevskia armeniaca. The sequence goes on from JAWWNF010000114.1 coordinate 867,810, forward strand.
ACTGTTTCATGTACGTCATTGATATAAAATCAAACAATAATTAAATTACCTCCTAAAAACATGTCGAAATCAAATTAAAGTCTAATTAGATGGCTTTCCGCAGGGTTAGGGTTGGGAACAGTAAGTGCTCCACTGAATTGAAATTTCAGCCTTCACGACATAGGAAAACAGCCAAGTAAGCAGCTATTTTTGTGGAGGAGGGTCAAGATATTAACTGATATGCATGAAATTTCATATATAGCTATATAATCCCTAGTGTAGTAAGATAAGACCTTTGGAGCAGGCATTTTAAAAAAAACCCACACATTTTTTATGAACCACCCTAGTAGGGCAGTAATTGTTCCTTGATAATTTGTCACCCCCTCCATGATGGAACCTGGGGCGGCCCACCCCCCCACCCCCACTTCCTACACCCCTGCTCAGAGTAGTAGTTGAACTTCTCCAAACCCATCCTAATGCAACTAACTGGAAATGGAAGAGACAGACAAGAGACAGGCTGTGTTTGAGACAGCTAATGATCAAAAGCCTCTCACAATTGTTCTCAGTCATTTCTCACAAGGGAAGAATACACATGTGAAAACTGAGCCTGGCCGTGGGGCAAGTTTCATGCACATTACAGCTAGGCACTCAATAAAATAGTAATCTGATTGCTCCGTCAGGTGGCCAGATTAATTTTTTATCCCCTGAATGCACAAAGGAGCTTTGTTGCATCAACTGTAATGTGCGCTGACTGTGCTATGTAGCCAGGGCCCCTTTGCACCAGCTCAAAAAGAGCAGCATGCAAGCCCCCCATCTATCTGCCCAATGCACAATCATCCCCATCTAGTATTTACACTGCACCTCTAGCTGATATAAAAGTAAAGCAGCACAGGTTGAGAGTATTGGTGGACAAAGAAGAATCGGGCTGTGTGGGCCGACATGATGCTTTTAATAATAATTTTATAATAATTTTTTATTTGTACCCCGCCCATCTGGCTGGGTCCCCCCAGCCACTCTGGGTGGCCTCCAACAGATATTAAAATACATTAAAATATCACAGGTTAAAAACTTCCCTAAACAGGGCTGCCTTCAGGTATTTTCTGAATGTCAGATAGTTGCTTATCTATTTGACCTCTGCTGGGAGGGCGTTCCACAGGGCGGGCGCCACTACCGAAAAGGCCCTCTGCCTGGTTCCCTGTAGCTTTGCTTCTCACAGTGAGGGAACCACCAGAAGGCCCTCGGCGCTGGATCTCAGTGTCCGGGCTGAACGGTGGGGGTGGAGACGCTCCTTCAGGTATACAGCACCGAGGCTGTTTAGGGCTTTAAAGGTCAGCACCAACACTTTGAATTGTGCTCGGAAACGTACTGGGAGCCAATGTAGATCTCTCAGGATCGGTGTTATGTGGTCCCGGCGGCCACTCCCAGTCACCAGTCTAGCTGCTGCATTCTGGAGTTTCCGGGTCACCTTCAAAGGTAGCCCCACGTAGAGCGCATTGCAGTAGTTCAAGCGGGAGATAACTAGAGCATGCACCACTCTGGCGAGACAGTCTGTGGGCAGGTAGGGTCTCAGCCTGCATACCAGATGGAGCTGGTAGACAGCCGCCCTGGACACAAGAATTAACCTGTGCCTCCATGGACAGCTGTGAGTCCAAAATGACTCCCAGGCTGCGCACCTGGTCCTTCAGGGGCACAGTTACCCCATTCAGGACCAGGGAGTCCCCCACACCCGCTCGCACCCTGTCCCTCAAAAACAGTACTTCTGTCTTGTCAGGATTCAACCTCAATCAGTTAGCCGCCATCCATCCTCCAACCGCCTCCAGGCACTCACACAGGACCTTCACCGCCTTCACTGGTTCTGATTTGAAAGAGAGGTAGAGCTGGGTATCATCCGCATACTGATGAACACCCAGTCCAAACCCCCTGATGATCTCTCCCAGCGGCTGCATATAGATGTTAAAAAGCATGGGGGAGAGGACAGAACCCTGAGGTACCCCACAAGTGAGAGCCCAGGGGTCTGAACACTCATCCCCCACCACCACTTTCTGAACACGGCCCAGGAGGAAGGAGCGGAACCACTGTATAACAGTGCCCTTAGCTCCCAACCCCTCTAGACGGTGTGGTTCCTGGAGCTGAACTGCCCAGGGGCAAAAGCAAATTGTGCTTTTTTTAAAAGAGAGAGAGAGAGAAGGGGGTGTTGAAAGGAAGCCCACTGAGCAGCTGCTCAGCAAACGATTGGGGAGAGAGATAAGGGAGATTCCAGCCCCGCCCCCTTGCAGAGGGAGGCTGTTTCCCCAGCAACATGTGACTGGCTGATTAGATTGTCTGGAAACTGTAGAAATGGCTTCCTGAAGCTGCAGAACTGTGAGTTAAAACAGGGTTTTTTCCCTTTGCAAAGGAAGCTCAACAACTTTGAGCTGATCCACAAAAAATGGGGCTTTTCTCCTTTGCAAAAGAAGCCGCAGAAATTTGAGCTGATCCTTAAAAAAAATTGGGTCTTTTCCCCTCTAAAAACTAGGTGCGTCCTATGGTCAAGTGCACCTTATAGAGCAAAAAATATGGTACTTAATGATCTGTTTGTAAAAACTAAGAAGTCTAATAAATGATGATATTTTGTACTTGTACTTAAAAGTCAAGACATCAAAGGAACAGTAAATGAGCTACCGGTATATACACGTTTGCATATTGGCTTATATATTAATGGCTATTGACATCAGTTAAAGAGATTATTTTCTGTCCTACCAGTTTCTAAAGAAAGTGACAATGCTGAATAGTGTAGTAGGCAAGAACTACCATTTCCAATACTTTCAGTCCATGCAGAATAACCCTCGGTGTTAAGAGAATGCTAATAATTCAGTGATGCATATCCAGATCCTTTTAAAGCATTTATTTCACAGACATGATGATACTTTAAAAGACATGGAAAATTGACATAATCACATGGTGGAATGGAGAGATAACGTAGTGAAGACTGCTGCGCTTTTTCATAGGCAACACACCCCCAGTTAACAGGTATGCTAAAGTGTGTTAAGCTGAAAAAACCGTGGGGATGAGCCATGCAGCAGAAGTGATGGGAAACAGGCTTAATATTCCTCTCCTTCCTCCTCCCCTTCTCCTTCAATGGAATCCACACCCACTTCTTCGTAATCCTTCTCTAGGGCAGCCATGTCTTCCCGGGCCTCCGAGAACTCGCCTTCCTCCATCCCTTCCCCAACGTACCAGTGGACAAAGGCACGCTTGGCATACATCAGGTCAAACTTGTGGTCCAGGCGAGCCCAGGCCTCAGCAATGGCTGTGGTGTTGCTCAGCATGCAGACGGCACGCTGCACTTTGGCCAGGTCGCCCCCGGGGACCACCGTGGGGGGCTGGTAGTTGATACCAACCTTGAAACCGGTGGGGCACCAGTCCACAAACTGGATGCTACGTTTGGTCTTGATGGTGGCAATAGCAGCGTTGACGTCTTTGGGGACGACGTCCCCACGGTACAACAGGCAGCAGGCCATGTATTTACCGTGACGAGGGTCACATTTCACCATCTGGTTGGCTGGCTCAAAGCAAGCATTGGTGATCTCTGCTACAGAAAGCTGTTCATGGTAAGCTTTCTCGGCAGAGATGACTGGGGCGTAGGTGGCCAGGGGGAAGTGGATTCGGGGATAGGGCACCAGATTGGTCTGGAATTCTGTCAGATCTACATTGAGGGCCCCGTCAAATCGCAGGGAGGCCGTGATGGAGGACACAATCTGGCTGATAAGGCGGTTGAGGTTGGTGTAAGTGGGGCGCTCAATGTCCAGGTTCCTGCGGCAAATGTCATAGATGGCCTCGTTGTCTACCATGAAGGCGCAGTCGGAGTGCTCCAGGGTGGTGTGGGTGGTCAGGATGGAGTTGTAGGGCTCGACGACAGCTGTGGAGACTTGGGGAGCTGGGTAGATGGAGAACTCCAGCTTGGACTTCTTGCCGTAGTCAACGGACAGGCGCTCCATCAGCAAGGAGGTGAACCCAGAGCCGGTGCCCCCACCAAAGCTGTGGAAGACCAGGAAGCCCTGGAGACCTGTGCACTGGTCGGCCTGTTAGAAATAATCACACAATATTTAGTGCCGATTTTTAAGATTCTGAACACTCTTGTCTCATGCAAGGCTTTCCACACCTTTGCTGAAAAGCCCAATCACAGAATTTAACAGGCAGGATAAACATTCAGCAACTAAATTGACACCTGGCCCTACTTAATAGTTAATTAACAGCCTCATACACTGATCTGTTCAAGACTGTTTTGGATCCCAATACTAACACCAAACTCAAGCTGTGCTTCTCTAGGGACATTATGTCACAGCAGAAGCAGTTCTGAAAGGATGCTGGTTTTAAATAAAAGTGACTAGCACAGCCCTCAAGGACTTCTTCACATCAATACTATTTCAGTGGCAAACCTCAGACTAAACCGTGCATTTATCTACTGAAAACTCCCTTTGCAGTTAAGTCTTGGCTGCTATTCATGATGAGATGTCTCATGCTGATTGCGGTTCATCTGAGGACCCCCCCCCCCGTTTTATCCCTTTCATTGCTCACATGGTGATTTGTGTTTAAATACGCTTGCCCTCACCAAAGGGCAGAGGCTAGTGTTTACATAGGCAGAAGAACCAGGATGGATCTGGGAGTTTGTGTAGCTAAGGTGGGCAGAAACTTGTTATGGCTCCATGCTTCCAAGCCTTCACAAATCCAAGTTGTGGTTATGCAGTGCTTTTTTCCTTTAAAAATCTTTATGGGTACTCTCATTTTTACTTAAGAAAATCACCATTATATAGTTCAAATCGGGGAAAATAAATACATTAAATGGACCAAAGTACAGTACAAAGATTCACAAAATGCTTAGGGGTATGTGTACCCCTGCATCCCCCCAGAAAAAAAGCACTGTAGTTATGTAAATCAAACAGATCTGCAGCTGGATTTGGGTATGGGAAAAGGCTCGCTCCTTGTTCTCTGAAGGTCTAGAACAGGGAGGTCCAACACGTTGCTTCAGTGTCTTTTTTGGCAGCCCTTGGCAACATTGGAACCCCACCCCCAGCCCTTGCACTACCTTTCCAAAGCCAGGTAAGCAAGGGAAGGAGGTACAGTGGTATCTGGGGTTACAGACGCTTCAGGTTACAGACTCCCCTAACCCAGAAATAGTACCTCGGGTTAAGAACTTTGCTTCAGGATGAGAACAGAAATCGCGCGATGGCAGTGGGAGGCCCCATTAACTAAAGTGGTACCTCAGGTTAAGAACAGTTTTAGGTTAAGAACGGACCTCCAGAACGAATTAAGTTCATAGACAAGAGGTACCACTGTAAAAGTAAAAGGTAAAGGACCCCTGGATGATTAAGTCCAGTCAAAGGCGACTCTGGGGTTGCAGCGTTCATCTTGCTTTTCAGGCCGAGGGAGCCGGCGTTTGTCCACAGACAGCTATCCAGGTCATGTGACAAGCTTCTGGCACAACAGGACGGAAGCCAGAGCACACAGAAACGCCGTTTACCTTCCCACCGCAGCGGCACCTATTTATCTACCTGCACTTTGACGTGCTTTCGAACTGCTAGGCTGGCAGGAGCTGGGACAGAGCAATGGGAGCTCACCCCAACACGGGGATTTGAACTGCCGACCTTCTGATCGGCAAGCCCAAGAGGCTCAGTCGTTTAGACCACAGCGCCACCCACATCCAGGCAAGCAAGGGAAGGTATCAGGGCTCTGGCAGTGTCCTAGAGTCCTCCTGCGAAGGAGGTGGAAGGGGACTCTAGGGCCCTGCAAGAGCCCTGACACCTCCTTAGCCTGCTTTGGGAAGGCAATGCGACTGCTAGCAGGGGGTGGGGGCAGAGACTGCACATTTTGGCCCGCCTCTACCCTTCCCACGAGACAAGGAAGTGTGTAGTCTGTGTATTCTTTGTCCAAGTACTTTTGCAGCCCACTTGGTATGGAAAGTTGGACCACCCTGGTCTAGAATGTGAAGCCTCTCACTCATTTTGCTCCCCAGAATCTATCTGACCATGCCCCATTGAGTGTGGGGCGGGGGAAGGTTGGCAAACAAATGTATGAAACCCAGTGCAACACTAACGTGTATGTATGTCTGCCTCTCCATATTGCAGGCATCAAGAAAGAAAATGGAACTAGCCACCTTTGAACCAATTGCTAGGCAGACAAATACTTCCCTCCTTCATCCTTTGACTCACGTCCTCTTTGCTGCCTGCCAGGTGAACTTGTGGCTTCGTTCTTCAGGAAAAGAGGTCTTGCTATTACAGTGGTACCTCAGGTTAAGTACGCTTCAGGTTAAGAACGGACCTCTGGAACGAATTAAGTACTTAACCCGAGGTACCACTGTATTAGTGTCTATAAATAATGCCTAGTCCTTTGCCCAGGGGCTAGGAAATACAAAATTAACCTAGGCAGGTATCAGGGTAGGAATGTTTGGAGATTTTTTAATTCTTCATAAGCTAGTGGTCAAATGAGTCCTGGCAGACACCAGTGAACAAAAAAAGGTGGTTGATTGGCTTACTTGACTATCGAATGGAATCTGTTCGGGAAGTCTGTTCAACTTCTGAAAACGTTCGACAACCAAGGCGCAGTTTCTGATTGGCTGCAGGAGCTTCCTGCACTCAATCAGAAGCCGCGTCAGACATTTGGCTTCCAAAAAACGTTCGCAAACACTCACTTCCGTGGTTGCAGCGTTGGAGCCAAAACGGACGAGTACCAAGGTGTTCGACAACCAAGGTACGACTGTACAAGCATAACAGCAAAGCACAATTTCTTCTAATGCTGAAATAAAGTTGCTCTGCACCTGTTACTATGTATGTGATATGAGGTCACCCATATGCACATAAAAAAGATTCCAGCATCCTTGGGGGTAAAGGACGGGTAGCAAAACATAAATCATGTTTAATCCTCATTAAAACCTGTCTGCAAGTTATTTACCAGTTTGCGTATCCTGTCGAGGACCAGGTCAATGATCTCCTTGCCAATGGTGTAGTGGCCCCTGGCATAATTGTTGGCAGCATCCTCCTTGCCAGTGATGAGCTGCTCAGGGTGGAACAGCTGGCGGTAGGTGCCAGTGCGCACCTCATCTGCGGAGAGAAGCAATTGGAAGCATCAAGACACCTAGCATCCCTCCTGTAGACACAAGCATAGCTAGAAAGCTATTAGCAGTGCCTTGCTTGCTCACCAATCACAGTTGGCTCCAAGTCCACAAAGACTGCCCTGGGGACGTGCTTGCCAGCTCCCGTCTCACTGAAGAAGGTGTTGAAGGAGTCGTCTCCTCCGCCAATGGTCTTGTCACTGGGCATCTGCCCATCAGGCTGGATGCCGTGTTCAAGACAGTAGAGCTCCCAGCAGGCATTGCCAATCTGGACTCCGGCTTGGCCAACATGGATGGAGATGCACTCACGCTGCAACAAAGAGAGAGAAGGAATAGTTGATGAACAAATTTAGCAGTTTTGCTTGTTATTTCTAATACAACCCCCTTTGCACAAGCCACAGGGTGATTTGCAGATCATTGGCTAAGTTTCTATACCACCCTTCATCCGAAGATCTCAGGGTGGTTCAGTAGGCAAGATACATTATAAAATAGAAACACATTCAAACAACTCGGTTATTTAAAAACAACGTTGCTAATAGCAGCAGCGATCAGGTTTCTCCTTCCCACAAATACCTGCCAAAAAAAGACGTGTCTGAACCAACCACCTCAAACTAGAGGCCAGACACACCTCTGCTGGAGTTCCCCATACAAGGAGGCCCCACCATAAATGTCCTTTTCCATCAAAAAGGCCCTTGCTGGGTGCAGTTCTTTGATTGTATTAACACAATGTATCAGGATCACCTGTACAACAGATACAGTTCCCAACTAGTTTTGAGAGTAACACGTGAGAAATGGAATAAAGTTTTGATGATTCATATTAGAAGAAATGTTCCAAGCAGTCCTCAGTCAAGAACCATTTTGCATTTCCCTTCATAAACAATTTATTGAACCACACTGGGGACTGTATGCATTGAGCGGGTGTCCTTATTGCTTTCGTATTTTTCTACGGCTCTTTGCATTAAAGATTAGGTGGTCCCGATGTTAGAAACTGAGATAAGAAAGCTAGGAGTTAAATGGCATCTTAAACCTAGGTTACGGGCACAACAGCAGAATGTCGGGGCGTGTTTTTTTTATAACAAGAATACAAAGCTGAAAATGCAGCTAAAATCTTAAGTTTATTTTTCACATGGTCTAGTCCTTCCCCTGCCCGCCCCCTTAATATCCTTAAGAGGGTCTCTTCTCCAGTCTTCAGAGAGTACCTGGAAGCAGGGAGGCAGAAAAAGGTCCTCCTTTCCTTCCCCTCTGAAATTTTAATCTGAAATCTCAGGCGCAGTACTGTGCCCAGAGCTCAGAAGCTGCTCACGCTAACAAAATTCCCTGTCGCAAAACGCGCCCAAATCAATGGGAATTTCAAACACCGTGTAGCCCCTCCCTCAGACTTTTATGAAGGAAACCTTGTGCTTTATATAATGGATCAAAAAGAAAAGAATTGCACGAATTTACTGGTAACGGGAGCAATGTCGTGCTCCAGTTAAGATTGCTAGCGAGGCACGTTTACAGTTCAGCTAGCGAGGCCATATCGAAAGAGGCGTTTTATTTAACATTAGCTTCCATTTGCAGGCCTAATGAAGTTCCCGCACTAAGAAAGACTTAATCACAGAGGGGAATTCTGCGGTCTATTAAAAAAAAACCAGCATGAATAAGCTGTTCAGTACAAAGCTGTGACTGTACTCTCTGCAGTCAGCAAGCAGCAGGTCACGCCACTTGCAGTCAGCTGATTCGGATCGGCTTCTTCCCCCATGTGTAAAGCAGAGACCGGAAAACGCTAGCCGCCCTCCCCCCACCCTTTGAGCATCAATTTACTCTGCGCAGCACCTGCTGGCAGCATGTTGCTAGGATTATCTCAAGCCTAGATCTAGATTCCTGTCAGATGCCTTATCCCCACCTCACACATGCAATCCACTTGTGCTCATCAGTCACAGACACCCCCCCCACACAGGGTGCCACCTGCTTTGAAACACGCCTTTCGGATCTCCATCCCAACAGATGGCACTTGAGAGGTGATCGGGCTCTCGAGCATTTTGGACATTAGTCTCGTTTCTAAGCAGAGCAAATTAGGCAGTAGCAGAGCATGCCCCAGGAACCCCAAATTTAACCCTCATTATTCAGGAGAGCATGGGACGCGGGTGGCGCTGTGGGTTAAACCACAGAGCCTAGGGCATGCCGATCAGAAGGTCAGAGGTTCGAATCCCCGCGACGGGGATGCATGTTACTGAGGAAAAGATGGGGAATCTCCTGCCTTGGCCACAGCTTTCCTCAAGCGTCAGGGCTCAGCAAGACTCCCTTTCCTTGGATGTCTTAAAGCAGAGGTTGGACAGCCACCTGCCAGGGATGCTTTATCTGAGATTCCTGCATCGAAGGGGGTTGGACTAGATGACCCTTGGGGTCCCCTTCCAACTCTACGACCTACTAGCCTGGATGCATGTTACTGAGGAAAAGCAGCACGCCAGCCACCCAGTTACCTATTTCATTGACCTTTCTATAGGTCTCCTTTCCAACTCCTTTCCAACTCACACTGCACCTTATTACTAGGGATTTTGTTATGTCCAGTCCTGAAATCTTGCAAAAATAATAATAATAAAGGGGGTGTAACATAACAAAGATATGAGCTCTAGATCCTAATGTTCTGCAACGTTTCCAAAAGGTTGGGGGGGGGGAGGGAGATTTGCAGAAGCAAACGGGATAGGGTTGCCATATTTCACAAAAAAGTGAAAACCAGACCACCCCAAAAGTTGTTAAGCTTTTTTTCTAGATAAGACCCCAAAATTCTTGGGCTACTTTTAGGAAAACCCGGTGAGCTCCCCCCCCCCCAATTGAGCAACCTCCCCGCGTGCCGAAACAGAATGTTATGTGTGCCCTGCTGTGCGGATGGGGGAAGGGAAGCATATGCAGCTGCGGCATCTTTGAGGTTGCTGCAGCGGAAGCAGACCTCGTGGCGCGGGCTCAGCGCCCCTTCCGCGCGCCAAAGGCAAGCAGCCCCCCTCCTCCAGCCTCGCTGCGCGGGAAAATGTTAGCGGCAGGAGCGCGGGGGAGGAGCCAATGGGGGCTCCATGCGCCTTTTCAACCTCTCCCCGTCACCGTGGAAATAAAATCATCATCATCATCATCATCATCATAAGCCACTGAAATTAGCTAAATCCCACCCACGCATCTCGGATGACAAGTCTTGCAATTAAAAAAAAATGATTGGGAAGCAAGCCTTGGCCCCAGTAGTTTTTCCCCAGTGGCATCAGCAAAAAAATGTCTATTCCAGTGGATAACGGGGACTATATGTTAAGGGCTTTTAGGATATAAAGGTAATCCTTGCAGAGCCTTCAGATCCTATTAAGAAGTTGGCATCTATCTTGCAGCGGGGGGGGGGGGAGCCTTCTTGCATTCCCACCTCCAGACACAAGAAAAGCCCCAATGGCCCATCTAGTCGGTCCCCCTGTTCCACCGGGGCCGACCTGCAATTGGAATTCACCAGCAAGGCTGCCTCCGACCTAAATGCTACCCGCCCGCCCGCCGCCACGATCACACACACACTCTTCCAATCCTGCCATTAATCCGGAGGCGGTAATGAACGGGTCGGATCAGAGCCGAGGATTGACCCGGCTTCGCATCTATCGCGTGTCTCGGTCAACTCAGCTGAACCCACCTGACTGTTGGGTGAAATAGAGGGGGGGGGAGACCAGTGTAGGGCACGGCCTAAAATGCAATAAATAAAGCTCCCCCCTCATTAGCACCTCCGTCTTTTGATATCCCCCCCCTTCTCCATCATCGCCCTCCAGGCCCACGACCAGCTCATGGCCACCCAGTCTAGAACCTTCTCTCCGCCCCACCCCTGGCTCTCCAGCGGCCCCCCCCAAAGAAAACCTCACTACCTTCCCTCCCGAGATCAAGGCTGGCCCGGCTCCTGCCACGTTCATTTTCCAGCCCCCTCTTTACTAAGCACCTCGCATTTTTGTTTTTTCCCCCAGATGTGCCCTTTCAAAGATCCAAATCGATTTCTCCGCCAGGAGACACATCGCATCCTCTTCTGGGCGAGCTGCCTGCCCCTTGGGCTCTCACCCCCCCGCCCCATCCTTCTCGATGCTTATTTCTTGAAATGTTCCTGAAGGTAAAACCTCCCCCCCCCTCCAAGCAGCGGATCCCGTAATCCTTACGCGCTACAGCCTTAAACCAGCCATCATCGCCGGTGGCTTTCCTAGTGGAGAATCCATTCCGGCCTCTGGATTCTCCACCTCCCGCCCGCCATGATCCCTTCGCCCCACGCTTCCCTGGACATCGGAGGGGCGCCCCACCCCGGGAACTGCTCCTTTGCAAAAAATAAGCATCCCCTTCTCTCCACCAGCCCCCCCCCGACACTCCAGTTTCCTTCTCCTCCTCCACCTCCTGCCTCGCCTCACTCACCATGATGTCGACGAGGAAGGACTTCAGGAAGCAGGAGAAGGAAAGAAGGGACAGAAAGCAGGGATGTTACTTCTCCCGACAAGCTAAGAGTCGATGTAAGTAACCGAATGGGAGAAGGAGGGGCCGCCCGGCTGCTTTTATCTCACATCTCCCTCCCAGGGCTGGGCGGGGGAAGCTGGGCTGCCATGCATTTAGGATAATAATTCTGCTGCGCGGTTGCCATTGGGCAGCCTGGCACGTCCATCTGTGAGCTCACAATCCGTGATTGGCTGAAACCAATGTCCCCCCTTTTCGCTGGGAAGATGGGTTTCGGGGAGAGAGGGAGGCGGCGAGGTGTGTGGGCTCCCTGGATCCACTCTTCCTGTTCTCCGAGGAGGGCGAGTCCTTTTTTTTAAGGGGACAGGCTTGAGGCTTCTTGATAGCACCCAGCTGAATTCCTTGCATCGAAAACTCTTGATGCGATGAGGTTAGGCTTCCTGATCACAGGGTATTTTATTTATTTGTTTCAAAACAACAACAACTGTTCATAGATAGATGTAACAAAACAGTCCTTCTTTCCCCCCTCGTCTAGGGAGATAGAGCCCTGATCCTTCAACAGGGCAATTATCTTTGCTTTTGGAGAGGATCAAAGGGTCATTCTGTAGGAAGAAATGCGGGGGGGGGGAATGAGGCCACTCGAATGGCGCCACTGACCCTTTTATTCACATCCTATTTTCCCCATAGGGATACAGTGGCGCGTTTGGATTATAATGTGTTATCTAAGCCGTCTGTCTGGGTCACAACAGTTGCAGGCCTCCAGTAGAATCGTGTGCGCAGACACATGCATTCATAAAAGCTGTACACAGCTCCCTCCCCCTCCCCCCTTTGAAAACCGAAGCAGAGAAATGGGGGCTGCATTTTGCCATATCTTCAACATACCTTCCCCAAACCACACTTTCCCCAGTAGGTCTCTGTTTTTAACGCAGGGCTTATATTCTTTAGGACAATTCCATCATTGCATTGTTTAAACTAGCATTTAAAAGCACGGTGCAAAATATTGCTTGTGGCATTAAAACAAAAACCGGCTTCAGAATGATCTCAATCCTGCTGGAATTGGGTGGGTGGGTCTGGAAGGCAAATGGCCGACAGCTGCAGGGGCTTCTCAGCATATTTGGTGGTCAAATAACTCGCATGCTTTCTGGCTGAGATACAATATGCGAATCTTCCCCCTTGTATCTGGATCTGCTGAGTGATTTATAAGACAGCCCTGGAATTCAAGGAAGGCGGGCGCAGTTGCACTTTGATTTTATTTTGACCTTAGCCCAACCTGTTGTAGCGTCATCATAGGTCGGTAAGCCTCCCCTAACGAAAAAAGAATCAGAAAGACTCGGCCCCAGTCTTTGTCCTAGATAGAGATGATCGTTCGGAAAAGCAAAAACAACACGACCATGTGCAAGAGGATTAAAGGGGCTCCAGAACAACAGGAGGACGGGGAGCCAAGTGCAGAGCATGAGTGAGGAATGTCCTGGATGCCATAAATAATAAGACAGAACTGCAGAGCGGGGGTGAGCTGACGCTGAGTGGTGCGTGGCTGCAGCTTCATCCTGCAGAGGAAAACTGCGGCAGCCGCGACGATATTAATATCTCTGGGGTTTGCTGCAGACCGCGAGACACTGGGACCGGCTCTGCTCTCCTGCCCTTGGGCAGAAGCAGCAAAGGCTGCAAAGATGCAAATGCGCACGGCTGCCAAGCGAAGGCTCCTCTGATGCCCTAAATAAGGCTGGAGAAGGGATTGAATGAAGGGACGTTTCAGAGATTGGTCTCCCAGCTGTGGGTGCTGGATGTCAATGGTACGAAGCTGGATTTACATTTTTGTAAAATTGGGGAGGGCGGGGAAGGAAGGATGGGCAGGAAACAAGGCAAACCTCCTTGGAATGCCATATTTTGCCTTGTGTGCTCTCGTTTTGCCGGCTCTACTGTCTGTGTGTGCAGGCAGAATGGAAGAGACCTGTCTTCTCACCCAGCACCCACGTGGCATCTCTGCCCCTGTTCACTGCACTCCCCTGTGCAATGCAGATCCGATACCTTTCTGCTCTGTGAAACGTCCCCACCTATGTCTTGCCAAATGCAAGGTGGTTCTTTTAAAATGAGATTCGCAAGTACTACAAAACACAAGTGAGTGAGTGAGAAGAAGAAGAAGAAGAAGAAGAAGAAGAAGAAGAAGAAGAGTTTGGATTTGATATCCTGCTTTATCACTACCCGAAGGAGTCTCAAAGCGGCTAACATTCTCCTTTCCCTTTCTCCCCCACAACAAGCACTCTGTGAGGTGAGTGAGGCTGAGAGACTTCAGAGAAGTGTGACTAGCCCAAGGTCACCCAGCAGCTGCATGTGGAGGAGCGGGGAATTGAACCCAGTTCACCAGATTACGAGTCCACCGCTCTTAACCACTACACCACACTGGCTTAAAGATTAAAGATTTTATTCCAAACAGCAAGCAATATATGCACACCAAGCAACCACTTTGACCTGCCACTTGGAAGCCCTCAAGAAGCGGCGAAGTGACTCCCCCAGGTAGCCTCAGTGTGCATGGCCCCGCAGCCATCAGTCCGTGCACGAGCCTGTCCTAAAAACTCTGCCCAAAACCATCCGATTTATAGATAACTAGCCTGTGTGGCTTGCCCGACTGGCTATGTGCAGATTATTCATTAGTCCCCCACTCCCAATGCTTCAGTTTCTCAAAACTGTGTCCAACATCAAAGAAGGTACCTAGCACCAGAGGCAGAGCTAGCTGATCTGGCACCCTGAGCAACCTGTGGGGGCAGGGCTAGCCGCCCATGGGGGTTCCCAGGGGGGTGCGCCAGTGGCGGGGAGCGTCCCAGGGGGGTATGCCAGCGGTGGCACCCGTCCCGAGAGGGCACCGCCCACGGCGATGTCACCCTCCATTCAGGGATGACACAAGGGGCGAACCGCCCCCACCTTTCTCTGCTACTGCCTAGCATTATCACTTCCTCCCAATTGATTAGGACATTAAAGGCTGTTCTCATGCCATCAAACAACAAGAGAGAAGAGGAAGGAACAGAGGCAGGAAGGGCAACCGTGTTAGATCACTAACTCCTCGATATACAATTTATTTTCCGGATAGGTTGCCCATACAACCTAGTATGCCTCACTTTATTAAGTACAATTGCGGTCTTTAAAGAGGATGTCCCTTTTAATCTAATTTTCTTTGTTCCTGCCCTCTGCTTGCTCACCTGGGACAGTTCTCGCCTACTAAACATTTTATAGCTTCCCCCACTCTCCCTTTGCTGGGGTGCAGGGATGCCAACTTGAATAAAATGTTGAGGAGGCCCAGGTAAGCCCCACCCCGACATGATTGATCACATGATGTGGCACACAAACATAATTTGAACAGCAGTGCTCATTAACTGGGGGGGGGCTCAATTTATTGGGGGAGGCAAAGGGACCTCAGCCCCTAGAAGTTGGCTCCTATGGTGGAGTGGGGAGGGCATGTTAGGTATAATTGTTTGATTGTTTAATTGCACCTGAAATGCCTGCATGAGTATTGCTGACAGGGTTTAATATTGGAAAATTCCATTGCAGCGTACTGAAGCTCTCTAAGCTTCTAATTGAGTTGATAGTTAACTGTTGGTGTTCTCTGCTAGCTTTCACGTGGATGTTTAACCTTAGATCATGTGAAAGGTATTTGATTGCAAATCTCCATCTTGAAGGGTGTTGCCTCTTGGCCATTTGTTCCCAGGCACAGTGAGAGAAGGATGTGATAAATGAGTCTCTCCAGGAGCTGCATAGCCTTAGGCTGAATGCAGGCTAATGCAAGCTATGGGAGAGACAGTCCTTTGATTTTTGCTCTAATTGTAATCATGTTATATGAACCACCTATGTTTGAATATGCATATGCTTTATACAACTTTCTGGATGTATCATTGATTGTTTTGTACCTGTTTTGAAGACGTTCTGGTTAGAAAAGCTTTGAATATTATTTATGGGTCTGGGCAATTTTTATTTCCAAAGGAGATGGTTTTTATGCATCCAATTGCTTCATGCTGTGCAATATTGATATCTACAGTAGGAGAGGACTTCTGTCCTTCAACCCAACTGGATTTGCATTCGGCTATTCCTTTGTGCTGAACCTCCACTAAAAATGTCAGTGGGAATCACTGCAGACCACAGGCACAAAGAAGGCAGGAGATGATTCTCATTCTTTCTACTTCCTGCCTGCAGCCTGCACACTTCTCACAAATTTTGCATGAGAAGGAAGAAACTAGGATTACTCATCCTGACATGTGATGCCAAATCTGTAATGAAGGCAAAGAACTGGAGTGCTTTGGATTTGAAGATGGTTCCTTTCTCCTCTCCAGATGTTCCCAGTCTAATGAAATGTCAAAGAAATATTAGCATCATCACATGTTGTTGGTAATACTATCACCTCAAACGTAAGTTTCTCTGGTTCTTGAGAGGGACTAGGAAGACTCAGTTAAGGCTGTATGACTCACTGTTAGAGTCTGGAGTTTGTGTCCATTTCAGAATCTAGTAGCAAGACAAGCTGCAGGAAAATGGTACCTTTCCTCTAGAATGTTTCTTTGCCCTTTGTGATAGTCCCTTGGTAAATGGAAAATACAAGGGCATAAGAAGAACCCTTCCAGATCAGACGAAAATCTTATCTAGATCCTTACCAAGATTTGCTTACCAAGACTTGCTTACATCACTACTCACTCCAGTATTCATTCATGCTTGCAAATATTATCGGCTTCGGTTATAGACATTTCCTTTAAAATAAATACCGTATTGGCCTGAATATAAGCCTCACTTTCCCCCCAAATTCCGATCATGAAAAGTTAAAGTGCAGCTTATATTCATGACCTTACGGTATGCAGCCAGGAGCACAGGGCAAACAGCACCAGGAGCGCGGGGAAGCCGCCCCACGTATCCTCTCTCCCAAGGCCGGGGAAGGGAGAGAGCGAGGAAGGGGAAAGGCCGCTGGCAATGCAGCGCGGCTCCCCCCTCCCCCATACGCAGCCAGGAGCAGCGAGTAATGGAGCGGCTTATATTCAAGTATTTTTTTCTCCTCCCCCCTCTAATTTTAAAGGTGTGGCTTATATTCGGGTGCAGCTTATATTCGGGCCAATATGGTAAATAAAAATGGTAAAGACACCCAAAACACTTAAACACTCGAACCTCCCAGTATTTGTTTTAAACTGAGCAGGCTTTATCTGCAGAAGATGTCAGGGTTGCACCAGATGAGCAGAAGTGGTGGCAAGCCCCCCTAGGCGAAGCGGCAACCACGGAAGAGTCCAGAAAAATGGAGGGATTCTTACCTGAAGAAGACTGGTGGCGACACTCCTCAGAAGAGGAAGAAGCAGATGGGGAAGAGGGAAGGCCAGAACAGGAGGAGGAAGAAGTTGAGCCAGAATCAGACCCTTGTGAGGAGAGGAGCCAGATGGCCCCCTCCCCTCCTCCCATCTCAGTTGTAGAGCGTAGAGCTGAGAAACGGAGGGAGCAATTGGAGGCAGTTGCAGCTCGTAAAAGGTGTGGTGATGAGCTGGCTACTTAAGGAAGGCCAGCTGCTTCCCTCACCAGCACCTGCAACTGCTGTGCTGAAGCACGTAGTTGTGCCTGCTCATCCTGTTCCTGGTTCCTGTGTTCCTGACTCCTGGCTTCCTCCTGACCTTGGCTTTGTGACTTCGGTTTCTGACTCCTGGCTTAATCCTGACCTCGGCTTCCTGACTTCTGGCTTGAACTGACTTTGGCTGGCTTCTGACCTGGACTGTTTAACCTCGGCTTTATCAGACTGACTGCTGCTGTTCAGCGCGCCAACTTGTTGGCGTCCTAACAGAAGAGTTGGTTTGCAAATTTCATCCAGTCCTATCAAAAGGTAAAGGAGTTGCAGCCAGTTTTAAATTTCCCCATAACAGTGAACGGCGAGACAAGAAAATCCAGGTTCTTCCCCTGCAAAGTGAGGTTCTGATTTGGATCTGCGGTGAAGCAAGCAGCCTCCACAATGGTCCAAGCCTAATTTGGTTGCTTTCCACATCACTGAATCAGGGTCCAAATAAAAAATTGTGCATGGTAAACTGATATGCACCAAATAGGACAGACTTGGGCACTTGAGAGGCCAAGTCTATGCTGCTTTGTATATATATATACATGCATAAACGGTAAACAAACAAAGAATGTGGTCCTGTAAAATGAGCATATATTGTATATATAAAGTAACAATAGTCCCTTTGTTAAACACTTGTAGTCCTCTGGCCCTGAATGGATGCTGCAGCAGGGCTTGTTAGATACATAAAAGCCTTTCTCGCCAACATGCTGAGCTTCGTCCCTGTTCACTGTCTCCACCGATTCAGCACGGCAGTCCCAGCAATCGTTTCCTTATATTGCTAAACACAAGTCTTCTGAGAATTGGGTGGCATCCCCCAATATGCTCATTTATACAGTGGTGGCGCTGCGGGTTAAACCACAGAGCCTAGGGCTTGGTGATCAGAAGGTTGGCGATTCGAATCCCCGCGACGGGGTGAGCTCCCGTTGCTTGGTCCCTGCTCCTGCCCACCTAGCAGTTCGAAAGCACGTCAAAGTGCAAGTAGATAAATAGGTACCGCTCCGGCGGGAAGGTAAACGGCGTTTCCGTGCGCTGCTCTGGTTCACCAGAAGCGGGTTTGTCATGCTGGCCACATGACCTGGAAGCTGTACGCCGGCTCCCTCGGCCAATAATGCGAGATGAGCGCCGCAACTCCAGAGTCAGACACGACTGGACCTAATGGTCAGGGGTCCCTTTACCTTTACCTCGGGTTAAGAACTTGATTCGTTCTGGAGGTCTGTTCTTAACCCGAAACTGTTCTTAACCTGAGGTACCACTTTAGCTAATGGGGCTCCCTGCTGGCGCCGCGCCGCTGTCGTGCGATTTCTGTTCTCATCCTGAAGCAAAGTTCTTAACCCGAGGTAATATTTCTGGGTTAGCGGAGTCTGTAACCTGAAGCATCTGTAACCCGAGGTACCACTGTATTGTCTTTTCTCTCAAATGCTCGAAGCACTTCATATATATCATTGCAACATCACTGTAAGGGCAGGCCAGTATTATTATATTTATTTATGTTGCGCCCATCTGTGTGCATGGCACTTCACAAAGAATTAGCAATCCTCGCTCCCAAAGAAAAAATAGTGTGATTCCATACTAGTTTGGGGTAATATTTGTATTTACCCATGCAAAAGGCAGAACTGTCATACGGTCATCTCCAGTGAGCGACGTCACTTCGCCAACCAAAGTTAATAGCAATAATGAGCATGGTCACATCATTGTTTAAAAACGTTCCATATAAGCTCAAGGATTTTTAGCACAGCCCCAATATCCCAGTCTGCTCGTGACATGTGGGGTTGGGAAGGACCATAGCTTAGGGGCAGAACACATGCCTTACATGCTAAAGGTCCCAGGTTCAAATCCCGCCAACTGCAGGTAGGGCTGGGAAACCTCCTGTCTGAAACCCTGGAGAAGTTGCTGCCAGCCAGTGTAGGTAATATGAGTTGGTGTTAGGCAGCTTCATTATGTCCCTAAGCATGGCATTGCATTTAAAGCCATCTACCGTATACGTGAATAAATTTGCTGAAATGTGTAGCAATAGCAGTCTATGCTAGCATCGTTTTACAGCACTTTTGGAAAACATGCTAGATCATCGTGTAGGAATCTACACATTCTTGAGAGCAAATAATGAAGTATTTATCTGCCACAAATAAAACCATATCACCAAAGCTAATGGGGGTAAGTTTGCTATTTGGTAGAATTATATATTACCCCTAACTTTAACTTATAGCATTTTATTTTTAAATACTCTCTTGCAATTATTGTTTTTGACAAAGAAATAAAAGGCAGCCCTGTTTAGGGAAGTTTTTAATGTTTGATGTTTTATCGTGTTTTTAATATTCTGTTGGGAGCTCCCCAGAGTGGCTGGGGAAACCCAGCCAGATGGGCGGGGTATTAACAACAACAACAACAACAACAACAACAACAACAACAACAACAATAAAAACAGATTTCCTCTTTTTGACGTCTCTTCTTTTTATTTGAGGCATCTTGACTTGGTGTAAATCTTTGGGCTGGACATTTTTCACAGCACATGTGAGTTTACTCTTTCATGGCATGCTCATTCTTCTCAGCTTTCCCATCTCTAATTTCACTCCGCTTGTTACTTCCTTTTCATTATTTATTTAAAACATTTGTTCCCTTCTGTGTCAGAGGAGCAGAAATGGTAGGGTTTGTTTGTTTGTTGTTGTTTTAAAAAAAATGCAGACTACATTACAATCCCATACATGTCCATCCAGAAGGAAGCCCCACTGAATTCAATGGGAATTACACACCAGGGCAAGTGTTTTCCAGAATTGTAGCTAGGTAAATAACCCAGGTGGTGCTGTGGGTTAAACCACAGAGCCTAGGGCTTGCTGATCAGAAGGTCGGCGGTTCGAATCCCTGCGACGGGGTGAGCTCCCGTTGCTTGGTCCCTGCTCCTGCCAACCTAGCAGTTCGAAAGCACGTTAAAGTGCAAGTAGATAAATAGGTACCGCTCCAGCGGGAAGGTAAACGGCGTTTCCGTGCGCTGCTCTGGTTCGCCAGAAGTGGCGTTGTTATGCTGGCCACATGACCCGGAAGCTGTACGCCGGCTCCCTCGGCCAGTAACGCGAGATGAGCGCCGCAACCCCAGAGTCGGACACGACTGGACCTAATGGTCAGGGAATCCCTTTACCTTTAAATAACCTTTAAAAGTAAAAACACCAGCAGATAGGCATTGTCTGTGTTTGCATCTGTGACTACACGGGAGATAAACTGCAAGTGCTTTGCAGTAGCCTTCTGAGGTCGAGTAGGATGAAAGGTACCCTATACACATTTTAATAAAATAAATTAAGCTAAACTTTGGATCATTCCCCTGCACTAGCAGTGCTCAAATTATGGGCTGGTGGTGGAATATGGGGGTTCTTCTGGTCACCTGACTTTACATACTGCCGTAGTATGTCCAAGTCGCAGAAGCTGCTATTCAGGGGTAGCGAACATAGTACCATATTTTTCGCTCTATAAGGCGCACCTGACCATAGGACGCACCTAGTTTTTAGAGGGGAAAAGCCCCATTTTTTGAGGATCAGCTCAAATTTCTGCAGCTTCTTTTGCAAAGGAGAAAAGCCCCATTTTTTGAGGATCAGCTCAAAGTTGTTGAGCTTACTTTGCAAAGGGAAAAAACCCTGTTTTATGGGGTTTAACTCACAGTTCTGCAGCTTCAGGAAGCCATTTCTACAGTTTCCAGACAGATAATCTAATCAGCCAGTCACATGTCGCTGGGGAAACAGCCTCCCTCTGCAAGGGGGCAGGGCTGGAATCTCTCTCCCTTATCTCTCTCTCCGATCATTTGCTGAGCAGCTGCTCAGCGGGCTTCCTTTCAACACCCCCTTATCTCTCTCTTTTTTAAAAAAGCACGATCTGCTTTTGCCCCTGGGCAGTTCAGCTCCAGGGACCATACATTCGCTCCATAAGACGCACAGACATGTCCCCTTACTTTTTAGGAGGAAAAAAGTGCGTCTTATGGAGCGAAAAATACGGTACTTGTCAGTTGTTGTTCGACTCCCATCAGTCCCAGCCGGAATAACCAATGATCAAGGCTTACGATAGGGTTTCTCAAACTTGGGTCTCCAGCTGTTGTTGGAGTGCAACTCCCATTATCTCTCTAGCTAGCAAGGTCCATGGTCAGGGATGATGGGATGTGTAGGAGACCCTGGCTTATAGGAATTGTAATCGGTAATAGCTGCAGTGAGCACCATGTTGGATACCCTCGATACAAGTGTGGCAGAGACAGGCAGGGGTGAGGCAGTGAAGAAGAAAAGCTGGAAAGCTGTGTTGTTTGAAGTGACAAGGACTAAGGCAAGTTTGCTTTTCCTGTGTGCAATTCTGGTGGTTTCAAACTGTAGGTCTCTCCCTCTCTGCTCCTGGGCTCATCATTCATTGGACAAGGCAGCCTTTAGGCCAACGTAATTGTAGAGTACACCCAGGGCTAGTATATTGCAAATACAGTGGTACCTCGGTTTTCAAAAGTCTCGGAAGTCAAACGTTTTGGTTTTAGAACGCTGAAAACCCAGAAGTAACTGCTTCGGTTTTCGAACATTTTTCGGAAGTCAAATGTGCCATGCGGCTTCCGTATTGAGTTTTCCATAAATAAATGCTTTGGTTTTTGAACATTTCCGAAGTCGAATGGTCTTCTGGAACAGATTACATTTGAAAACCGAGGTACCACTGGATAGGAATGTGCCCCCAATCAATGCCCAATATCATATTTTTCAAAAAATAAATATTGCATGTGTTAAGAATAAAGACAAAGACACAAAACTTCTAGGACAGGGAATGCCTTTTATTCACAAACCCACAACATTAAATGGCTTGGGCTTGTGATAAAAACCTTCATGTTTTAGAGCACAGATCAGTTATTGTAGGGCAAACAAAGGTTTCTGAACACGGCTACATAAATTAACTGATCAGACCCAAACTTGAATGTTGTTAAATAGCTTTAATTTCCCTGTAAGAGCAGCACCATTGTGACATTTTGCTTTAGTATTCCTCTCCTTCTTCTTCACCCTCCCCTTCGACAGAATCCACACCCACTTCTTCGTAATCCTTCTCTAGGGCAGCCATGTCCTCCCGGGCCTCCGAGAACTCGCCTTCCTCCATCCCTTCCCCAACGTACCAGTGGACAAAGGCACGCTTGGCATACATCAGGTCAAACTTGTGGTCCAGGCGAGCCCAGGCCTCAGCAATGGCTGTGGTGTTGCTCAGCATGCAGACGGCACGCTGCACTTTGGCCAGGTCGCCCCCGGGGACCACTGTGGGGGGCTGGTAGTTGATACCAACCTTGAAACCGGTGGGGCACCAGTCCACAAACTGAATGGTACGTTTGGTCTTGATGGTGGCAATAGCAGCATTGACATCTTTGGGAACAACGTCCCCACGGTACAACAGGCAGCAGGCCATGTATTTACCGTGACGAGGGTCACATTTCACCATCTGGTTGGCTGGCTCAAAGCAAGCGTTGGTGATCTCTGCTACAGAAAGCTGTTCATGGTAAGCTTTCTCGGCAGAGATGACTGGGGCGTAGGTGGCCAGGGGGAAGTGGATTCGGGGATAGGGCACCAGATTGGTCTGGAATTCTGTCAGATCTACATTCAGGGCACCGTCAAATCGCAGGGAGGCTGTAATGGAGGACACAATCTGACCTATCAACCTGTTCAGGTTGGTGTAAGTGGGGCGCTCAATGTCAAGATTCCTGCGGCAAATGTCATAGATGGCCTCATTGTCTACCATGAAGGCGCAGTCGGAGTGCTCCAGGGTGGTGTGGGTGGTCAGGATGGAGTTGTAGGGCTCGACGACAGCTGTGGAGACTTGGGGAGCTGGGTAGATGGAGAACTCCAGCTTGGACTTCTTGCCATAGTCAACGGACAGGCGCTCCATCAGCAAGGAGGTGAACCCAGAGCCAGTGCCCCCACCAAAACTGTGGAAGACCAGGAAGCCCTGGAGACCTGTGCACTGGTCGGCCTGTTGGGATAAATTGATGCTAATGTAAATAAATCATTTATTTTTTTCTCTGCATTCTGTTTAGATGAGAAAGGACTGTCTACCTATGTAACTTCAACAGTGAACGTGTTTCAATCTGGTTCATGACATTCTGTGTCACCAAGCTTTTTGGGCCAATGAACATATTTTGAAATTTTGCAAAATGGGATTTAAAAAAAATAATAGTTTAGAATGCTTAGTTGCTGTTCAAAAAGATTACAAGAAACATCCATTTCCCCATAAACTTATTATGATGATTTATACATATTATCTTCAAGTAGGTTAGCTTGATCTTCAACGTAACTCCAGTGTCAAGCAAACTTTGTAATCCCTAACATTATAATAAGGTCTATAATTAATGTATATCTGCATTTTTAATACTAACCTAGTAGCTAATATCAACGATGATCTTCTTTTAACTACGGATATTTGTTATATGGCAGTAAACAAAACAGCAACATACGATCATGTTGCTTCGTTTTCTATCCTTCACAAATCTTCCATCAGACAAAATATGTTTACCAGTTTGCGTATCCTGTCGAGGACCAGGTCAATGATCTCCTTGCCAATGGTGTAGTGGCCCCTGGCATAATTGTTGGCAGCATCCTCCTTGCCAGTGATGAGCTGCTCAGGGTGGAACAGCTGGCGGTAGGTGCCAGTGCGCACCTCATCTGCGGAGAGAAGCAATTGGAAGCATCAAGACACCTAGCATCCCTCCTGTAGACACAAACATAGCTAGAAAGCTATTAGCAGTGCCTTGCTTGCTCACCAATCACAGTTGGCTCCAAGTCCACAAAGACTGCCCTGGGGACGTGCTTGCCAGCTCCCGTCTCACTGAAGAAGGTGTTGAAGGAGTCGTCTCCTCCGCCAATGGTCTTGTCACTGGGCATCTGCCCATCAGGCTGGATGCCGTGTTCAAGACAGTAGAGCTCCCAGCAGGCATTGCCAATCTGGACTCCGGCTTGGCCAACGTGGATGGAGATGCACTCACGCTAAAGGTGAAGAAGCAACACATATATGTATTAATTTGGATTTGGTTTTGGGTGCTCTTTTAATCATCCTGCTATTTAGGATTCCGCTCGTAAGCTACAGCTGTAATCGCTACCTCAGTCATGTCAACTGGACATCAATAGAAGAAACGCAGGCAACCAGTTTTGGGGCAGATGCTTACAAGGTGAAAAGCAAAGGTCAGTGAATGGCAAAGCCAAAAATTGTGCTAAAGAAGAATGGCAACTTCAGCTCACAGAATATGTGCAGCTTGCAGTCTTAACAGAATAAGAGAACAAGAAGAACATACGTTTAGAGAAGATTGGAAAACGTTTATTGAATATATGGGGGAATTGTGTATACTTGCAAACGTTGGCAGCATTAAGATAAATTCAACAGTGTAAATAAGTTTTGATGGCTGCAATAATGGAATACTGAATGGTTTAGTTTTTGTAAAATATGCAGGGATTTTTATATGCAAAATGAACCATGGAAAGAGAAAGTAAGTCACTGATATTTTAAGGATGTTTACATGAGTATTTTAAATTGTAAAACAGAAAATTTAATAAAAGTTATTTATATATAAAAAAGCCAAAAATTGTGTAGCAGGTCCATTGTTCAAAAACACTGTTCAAATGGGAGCTAAAAAACAGTGTGAGAGAGCCACCTTAATCCCCTTGAAGACAATCAAGTGTAACTTAAATGATCTAGTAGCATACCTGTTAATTAGCAAGGATGCCACACCCAGCCTATTGTTCCTTGGATACTATGAATCTCAGTGAATTCACTATTCAACTTTCTCTTTGTTGTTCATGGAGATTTGGAGACATATTATCCAAGAAGGCTCAACCTTACATGGCACATGGCAGATGCCTGAATTTTCAGAAGACCCAAGTCCTTTGAACCCTTGGGTTTATCTTCAGTCTTTTCCTCCCTCCACTTTGCAAGCACAATGTGCTCAATCCCAGGTATTGTCTCAGTTGCTGCCAGGGACATTTAGTCATTTGAGGAGATATATTCCTTAGCTCATAGACAACACCAAGAAATGCCACACCCTCTCCAGGAAAACTGGGTATTCTTCTGCATTAGGTACACACATTCTAGTCAATTATTTTTGCTGACAACGCCCACGCTGACTGCTGGAGCCTGCGTTCTGTGATGGATTAACACAGCCGAGTCTATTTCCAGCATGATCTCATTATACCGTTTTGCCAATTTTCCCTTCTCTGACCTCGGCTGAGAACATGCTTGGGAATAAAATAAATCAATTATGGGGGTGGCTGGATCAGAAGACAAACCTATCTCCTGCCAAGGAGGGCATGTTGCTGTCTGTTCCTCCCATGAAAATTGACAGTGCGTGTGTGTGTGTTTTTAAGTCCCAGTATCTTTTTACTATATTGGGAAAGTTTCAGGGGCAGTTAAAGAGCAGAGAATGCATAGATGAAAGCTATCTGCAACAGAACGGCGAGGGTGCTTTTCGAAAACGGCAACCAACGCAGTTAAGCCGCCCTGCAGCATTATTGTCTCTCAATAATTATTCTGGTCACATCTGCCACAGGAGCCACCCTCTTTGTCTGCTGTCGCAGCCATCGCCTTCTGCATTCAGACCAATCTGTGGGCTGGGAGGGGGATGGGGGAGGGAAGGAGCTGCCACTTAAACCGACGTGATTCTCGGTGGGTGCCCAGCCCAGCCTTCCCCACCCCCTCTTCCCGACTGCTTCCCATCCTTAACACAGATTCCTTGCTAACAATGCTGCTCTTTATGCGGAATCTCTTGGAGCGATGCAAGGGCGTGGCTTCTGCCAAGATGATCCCCTCTGCTCACAAGAAATCGGCAGAGCTGACAACTCCTGAACTGGTGGCGATTTTTTCCCCAGACTACGCATGCCTCTGCTCAGAAGCAAGCTCCCCTGGCTCTAGTGGCGTTTCCTCCTAGAGCGCAGGATTGCCGCAGAAGACTAGAAAGCTTCGGTATAAGCCGCCCCCCCCCCCGGAACCAACCCCAGCTACACCGGTGCTAATTTTTGTCCCCTTGCGGAATCACTAGTGACACAGAAATCAATCCTACTGAGTATTTTGTTTCAGACGCAAACCTATTGCTTTTGTTTGCTACTGAAATACGTTTACTTCCAAGGGGGTGTGTGGAATCCTGAAGCTTCAACCCCATAACATTTGCAGAGGCGTAGCGTGGGCGGGCAGAGGGGGTCCGTGGCCCCACATTTTTGAAGGGGCGCAATTGGGTCCCCCGCAACGGGCACAGAGCCCTGGCAGCTGAGGCGTGGCAGCAGGCGGGTTAGTCTAGTGGGCAGGCGCGCCCTCTCCCCACTCACACACCCACCCCAGCTTCCCAGTCCACCAGAGGGCGCAACACTTGCCCTACCCCGAGCGCCTGCAACCCATGCTACGCTTCTGCATTTAGTACGCGTTGTTTGTTTGGATTCTTTTTTTTAAGGGGTTTTAATTTTATAATCACTGATAACCCCCAGTCTAATCAGGTTTACATCCTATGAAATAACCCCACCCCCACATTCATCCCACTTCCTTCCGAGTCAGGAGAGCAGCCTTTAATTGCTGATGTCTCCATTTGCGCCCTTGCATTCGGGTTAAAGCACAGGCTTGCTTGGGGCTGGTACCGTTGCTTCCCTGCTGACACTGCCTCCTCCTCCTCCTCCTCCTCCCTCCTATGCGCATCCGCAGCTGGGAAGGGCTGGTGATGGAGACGCAAGCCGCAAGCCAGAGCTATGCAGGCAGCAGGAAGCCACCCTTGCCTCGCCTTTCCCAGCCAAGGGGAAGCCATTGCGTCAGGCTTCGCAGATGTACCGCTGCCGCCGCTTTGGAACACAACAGCTCGTCCTTTTTTATTATTTTTTCTTTTTGCAGAGGGGAAGGGAGAAGGAGGAACTAGTAGCCTCAGGAAGGCTCTCTGCATTTCCACAGCTCGGCAGCAGCAGCAGCGAGCCGATGGAAGAAAAAGAGCCGCCGCAAAGGCGCAGGGACAAAGCATGCCCAGAATAGCCAAGAGAAAGATGGGGAAGAAAGCAGAACTGGCTTGGGGCGGGCCAGGAGGAATGCTGCCAGGATTGCCTGTGCTTTGTCCCACCCCCCTCCTCCTCTGAAACCCCCCGCAGCCGAGAGGCGCTGGCGCTTACCATATCTGCCTCTTGGTTGCCGAGCTTCGAGAAATCAAACGGGAGCCGAGGAGGGTGATGCTTTCTTACAGCGCGACTCTTAGGAGGTCGATGTAAGAGAACCTGTAGCACACAGGGCAACGCGGCTCCCTATATACAACCTCGTCACCATGGGGACGGGCGAAGGCTTTTTGCGGTTGGTCGAGACACCCCCAATCTGCCTGGAGAAACCAGGGGAGGAGAAAAGCCATTGGCTCAGGGCGCATAGGATGAGGTAATCTCTTCACACACCCCGCCTCTCCTCAGCATCCAAAGTCGGCTCGCATCCTCCAGACAAAGAGACCAAACAGAAGAACAGTTACTCTCTTCCATGCGCCATAGCGCGCGAGGCAGGGCGGGGCGCGGGGGGGGGCAGTACTAGAGGAGCATCTGAATTTTTTGCATGATTTTAAACAACATTTAAGTACTGCCCTCTCCCCGCTCAGGACGGTGCAGCCCAAAATGTCAATCCTGCATTGACATGCAAAGAAATAATGTTGCCACGAGATGCGCATTTCTGCAGGTCGCTGGGCTGAGATTCCCATAATTTGAAGAAGAAAAAAAGTACTGTATTTTTATTATTTTTATATTTTGGAAAGAGAGGTCTGGGCAACTGGTGATTGCTTTCATTTGATGAGCACAGAAGATTTAATACTATATATATATATATATATATATATATATATATATATATATATATATGATATAATTAATAAAAAGATATAATGGAGGAAACTTGGGACTTAATGGGGCCACAGCGGTGCTGACGAGCAGGCAAAAATGTTAGGGGTCAGCAGAATTATGCATTCAAGGAAAAAGCTGCAGAAGGCTCTCTACGCCCAATTGTGCCTTACGCTGCAGACCTGCTGTAAAAGCGACTTGGTTACAAACCTGCCGTGTCACACGGATGCCCTGGGCAAATTACGCAGCAAGCTGGGGAGAGGGACGCAGCGCCCAATGGGAATCTGAGGCTGACGTGGAAATAAGTCTGGGATCGGGTCCCTGTTCCTCCCAGTCTACTAAAGAGTGAGACGCGCGTGGGTGGTGGGGGAGCCCTCGCCGAGGAGAAAGCGCCGTAGGCGGCTTCCGGGATGGAGGTTTCTTTCCTACCAGGGGACGCGGTGAAGGGGAAGATCTGTACCCAGAGCTTGAAAAGAACGGGCTGAGGGTGGGCCCGGTGGGGATAAAAAATGATAAACTGGGATGTTTTTTTGTAACTGGGGGAAGGAAGGAGAGAGAAACCCAGAGCTAAGCAGGGGCGCCCAGGTCAGGCGGCAAAGCCTTAAGCGCAAGAAAAAAACAAAACTGCCGCTTTCCTCCTCTCCTGTTTCCAGCAAACCGCTCCCAGCTTCCTTTCTGCAGCCAAGAAGGGCGAAGGAAGGCGGGTGGGTGTGCGCGCCCTCCTGTAGGGAAGGCCACCGGAGCATTTGTTCAAACGCCCCAAGGCTGGGTGTGGCTTTTTGTCCGGGGAAGAAGCAACGGGGAGGGGGCGCGGGGGAAGGAGGAGTAACCATCACATTCTCCGTCGATCCGGATCATGCCTGACAAGGGCTTGCAGTTGATCTTTCCCGGCTCTTCAGCCGCTTCTCGCTCCATCCACGCCCTCCTCCCATGCTAGTCTGGCAAGATAGACGGCGGGTGGCGGGGAATTGCGCGCGGAAGAGAGAGAGACAGCTGTTTGCAGGTGGAGAAGGAGGCAGGCAGCCAGGCTACTCCCCCCCCCCCAAACCAGAAAGATGAAAACCCACGTTGTATCCCCTCGCCCTCTTCACGCCAAGATCCCGCATCTTTTACGCATTTTCTATGTTATATAAATGTGCCCCCCCCAAAAAGCTGGTTGGATTGAGCCCCCTCGACCTCTCCAGCGGATGCCCAGATCTTCCTCCGACCTTTATTTCACCATGCCCGTTTGATTGAAACATTTGACTGGCAGCCTTGATTCCCTGACATTGACCTGCTGCAACCAGCTCCCCAAACCGCCTCCCCAGATATAGCTTCCTTCTGACAATAAATATTTTGATAGAATAAGCAGTAGCTCCTGTTGAGACAAATTTCAATGCACAGTTACTAGCTGGCCCTCAGATCAATGGATGAGTTTCCTGAGCGTGGACGATGCGTTTTACCCTGCCCCAAACTTCGACCGTGCAACTTGGTATTCAGCGGTGTGGGATCTATATAAGCAGATCATTTTCTTTTAGCGATTCTTGAAAGCCGGTAGCTAATTCATTTCCATTAGGTTGCTACCGTTTCTCCTGGGAGTGGTGGCCTGTGCTTTTAGCAGTGGAACAGCCTGCACGAGTGAGCCTAGGGGAGATTGATTTATTTATTTATTTATTTATTTATTTATTTATTTATTTATTTATTTATTTATTTATTTATTTATTTAAATCATGAAGATGCAGCTGTGATAGGGAAGCAGGCTGGATTTCTAGCTGTCACGCTGTTTTCAAAGGCACCGGGGAGCCCTGCCCTCAAACAAAAGCTGTAACCTAATGTCACTTTAAGAAAGGCACGGACGTCATAAGTAGTTCTATAACCACATTCTGTAATTGCTCCAAATGATGGAGCTGACTCCTTTTACTTTTATTTATTTTAAAAAATCTAGACTGCAGGCATAAATCTGGGATTTATGGAACACTGAAATAGCAATGTATATTATAGCAAACAAACAAGGAAAGGGTGGTTTTAGCTTTGTCACTAGAATATGGTAAAGCCCTAGTGCAGAGCACAGGAACATCATTATTGCAATTCCTCCTTTTGGAGTTTTTCTTGTTCCATGAGGACTAGAAAAGCTCTCTTTTTAAAAAAGAAATGGAGATTGTGCTAATGTTTAGTAAGTGAAGGGGAGGGGAGAGACTTCATCAGGGAAGGCCTCTTTTCACCTGCCTTGCCCCACCCCCTGGCCCTGGGACTCCTAAGGGAGCTGGTCCTGGAGGAAGAACTGTGAGGGGAGAGACTCCGTCAGGCAAGACCTTCTTCTACCTGCCTTGCCCCACCCTCCAGTCTCTGCTTCTCAATTTGTATTGTATTATTTTATGCACTGTGTCTTGCCGTTTTATTGATTATAGTTTAGAATTTATTATTGTTCCAGTGACAGGTAGGTAGCTGTGTTGGTCTGTCATAGTCAAAAAAAAAAAAAAATTCCTTCCAGTAGCACCTTAGAGACCAACTAAGTTTGTTTTTGGTATGAGCTTTCGTGTGCATGCACACTTCTTCAGATACCATGCACACGAAAGCTCATACCAAGAACAAACTTAGTTGGTCTCTAAGGTGCTATTGGAAGGATTTTTTTTCATTTTTCATTTTGTTTTTATTATTGTTGTTAAGAGTGGATTTCTGTTTAATTTTTATATGTTGATATTTAATATTCTATAGATATCACTTTATTTGATATAAGTTGCTTATTTTAAAGTTATGTTTTATCGTCACATTTTTGTATTGGATTATTAGATTGCTATAAGGTGTACATTCTTTGATTCTTCAGCTTGTAAACTGCTTTGGGTATTGTAAAATAGAAACTGTATACAAATAAAAAATGATGATGATGATAAGTAAAAGAAGCCTATCGCAGATAAAAAAAGAAGTTAGCTAACTTGCAGCATAGACAAGTGTTCCAGATACGCTAAAACATAGCGGTCATAAAAAAGAAGAAGAAATCTTATCAATTTTTGCTGGGGTTTCTTAATAATAATAATAAAGCCCAACTATTTCCTAACATGTTTAAGAAGTTCATGAGCAAATAATAATGCAATTTATTTATTTATTAAAGTAGTTCATGAGGTTTAGTAACAAAGCAAGTATATACCTACAGAGACTTCATTAGCATTAGTGGGCTGTTGGCTGGTGCCAAGTGAGCATCAATATTTTACTCCAACCAAGCTGCCCCCTGCTAAGAACTCCCAACTAATCAATGAAACAAGCTAAATGGAAAAGGATGGGAGAGGGGCATGATTGTGGGGTTATGTATGATTTCTTTACACTAGTAAATGTAGGGGGTTTGCATCTGGGGAATAATTGGGATAGGCACATTTCAGCTTCACTGGGGAACAAGTAGAATGAAGAGTATAATGCTTTCCATGCATTATATAATAAGATTCTGAGCTCAGCTTTAGCCAGACACAGCAAACTGCTATGTTTGCCTTCCCCTGCGGTTCATTGAGATACATATTGCTCACTTGCAATACTGTATCTCTCTTCCTGGATGATGATCAGTACTTTCTGAGCAGGGCTATTTTGTGCCTATTCCTTGCCTCGTGGGGGGAAGGAAGGTGATGCCAGGAAACTCAATTCTCTGTATGGTCTAGTTCTCAGGGTCATTTTATTCTGGTTTGTGCAATGGCTTTTCAGTGCATTTGTGACAATAGGAACCAGGCTTGAAACGAGATCCAGTTGAACGCTAGCCAGAAATGCTACAACACGGGAAATGATTCTTGTTCTATTGGGGTTTTCTTTTCCTGGTCTACTTACAAACTGATTTTTTTAAAAAAAATATCATTAGTGGCTTTAATTGTTATTATCATTTGCCTGACGACACTAACTGCTGTGGCTTTGCTAAGGAGACAATCCAAACACTCACAAATGAATGGCTTGGCTCCCAAACAAATTTGCTCCCGGATGCTGCAAACCCGGAAGTAAGTGTTCCGGTTTGTGAACTTTTTTTGGGAAGACGGCTTCTGCTTGAGTGCAGGAAGCTCCTGCAGCCAATCGGAAGCCACACCTTGGCTTTCGAATGGTTTCGGGAATCGGACGGACTCCCGGAACGGATTAAGTTCAAGAACCAAGGTACCACTGTACTTGCACCAATCACAGTGGCAGATGAGTCAAGTTTAGGAGTCCCATCCTGCGGCCACAGATGTTGGAGGAGATGCCCCGGCCCAACCATTAAGCAGAGTGAGGCAGCAGCTGATTTTGGGTGTCTGCCTCAAGTGTCAAAATAACTTGGCCGGACTTGGGTCTCATGTACCTCAACAGGGGGAGGGGGGGAGGAGCACATTTGCTGTTCCACTTTGGGGACACACACAAAAAAAGAATTGTAGAGCTGGAAGAGACCAAAGGACCATCTAGTCTTGTGGTTCCCAACGTGGGGCACCCCCCCCACAGGGGGGGGGCAATTTGATTTTTAAGGGGGGCAATTCGAGAATGAGTTATTAACAGTGAATGGCCTTTTAGGCTTCCATCATGTGAATAGGAGTTCACTTAGAATCATAGAATCATAGAGTTGGAAGAGACCACAAGGGCCATCCAGTCCAACCCCCTGCCAAGCAGGAAACACCATCAAAGCATTCCTGACAGGTGGCTGTCAAGCCTCTGCTTAAAGACCTCCAAAGAAGGAGACTCCACCACACTCCTTGGCAGCAAATTCCACTGTCAAACAGCTCTTACTGTCAGGAGGTTCTTTCTAATGTTTAGGCGGAATCTTCTTTCTTGTAGTTTGAATCCATTGCTCCGTGTCCTCTTCTCAGGAGCAGCAGAAAACAACTTTTCTCCTTCCTCCATATATATGACATCCTTTTATATATTTGAACATGGCTATTATATCACCCCTTAACCTTCTCTTCTCCAGGCTAAACATACCCAGCTCCCTAAACCGTTCCTCATAAGGCATCATTTCCAGGCCTTTTACCATTTTAGTTGCCCTCCTCTGGACACGTTCCAGCTTGTCAGTATCCTTCTTGAACTGTGGTGCCCAGAACTGGACACAGTCTTCCAGGTGAGGTCTGACCAGAGCGGAATACAGTGGTACTATTACTTCCCTTGATCTAGATGCTATACTCCTATTGATGCAGCCCAGAATTGCATTGGCTTTTTTAGCTGCTGCATCACACTGTTGACTCATGTCAAGTTTGTGGTCTACCAAGACTCCTAGATCCTTTTCACATGTACTGCTCTCAAGCCAGGTGTCACCCATCCTGTATTTGTGCCTTTCATTTTTTTTGCCCAAGTGTAGTACTTTACATTTCTCCCTGTTAAAATTCATCTTGTTTGCTTTGGTCCAATTCTCTAATCTGTTAGAGAACTTTTCGAATAAAAATTATATGTCATTGGGGGGGGGTGTCATCAGGACTTTAGAGATGCTTGGGTGGGGCATGGCCAAAAAAAGGTTGGGAACCACTGATCTAGTCTAATCCACTTAAATATCATGGACTGGCCTAGCGGATACATGACACCAGTAGAGTTGCAATTGAATAAAAGAATAAAAGGCTCCTGGATTTCTCGAAAAAAGCTTTCTGGGAGACAAAAATTTAGCAAAGAAAACATTTCCCATTACTTCATAGCTTTTATATGCTTGTCTTTTTGCAACACTTCTTTTGATCTCAGCTTTCTGACTCAGAAACTGAGGCCGTTTCTGACTCGACAGCTCAGACGAGTTCCCCCTGGCAGTGAGCTTCGGAGCCTGAAAAATAGAGCTCTCTCAAACCAAGCCCTGGCACATCCTTGTCAACATGGAAATAAAGAGCAGGGCAATGGAATAGAAAATAGAGATGGGGCACCAAAGTGCTGCTGTAGATCAGTGACAAGAGTGCTTTGCTTCCAGAAAGACCCAGGTTCAATCCCTGGCCCCTCCAGGTAGGATGGAGAAAAATTTATGGTGGTATTTGACTAAGTCCTACTCCAAGTCAGGGTCATTAATTTCAGCGAAAGGTAAAGCAGGTGGCGCTGTGGTCTAAACCACTGAGCCTCTTGGGCTTGCCGATCGGAAGGTCAGCGGTTCGAATCCCTGCGACGGGGTGAGCTCCCATTGCTCTGTCCCAGCTCCTGCCACCCTAGCAGTTCGAAAGCACTCCAGTGCAAGTAGATAAATAGGTACAGCTGCAGCGGGAAGGTAAACAGTGTTTCCTTGCGCTTTGGATTTCGTCACGGTGTCCCGTTGCGTCGGAAGCGGTTTAGTCATGCTGGCCACATGACCCGGAAAGCTGTCTGTGGACAAACGCTGGCTCCCTCGGGCTGAAAGCGAGATGAGCACCACAACCCCATAGTGGCCTTTGTCTGGACTTAACCATCTAGGGGTCCTTTACCTTGGCCATTAATTTCAATGGGTCTACTCTGAGTAGGATTGGTGTTGAACACCACCAATGAACTCTAGAAATATGCTGCAAGTCAGTGTACACAGTACTGAGCAAAATGCTCCCATGATCTGCTTTGGTATGCTCTGTACGATCTCTCCACTCAAGATTTTAATAAACAAAGGAAGCCTGTAAATGGGCTTAGGAAGGGACAGCTCACCCATACTCCGTGTGTCATCTTTCTCCCCTTCCCTCACATCGTTGCGCAGGTCACCATGAAGCAGCAGAAAACCCTGGTCAGACGACAGTGTCAAATGCTGCTTTATATTATTCCTCCCATGCGCAGCCCGCATGCCTCATCCCTCTGTTGGCCTGTTTGTTTCAGCCAGCCACTCAAACTCTGTGCATGAAGCTTATCAGCAAGGAGGGACAACAAAGGAGAGTCTTATAGTACTTACTAGCCTACCACATTTATTGTAGCATAAGCTCTCAGTCTACTTCATCAGATTTGGAGGCTAAAGGGGTGTCCTTGTGGACAATCACATTTCCCAGGAGGTGAAGGCCACAGTGCACTCACATCATAGCTGTCAACCCTCCCTTTTTTGGCGGGAAACTCCCTTATTCCAATGCCGTTTCCCGCTGCTATCCCGGATAGTTGATATCCCTTAAATTTCCCGGATTTCAAAGGAAGCAGCTCCTCTCCCTCCCTGCCGGCCAGGGAGGCTCCTCAGCTGCGTTGCTCGGCTGCCAATAAGGAGTCTGAGACCAAATGGGGCGGAGCTTGCATGCCTTGTGCAGCCAGACCCTCACGCCCAACCAGACAGACAGCCTGCCTGCCGTCTACGTGCTCGCTCTTTCGCTCACTCGTTCGCGCGCAGCCTCTGGAGCGCAGGGTGGCGAGGCTACTTGGTGCCATTACACCGCCCTTGCGGTATCCCTTATTTTCAAATCCGAAAGTTGACAGCTATGACTCACATCAAATTAGCAGGTAACTATGGAGGGAGCCCTAGGTCATCGTTTGCTTTTGAGAGACAGTCACAAATGTTAACCCATCTTTGTAGCGCAGCTGAGATCCCAGTCGCTCCAGTGAGAGGCAGAAAAAAAGCAGACCGCTGCTTCCTAAGAACTCACCTCTCTCTGTTTCCAGGAGTTTTCCTGTTCGGTTCATTCGGACTGTGCTTTTTCGTCCTTTGCTGCTTGGAAGCAAAAAATATCCTTCCACGGAAATGAACCCCGCCCGTTCCATTTGTGGATTGATTCCAGGACTCCGTTCCAGCTGGGACCCCCCCCCCAAGCCAGGTGCACCCAGCCCCTCTCAGTTCTTCTTTTGTTGCTGCCCCCACCCGGAGGTCCAAATATCTCTCAACCATATGGTCAGATATGAGCTTGAGCAGCTCATCCCTACTTAGGATCAACATAGGTCACAGCGGTACTCCCGGAAATAGAAGCCAAAAGGAGGTCAATCCTAGGTCCTACTAGGCTTTGATGCCAATTCCCAAACTACAGCTGCCCCCCAACTGTGCAGGGGTCTGGGGCTGCCTTCAGTTCCACTTAAAATCCAATTGACCAATTGGTAGCTTATAATTTGCCATGTGTGCTGTGAATTTGCTAGTATAGTTGTGCTATTCACTGTGCTGATATTCGGTGACTTCATGCTCGTTTTTCCTTCTGAATTGTGAAACACACAGATTTTAACACACACACACAAAGTGCAAGGATTTGAAAATCCTACAGAACTGACTGAAAAGGCTGCAGTTTGGCCGAGAAGGGGGGGGGGAATCAGGTGAGAAAAAAATGCAGTGTACATAAGTGAAAAGTAATGCATATTATGATTTGAAATGATCAACACATCATATTTTACTAGAGTAGTGATGTTGAGGAAAGTCACAACAGACATATTATAGTATTTAGACCAAATAAACAGTTCCCTGGAAAGAGAGATTTTCAGTACAATGGCTGCCGAGCTCAACCATTTGCAGTACAGTCGTACCTTGGATCTTGAATGCCTTGGCTCCTGAACAAATCGGCTCCCAAATGATTGAAACCTGGAAGTGAGTGTTCTGGTTTTGGAACGATTTTTGGAAGCCGAACGTCCGATGGGACTTCGGCGGCTTCTGATTGGCTGCAGGAGCTTCGATATTTGATGTTTTATTGTGCTTTTAATTGTGTTGGGAGCTGCCCAGAGTGGCTGGGGAAACCCAACCAGATGGGTGGGGTATTAATAATAATAATAATAATAATAATAATAATAATAATAATATAAGGTTAGCTCTGAACCCTTGCTCCATAACAGCTTCCTGGGCGATGAGCGGACAAAGAGCTGAGGGAGGTTTGGAAGCCTTTCTTCATTACCCCTAGCAAACATGGCAAGCTTTTAGCTAGCAATTCGTACTACACAGGATGCTGAGTAGGAAATGCAGTGGGTAGCCAGTAACATCAGGACTAAAAAAGGTCTCTTCCAAATGCAGCAGAAACGATCAATAGGCTGCTCTCAGGCCTTGCTTGCTTGAGAATAAAAATCAATGCCTTTGCATCCCCAGGGCAAGCAAGATGCTGGGAGATGGTTGCAGCCTAATTATGTATGTAAGATGGCCCCTTGCGCTGCTAGGCAACGAGCTGTTCGGTTGCTAAGAGATGGAACAGGAACCCTGGTGGCATTTGGTATCTCCCTTTTTCACCTTGCAAGTCATCAGAGCTGTGCCTTTGGGAGTCGCTGTGCCATGCCTTGAATGTGTGCGACAGCAGTGGCCGGGAGACAGGAGCAACACAGCGGAGAGTTGCCTTGCCTATGTTTGGTTGCTAGGAATCTCCTGTTTCTTGGCCTCCCACTCTCCCTGCCGCCAGACATTGCTGCAATACACACCGTACAGTGGTACCTCGGGTTAAGAACTTAATTCGTTCTGGAGGTCCGTTCTGAACCTGAAACCGTTCTGAACCTGAGGTACCACTTTAGCTAATGGGGGTTTCCCCCTGCCGCCGATCGATTTCGGTTCTCATCCTGAGGTAAAGTTCTTAACCTGAGGTACTACTTCCGTGTTAGCAGAGTCTGTAACCCGAAGTGTTTGTAACCTGAGGTACCACTGTATACTTAAAGCACATTTTAAATCACCCCTTCCGCAAGAATCCTGGGAAATCTAGTTCACCCACCACAGAGCTACAAATCCCAGCACCCTTAACAAACTACAGTTGCCAGGATTCGTGACGTGTGCATGCTTTAAATGGCTCTGCGAAGGGTCCTCTTCATCCTCCTCCTTTCTCTGATGAAGGAGGGGCGAAGAGCAATCACAAAGATGCCGACACTGCGCTTCATCGGTTGGTTTGGCATTTTGACTGCAAAGAAAAAAAGAGGCCTGGGATAAAAAAAAAAGGAGGAGATGAAGCCTACTGTCAAAGGGAAACTCTAGGCTGCTATTTACAAGATCCACATTATGCAATAACTGGCGTATGATTTGACAAGGATTGCTGACATAGAAGCAGAAGCATGAAATGTGGCTCAAACGTCTAATTTTTCAGCAGGGCCAAATGCAATCCGGCTTCATTTGGCGTTTTGCAAAACGGCGGCTCAAATCATTTTTTGAGATATCAAGTGAGTAATCTTCATATAATACTCTTAATACTTGTAGTAAGAAATAGAATACCAGAGTTTCCTGTAATGGCTAGAGTGCTGGACTAGGAGACTAGGGTTCAAGTCCCCAAGCAGTCATGAAGCTTACTGGCTGACCTTGGGCCAGTCCTTTCTCTCAGCCTAACATACCTCACTGCAGGGGTGTAGCAACGGGGGGTGGGGGGGCGGGCCGCCCCGGGTTCCACCCCAGAGGGGGGTGACACTTTTTTTAAAAAAATTGTTTTTTAAAAAAAATTTTTTTAAAATTTTAACTTCATTGAAAAAAAGAGATAATAGACACACGCACAACCCCCCCCACACCTCACAAAGTGGCACCATCAGAGGGGGGTGACGCTTTTTATTTATTTTTGTTTTTTAATTCTTTTTATTTTATCATTTATTATTATTATTTTTTATTTTAACTTTATTGAAAAAAGAGATAATACACACACACACACACACACACACACACACACACACACACACACACACAACCCCCCACACCTCACAAAGTGGCACCATCAGAGGGGGGGTGAAACTTTTTAATTTTTTTAAATTATTTTTTATTTTAACTTTATTGGAAAAAAGAGATAATAGACACACACACACACACACACAACCCCCACACCTCACAAAGTGGCACCATCAGAGAGGGGTGACACTTTTTTATTTTTTTACATTTTTATTATTTTTATTATTTTTTATTTATTTTAACTTTATTGAAAAAAAAGAGATAATAGACACACACACACAAAACCCCCACACCTCGCAAAGTGGCACCATCAGAGGGGGGTGACACTTTTTAATTTTTTTAATTTTTTTAAAATTAAAGTGGTGGGGGGTGACAAAAAATTCCGCCCCGGGTACCACCTGGGCTTGCTACGCCTCTGCCTCACTGGGTTGTTGTGACAATAAAATGAAATTGTTGTTGTTGTTGTTGTTGTTGTTTATATACTGCCCTATACCCAGAGGTCTCAGGGCAGTTCACAGAAAATATCACAACATATATAATCAGAATAAAAACAACAACCCAATAACACACACACC
Source organism: Darevskia armeniaca (assembly GCA_034641395.1). Taxonomy (NCBI): domain Eukaryota; kingdom Metazoa; phylum Chordata; class Lepidosauria; order Squamata; family Lacertidae; genus Darevskia; species Darevskia armeniaca. Next base: position 906,649 of record JAWWNF010000114.1, read on the forward strand.
CCGGAAAGAGCCACATTTTAACCAATCAACCAAAGGCCTGGTTAAAAAGGAACGTTTTTGCCTGGTGCCTAAAGGTGTATAATGAAGGTGCCAGGCGAACTTCCCTGGGGAGAGCATTCCACAGACAGGGGGCCACTGCAGAGAAGGCCCCGTTCTCGTGTTGCCACCCTCCCGACCTCTCGAGGAGGAGGCACACGAAGAAGGGCCTCAGAAGATGATCTCAGGGTCCCAGTAGGTTTATATGGAAAGAGGCGGTCCTTGAGGTATTGCGGTCCTGAGCCATTTAAGGCCTTATAGGTCAAAACCAGCACTTTGAATTGGAGCCGGTAGCCAGTGTATTCGGACCAGGATGGGTGTAATATGCTCAAACCGTCTTGCTCCGTTGAGCAACCTGACTACTGAATTCTGCACCATTTGAAGTTTCCAAACCGTCTAGAGGCAGCCTTACGTATAACGCATTGCAGTAATCTAACCTTGAGGTTATCAGAGCATAGACAACAGTAGTTACATTTTCCAAGAATGATCAATTATAGAAAATAGCTTTCCAGCTTTTCAGATGAAGCCCCTACTACCTAAACGCTATAGCGGAAATTCAGTGGTGTAAACACACTGTGCTCATTGTGCTTTGTGTCCTCTGCGCTAGATGTATCCAGATATTGAAAGTCATAGAGAATCTTTGCTATTTCAAACCCCCAAGCTAACCGATGCTGGAGGATATGTTGATTTTCAATCAGACCAGTGGCACTAATCTTGACATAGGCATTAATCTATTTGTCAGGATGGTCAATGCAGTCAGCAAGAATGCGCAGCAGCTTCTGTGAACCAGAAACAAGTCTTGTAGGACTGTTTGTGGATGTTGGATTCTCTGAGCTGAGGAACATCATGTCACAAGAATATACATTTAGCTAACGTGTAGTTTGTGGTCCAACACACACACAAAATAATTATATTGGGTATTAAAGTGGAGTGCTATACAAATATATGTGTTGTGCACGATTGCAGTGTAAATACAGAAAGCAGTTGCATCTTACGCCATTCAATTTTGCTCAGCTTTTGAATCCAAACAATGGATTGCAAAAGCAAATGTTGGCACCAAGGCTCATGTTTCAATAGCAACGACACCAGCCTTTAAAGGCACCAGCCTTTAAATGGAATTTAAGCTCACCTAGTTTCTTGGCACGAACAGCCAAACGGTTATAAGTGGAGAAATACTCACTTTGGAGCAGAAACATGAACTTTGGGTCGCATCTAGTGCTTACTAGACGCAGGTGGCGCTGTGGGTTAAACCACAGAGCCTAGGGCTTGCCGATCAGAGGGTCAGCAGTTCGAATCCCCGCGACGGGGTGAGCTCCCGTTGCTCGGATCCCTGCTCCTGCCAACCTAGCACTTCAAAAGCATGTCAAAGTGCAAGTAGATAAATAGGTACCACTCCGGCGGGAAGGTAAACGGCGTTTCCGTGTGCTGCTCTGGTTCACCAGAAGCCGCTTTGTCATGCTGGCCACATGACCCGGAAGCTGTACACTGGCTCCCTCGGCCAATAAAGCGAGATGAGCGCCCTAACCCCAGAGTCGTCCATGACTGGACCTAACGGTCAGGGGTCCCTTTACCTTTAGTGCTTACTGTGCTTATCAAAAGACCCTCGCCATCTGGCCTTGTTTGACAATGGCGTCCTTTTTCTAAAATGTTCATTCAGTTGATGCATAGATTTTTATTAAGGTAGTACACCACTTGATTAAATTGTATAGTGTTTGTAAACCCATCCTTGATATCCACGAGGCAGCCCTTAAAAAAAGAGAAAAGTCTAACAGAGTTATGAACCTCTTTTAAATAAAAGAGTCTTCGCAACGTGGTTCACAGAAGACACAGCCAAACACAGCCAATTAAAAAATACATTTAAACTATTTAAAACATCTATTTCACAATTCCATCCAAAACATCAACATGAAAATAACAAGTAACTCAGCAAACTTGAATGTACAAAAACCAGACCATAATACTATTTTCATGGCTCAGGTTACCATTAGTCACTGAAGGCACATGGCAAAAGAGAGGCGGGGAGAGACAACATTCAAGGCCTGTTTAAATGGAATGCCATTGCCAAAAACCCATGCAAATTGTTGAAAATGCAATGCGTTCCACTTCGAAATCAGATGATATGGTTGGCATTTCATGCGGTGCAGAACCAGACTGTTATTTGTCCTCTAACCGAACTTGGTCTTCTACCATCATAAAGTCCTTGTCTCCATGATTTTTCGTGCAATGGAATGTGTGAAAGTAGCCAGGGACCAACTGAATCCTGGGCAGATGCCTCTTATCGCTAATATGATCCAGATCTTGTTTGCCATTGTGAAGACAATTGAGTAGACAACGCCAGCTGTAGAGGGCGAAATCTTGTGATAGCTTTATTGCCCATCATACAGAAATGACAATTTATGAAGTCCTAGGTGATGCAGGTGGCGCTGTGGGTTAAACCCCAGAGCCTAGGGCTTGCTGATCAGAAGGTCAGCGGATCGAATCCCCGCGGCGGGAAGGTAAATGGCGTTTCCGTGCGCTGCTCTGGTTCGCCAGAAGTGGCTTAGTCATGCTGGCCACATGACCCGGAAGCTGTACGCTGGCTCCCTCGGCCAATAATGCGAGATGAGCGCCGCAACCCCAGAGTCGTCCGCGACTGGACCTAAGGGTCAGGGGTCCCTTTACCTTTACCTTTAGGTGACTGTGGCTGTTGGGGTGTGTCTTCAAGCCTGCTGATCAGCAGAGCTTCCAAGCACAGCACAGAGATATTTGCAAGCCCCGCATGGTCATTTGAATCATGGAATTATAGAATTGCAGATTTGGGAGGGACCCTCAGGATCATCTAGTCCAACCCCCTGCAATGCAGGAATATGCAGCTGTCCCATATGGGGATCGAACTTGCAACCTTGGCAGTATCAGCACCACGCTCTAACCAACTGAGTCCCAGCAATCCTCAACAGATGGCTATAGAATAACCTAGGAAAGGAAAAGGAAATGACACACTTCTGATAATGACTAAACTATGTACAGGTTTGCTGATTGGAATCATAGAATTGCAGAGCTGAAAGGGACCTCAAGGGTCATTTAGTCCATATATAACAAAGGTAAAGGTAAAGGGACCCCTGACCATTAGGTCCAGTCGTGTCCGACTCTGGGGTTGCGGCGCTCATCTCGCTTTATTGGCTGAGAGCCAGCATAGAGCTTCCAGGTCATGTGGCCAGCATGACAAAGCCGCTTCTGGTGAACCAGAGCAGCGCACGGAAACGCCGTTTACCTTCCCGCCAGAGCGGTTCCTATTTATCTACTTGCACTTTGACGTGCTTTTGAACTGCTAGGTTGGCAGGAGCAGGGACTGAACAACGGGAGCTCACACCGTTGCGGGGATTCGAACCGCCGACCTTCTGATCAGCAAGCCCTAGGCTCTGTAGTTTAACCCACAGCGCCACCTGCTTCCCTATATATAACAAAGGTATCCCTAAAAAGAAGACACACAGCTTACGAAGTGACCCAGACAGGAAACTGAAGCTACATAGGGCCTGTGAGCACACCAGACATTTAAAGCTCATGGCTTCCCCCAAATACAGTCATACCTTGGTTTTCGAACAGCTTAGTTCTCAAACGTTTTGGCTCCCAATTGCCGCAAACCCGGAAGTGATTGTTCCGGTTTGTGAACTATTTTTGGAACCCGAACATCTGACAGGGCTTCCACGACTTCTGCTTGGCTGCAGGAGTTTCCTGCAGCCAATCAGAAGCCGCACTTTGGTTTCCAAACATTTTGAAAGTTGAACGGACTTCCGGAACGGATTCCGTTTGACTTCCAAGGTAAGACTGTAATCCTGGGAACTGTAGTTTGCTAAGGTTACTGTGAATTGTAGCTCCGTGAGGAGGAATCCACAGCTCCCCAGGACTTTGGGAGGGAAAACCATGTGCTTTAAATGTTCATTGCGTCTGCAGCATGGCCTCTCAAAGGGGGGGGGGGAATGCCATGGCCCCTTGACCTCAGATCCCCCCCAAATCTCCTGGGATATAAGCAGCTTCCTTTCTGCCTTTTTGTTTACTGTTGATAGCAACTCTCCGAAGCAACTGTTGTCATGGCCTTCCCTGGATGCTGTTTCAGGCAGGGAGAGGGCTAAAGCCACAAAGAGATAAAGAATCACTCAAAGGAAAGCATGCAGGACTGTTAGGAGCCACTTATTCCCCCAACGAAACAAACAAGGCATTCTGGCCAAAGCTCCTTTTGGAGTCGCATAGGAACCCAGTAGCTCCCCATCTGTGTTAGGGCAATAGACAATGATGGAAAGGGCAGATGAGCTACCCCAGGGGTCGGCAACGTGCGGCCCATGGGCCAGATGCGGCCCATGAAGACCATTTTACTGGCCCCCAAGCCGCCCCTGAACCAAGCCACCCACTTGGTGAGTCCCCCGCGCACTGCGCTAAACCGGTGCAACACGCCGAGCTGTACCGGAAATCATGTCTGCGCATGTCCAGACACTGAAAATTGCTTCTGCGTGTCTGGGCATGTGCAGAAACAATTTCCAGTGTTGCGGACAGGTGCAGATTTGATTTCCGGCGCCACGCTGTGCCAGTCCGGCCCACGGACAATCTCTGTGGGAGTGATCCAGCCCATGGCCAGTAAACCTTGCCGACCCATGAGCTACCCATTAGAGATCTGGAGGTGATGTCTCCAGTCAGACTTGACTCAGAGCCGGCCCAGTCATTAGGCAAGGTGAGGCTGCTGCCTCAAGCGGCACAAGCCCCCCCCCCGCCCAAGGCGGCATTGGCTACAGATTCCCAGCTTGTTCCGCCATCTCTGCCAGTGGCAGAGAAGCACTGCTGCCATTGGCGTCGGTTTGGGGGCAAGATCACATCCATTAGGGGAGAAATCTCGCCCCAATTGGAATGATCTTGCCCGAAATTGGCACTGAAGGCAGCGGCAGACGTGGGAGGGCGCGCGATGGCGGTGGTGATGGCAGAGGCAGGGCAAGGCGGCACGACCCATTTCTGCTCAAGCAGTGAAACGGGATGCGCTGCCCCTGACTTGACTCCACTGTTCTTTTCCCCCCTAGACAAATAATCAATGCTTGTATGGCTCCTAGCAGCTATGGCTCAGTGTTAACAGCAAGGACACTAAATTGCAGAGCAGGGCGCCAGTTTTGTGGCGGTCCTCATCAACAGGGGTCGCGAGCATTAACCGATAATATGACCTGCCGCTACATCAGTTGTGGAGCGATTCAGTAGCCCTCCTGAAGTGCTCCCTGGATGGACAGAAGTCCAAACACAGAAGGAGGAATAGGGCTGTGCTGTTGGACTTGCCCCCCAATATTGTATTTGGCAAGTAAAGGTAAAGGGACCCCTGACCATTAGGTCCAGTTGCGGACGACTCTGGGGTTGTGGTGCTCATCTTGCTTTACTGGCTGAGGGAGCCGGTGTACAACTTCCGGGTCATGTGGCCACCATGACTAAGCCGCTTCTGGTGAACCAGAGCAGCACACGGAAACGCCGTTTACCTTCCACCGGAGTGGTACCTATTTATCTACTTGCACTTGACGTGCTTTCAAACTGCTAGGTTGGCAGGAGCTGGGACAGAGCAACGGGAGCTCACCCCGTCACGGGGATTCGAACCGCCGACCTTCTGATCGGCAAGCCCTAGACTCTGTGGTTTAACCCACAGCGCCATCTGCGTCCCTATTTGGCAAGTAAAGGTTTGCCAAATATGCTCTCTCTCTCTCTCTCTCTCTCTCTCTCTCTCTCTCTCTCTCTCTGTGTGTGTGTGTGTGTGTGTGTGTGTGTAATTCTTATTAAATTTTCTGTTTTACAATTTAAAATACTCATTTTACATCCTACCGTTTTTGGACTACAACTCCCATCATCCCTAGCTAGCAAGACCAGTAGTCAGGGAAGATGAGTCCCAAAGCAGGTGGAGACTCAAGTTTGGGAAACACTGGGTCTGATGAAAAAGATCTGAGGCTCTGGCCCACCCCTTAACAAGAACCCTGATTCAGGGGAACCCAAAGAATGATCTCCTTAGATGATCTCAATAATGGGGACACAAGATGGGGATAGATATGGGAGAAAATAGTTCTTAAAGTGCATTTCATTCCTAGGGTGATGAGTCCCATAAAAGAACACAGGAGGAAAGAAAGTGGAATTCAAAAACAGGGACTTGCCCAAGGATAAAAGCTTTCTGGGAAAAGATTATAATGAAATGAAAAAAGTGTTGAAAAACACATTTGTTAAAAAACCAGAAGCTTTTCTACTTGGAATTGTGAATCAGGAGGTCCCCAAGAAGGATCAAACCTTTTTTATGTATGCCACAACAGCAGCTAGGATTTTGATTGCAAGGAACTGGAAGACACAGGAATTGCCAACGGTAGAAGACTGGCAGATGAAAATGATGGACTATATGGAGCTCACCGAACTGACCGGGAAACTACGCGACCAGAGAGAGGAGACGGTGGAACAAGATTGGAAGAAATTTAAAGTATATTTAAAAAACTATTGTAAAATTTAAAGACTGAAAAAAGTTGGAAGAAATGACAGCTTACAGAATAGAAAAATAGGTTTAAGTAATATAGATTTATGATTTTAGGTTAAGACTTATATAAGAAAAGGACATAAGTGAAAATAACAAACAATATTTAAAGATGTCAAGAAATTACTAAAGATGATTGACAATGAAACGCAGTACGGGGGACGTGAGGAAGTCACCCCAACATGATTAGACATGATGAAAGGGAAATTATGATGTACGTTTGTGTTTGTGTATTTTGTATTTTGTATTATGTATGATGTTAAGTTTTTTGTTAAAAACCCAATAAATATAACTTTAAAAAAACAAAAACAAAAACAGAATCTGCGAATGTCTTCAAGGGCTATGGTTGGTGGGCTCTATCCTGTCCTGTTTAGATAATCTGCTGGTGCTTTTTTGTTTTTGTTTTTTTAATGAAGCCTGCCTGTCTTTCAAGCCCAGTCAATTATGCAGGGCCACAGGATAAAACAAAGAGGATGGAGCTCAGGCACTGCCGTGAGAGGCAGCGCGTCTTCAGCGGAGAAGTCTTCGGAGACGGAAAAGAGATGCCTTTGTGCCACTGCAGCTGCTTGATTTTGCTGCGGTTGGGGGGGGGGGGGTTTGCGATGTGCACTGATTGATCTCGGCGGAAAGAATCGAGCCTTTTAGATCCCATGAAATATGCATGCGAGTTGAGTGACAGCCGCGGCAGATGGGCCTGCACACTCCGCTGCTCTGCTTGGAAGGTGAGACGGGGCCCGGAGGACCAAGCCTAGTTGTGCGTTATGCATGCTCCCAACCAGAGGGTGAGGAGGATGCGAGGCAGGAGCTTAAAAGCAGAGGAGGAGAGACAAGCATATGGACAGAGAGGTAAAGCAGGAGATCCCTTTGTACTCGCTTTAAACAGCAATGAATCCTGAGCTGATCTCTCTCCTAGTTTGTGGTGGCTGGTGCATTTGAGGCCCTGCCCCACTTACTCCCAGCCCTCTGCCCCCCAACCAACCTGCACCTTCTGCTTACAACTGTTATCAGAATTTTAAGGTCTCAAATATAGAATAAATATTCATAAATGCTCACATATCTAAATATGTAAACCACGTGTCTGAAATAGTACAGGAGAGCAATCCTGAAGCCATTTTGACTCTCCCAATGAGCTCAAAATATTCCTCTGTACTAAGGGAGGCAAATGGGGAAAGCCTTCCCATTGTCTTTTCGCTTACAAATCTTGCCTCAAGGGCATATTTGTGTATGAATAGGGTGAGCCTGTGACCTGGATTCAGGAAGGAAAGTATTAACCATCACAAAAGAATGGCCAGGCTGCCCAGGTAATGCAATCAGCAACCATTATCAGGTATCCTGGCAGGCAGGATTTCTGCTATAGACCACCTCCTATGATGTATGTATGATGATTTTGGGACGGTCTTTGGCTAAGGGGGGGTCAAAAGTCTTTAAAGGTTCCTGCACAGTTTTGTTCTTGGAAGGAGGAGAGGGAATTCTGTTGAAAAATAAATATCTGCCTTGCTTAACACTGGATCCTGCCTCCATCCATTCTTCTCTGACCGATCATGGACTTAGGGGACTCAGAGTCATAGCTGTCAACTTTTGGATTTGAAAATAAGGGAACTTTTCAAACTTTCGGATTTGAAAATGAGGGATGCCGCAAGGGCGGTGCAATGGCACCAAGTAGCCTCGCCACCCTGCGCTCCAGAGGCTGCGCGCGAACGGTGTGAGCGAAAGAGCGAGCGCATAGACGGCAGGCAGGCTGTCTGTCTGGTTGGGCATGAGGGTCTGGCTGCACAAGGCATGCAAGCTCCGCCCCCAGTCGGTCTCAGACTCCTTATTGGCAGCCGAGCAACGCAGCTGAGGAGCCTCCCTGGCCGGCAGGGAGGGAGAGGAGCTGCTTCCTTTGAAATCCGGGAAATTTAAGGGATATCAACAATCCGGGATAGCAGCGGGAAATGGCATTGGAATAAGGGAGTTTCCTGCAAAAAAAGGGAGGGTTGACAGCTATGCTCAGAGTCCCATGGCGAGTTGGGCAGCAAAAGTCAAACCCCCATTTTTACATCACAACCAACCCAGGAGGTGGCCCTGGCTGTCCCTCCTTTGTCTCAGTTTTGCCCTTGTAGGGAGAATGCAGATAAAACCAGATT